>JARHVA010000879.1:2565000-2947500 GCA_037957365.1 Torreya grandis
AATGTGAAACTAATTTTTTTGTCACTAGTTTGACTCCTATTTTTTTTAATCTTTTTATACTTGCACTTTTCTAATTTTACAAATAAATTTTTGAATTGTTAATTCCTTTTTTTGGACCTATCTCATCACTCAAAATAAATAATGGGTTATGGAATTGGTAAAATGCTAAAACAATGTTGCATACTACATATCCCACATGTTAGAATCATACCTACATGTAGTTATAAGTGATTTTAAATGGAATATATTGAGCAAAGGTTTTTGAACCTCATCTTCCCTAAAAGTCATGATGCACTGCATATATGTAAAACCTTCATTTGGTACTTAGAGATGATGAAAGACTGAGATAATAAAATTTGTCACAAGTGTGTAAGATATGAATCAATGAAGCTCAAATTTAAGTAGGAGGAATAAATATATTTTATGCTTAGCTCTATTTTAGGTCTTGACCCCAATTTTTTATTCTTTTCGTCGATTTCTTGATATCATAAATAGTTTAGGATGACTTGTATAAATAGGGTACTCTAAGACAAGTTAAACACATTAGCTAACAATTGAAATGATAAAAATAAAATTTAAATGTGTAATTTAAATGTGCAAGATCAATGTAAATGGGAAAAAGGACCACAAAGATAAAAGGGATAGACACATGCACTGCATGTGTTTTCCTAGGGTGTTCTCAAGTAGGACACATGTCTAACTTAGAATAAATTAAGACTAATATCTCGATGAGGACCATGATAAAATATGATATTTATTCTAAGGATTCCAAAAAATAGTTTATGATAAGTTTTACATGTTATTTTAAGGCTCAAGGGATAAATAGGGAATGATATGGGGCTGGGAAAGTCCTATAAATATGAAAATATACACAAGCATGTCAAATATGATACATTGGGTAGTAGACACTATGGAAGAGGGTCTTGTACAAAATTTAGGTGTCTAAAATAGGTGAAAAATGGGAAACCTTGGTAAAAATTTTATGGTTACCATGATGACATCATGTTGATAAGTGGACATAGGAGGCCTAAAATAAGTAATTTCACCTGATGGTGTAATTGACATGCAAATAAAGATGATATGAGGTTGAATATTTATGTTTGATAAAACTCAAAAAAATATGTTTATTATACATCAATATTGAACAATTTCCTTGAACTCCTATCAGCATGTCCATTACATTGTCTGAGACAATTGCTAATAATTATTCATTAATACTTTTCATAAATATGAGCTAATCCAAAGATCATTCTTCTATTTTTTAACTAATATTGGATTTAATAGTCTAAACAAACCAAAACATTAAGTCTAATTCAAATAGTATAATATATGTATAATTTAATCAAATCTAGATGTAACTATTATTAATTACATTTTACTATTTATAGAAACAACCAAAGGAATAGGCAATTTATCTTGTTTATGATTTTGTTCACTGTTTTGATCTATTAAAATCATTAAGTAGGATCTATATTGACTCATATCAACAATTAGATTGTGATACTCAAAATGAAATCTCTTGTATCCTTCAAATGCATATAGTGGATAGACCCATCCAATGTGTATTAGATTCATCTAGGAGATATATATAGGTTTATGACAATTTAGATCGCTACATCTATGCCTACAAATAGCTATTGTGTATTCATATATCTTTAGAATTGTGAGAATAGATTTGTTTTCCTTTGCCTTACTTAAAAACCATAGCTTGAACTCTCAAGACTAATGTTACCTAGAAATAAAGGTCAACAGGTTGGATTGGAATGACCTTAGCCAATTCCCAGTGACTAGTTGAGTTTTGCCTACATTACCCATACTCCAAAGAGGGCACAAAATGCATCTAGTTTTTATACTATCGTGTGTGTTTTCAAATCATGTGAATTCAAGTCTAAGTGAAATTTTGTCTAGGTCCTCCTTTGGTACAAGCTTGAAAACAAATATATCCTTTATAAACTTCAGATTTTGAATAATAGTAAGTTAAATGGATGTGTGCTCTAAGTGTGCCTTTGTTAATCAATGAGAGCTTTTCCTTAAAATGATCATAAGGGATTTATATATATAAGGATCTCATTTTTGAATTGGGGAATTATTGGTGTGCACATATCGACCAAAAAATATTCAAAAGGATAAAATAAATTACCCCAAAGGGTAGGGTGTCTTAAAATAGACATGAAAGATATGTTAGGACATTTTTGGTAATTTAAAATGATACTAGTAACCGAATGGAAAGTAAAGTAGAGAATGAGACACAAAACCAATAAAAATGAACCAATAAGTGCCATGTTTGCCATTAAGAGTCTATATATGTGAAGTAGAGAGTGAGACATGAGACCAATAAAAATGAACCAATAAAAATAATTGTACAAACAAGGCTTATACCAAATAAGTGCCTTAAAATTCCCCACTTATTATAGTATTTAAATGGAATAACAAATACTAGTTTAAATGGGTACATAGAATGTAAACCCATGTTTGTTATTTTAAACTTAGAATTTTTATTCCCTTAGTGCTTCATAGTGTCCATCTGTGTCTGCAAGAAAATATGTGTGAAATTAGATATATTATTTTTCAAATAGTAATAAGTATAGTCATAATGAAAAATCACAATAATTAAAGGATGACTACACTTGGGAGTATGGAGTCTTTTATCACTCATGGAGTATGCTCATGTTGTTCGAGTGGAGATGCCATGGGTATAATTGACCCACTATATATCATGGAGAAGGTGAATTTAATATTTTTCTATTATTGGAAAGAGAATTGAACAAGGTTTTGAGCACTACATGTGGAGATAGAACCTTTTACCAAATTCTTATGTAGAATCTGAGTAAACCTAAGTAGAAACTATGTATCAGAGTAAGTTTTTGAATCATCCATTATAGACATATTTTATGATTAAATTTGAGTACTACTTGAGTACAATTGATTATAACTTGAGTGTGACCATGAGTAAATAATATTGTATAATGTGTCACATATGCCTTGAATTTGATAACTTATATAGTCTGAGTCATGTGACCTGTGTCCAAATATCATATTAGTTGTGACCTCTCATCATATAAACCTTGAGAATGTGTCTCATATGCCTTGCATATTCCCCCACTCTATATAACATGTGCAATATGAGTCATGAAGTCTATAAAATGCCTCACATATGCCCCCAATATGTATAAAATGTGTAACATGAGTCATGAAATATGTGAAATAATATCATAGAATCTATGAGTTGTGAGTCATAAACCTAGAGAATGTGTCACATATGCCCCAAATTTATACTAATTTTGTCTCAATCTATGTCACTAATGAATAATTTGTAATAATATGTGGGAATCTATGGAAATATGAAGTAACTTGTAATAATATATTTAAACCTATGACAACCTAAATTAATCTGAACCATTCTGAGTGATAATCATTGTTAATATAATAATATAACCCAATTTGAGTCATATAATCTATGTCACATTGATAATCTATGAAATCTGAGTCTAATTTTGTGAAAGACTCTATAGATACTCAAATATAGATTTTACATGATAAACTAGTTTTACATACTTGAAAAATATCACTCAAGGCTCTATCATTTAGTTCATGACTTTACCATTATCAAAATGCTCGTGATCTTATCTCATTATGCCTAAATTCTTGTATTATCATCCATCCCTAATATTCTGATTAACCAAATCACCTGTAACCCACAATATACTTAAACACTGATATATATCCTTCACCATCAGTTATAGAGATTTAACATTTATTTATTCTTCTAAACACTACCATTCATAACTAGACACTAGCATTGACGTTATTGTCCTAAATCTAATGCTAGTGTCTGTACCCTACAAACACTCAAATTTGAAAATCCTTCAACATGTATGGGTCAGCATATTTGTCTTAATTAACCTTTCATGAGATTATTTTAAAAAGGTGTTGTATAAATACAAGCCAAAGACCATTCATTATCATCAAGTACTATTCAAGCACACATCTAACACTTTCCAAGCAAAAACACCTCTCAAGTACACAAAATCACCCTATTATTCCATATTTACAAATAAATCATAAGGACAATATTATTATAGGTCTGAAGCATCAAAAATGCAGCCCATGATAAGTATTTGTTAGGTTGAAAGCTAGATTACTACATGTACTTATTTATATCATATTACACTATTGTTCACACACACACCCACATAAGGGGGATAAATACATCATTTTGAGGCCCTCTTCAGAGTATATGGATATGTAGGTAGTGATCACTAACATAGGGGTATTTGAGGTCAGCTTTACTTCATTTGAGCCCACTAATCCCCGTTATTACAAGGTGGCATGCTCTAATTAGAAGATCTAGGGTTTTGATGAAAAGACTGATATCTAAAACTAATGTGTGTGATTTGAAAAAATAATATGCAAGGTGAAAGAGAACCCTAATAGGTGTAGGTGGAATTTATATAAAATATTTTTTACTACAATCTAGACAAAAGTTTCAAAATCCAAATAGAAGCATCAATGCTAATGTCCACAATCTAATGCTAGTGTCTAGGCTAACAAAAAGCTAATTTATAGAATCTAATGATAGGATACGAATCATTAGATAGATCAATTTTACACCTATATCAGTCAGACCTATTTTTGTAATAGTAAACAATATACATATTATCTCTTCTTTGTGTTTATGAATGCAAGTTATTGTTTGGCATCGTACTTTATATATCTAGCATATTTGCATAATTTAACATTGTTGCAATATATTTTGAATCTGAATTATTTAATTGGCCTAATTTTTAGATTAGCTTTCTCCTTACTTGATTAGGCTACTCTCTCCTTAGTCTTTATTTCTAAAAAGGGTTAAATAGAGTCCTAGTGTATGCCCCTATTTTTATAGGCGGGATGAAGCTTGTAAATCATTTTGTATAAAAATACCCATATATACACATAATTTATCTCAATGTAAATATTATCATATGAATTATATTCACTCAATGGGGATTCATGTCATAAAAAAATAGTATTTTCATCTGAGAATTGTATGTGACAGTGTATAATCAATAGTAAATTAATGAGTCATAGTACCATATGTAGTTAGTGTACTGCATAAGTGCATATATAACTAAGTATCGAATGTTCTTGATCAATTAGTAAGATATATATATATATATATATATATATATATATATATATATATATATATATATATATATATATATATATATATATCTTACTAATTGATCAAGAACATTCGATACTTAGTTATATATATATATATATATATATATATATATTGAATTGAATTGAATTATAATTTTAGAAGATAGTCATTTTAGCTTTGAATATACCAATTGCCCCCAAGTGGGCAAGTAAACATAGTAAGCAATGAAGTCCCATAATTAAGATTATTTTTAATCATCAATGGATTGTCATAGGAAATTCTCATTCATTTGTAACATATCATATGTATTTATTTTTCCCTAGTCACTAAGATGAAGGCTAGAGTTAGTGTAATGAATATGTCTTAGAGAAAACCATGTATAATATTTATCTTGTAATATAGAATCAAATTACTGTGAAAATGTTGACATGCTTAAAAATGATTCACATGTTTTCCAATGTAAGTAATCAGAGGATAAAAGGATATACAATGTTGCAAATGTTTTGTATGTTTTCCATGTTTGACAATCTTCTAGACTTAGAGCTAGAATGTATTCCTACCCATTTGCTTATTTGAAGTGTGGAAGGTGTTCCTACCCAGTTCCCTATTCGAAGCATGGAAAGTATTCCTACCATATTGGCCTATATTTGGGCATTTTTAGACCATGTTTTAAAACAACCCATGATTTTGGTACCCATGGTGTTATAATACCACTTTGATGGTTTTTCATTTGTGCTTATATATAGATGCACATGGATTAAGGTAAAATTTGAACTTAGAATTATATTATTGTATTAAAAATGGCTGAGTTAATGCAATTGAGGAGAAGTTATTATGATGGGTTTTTTACCAAAAGGGTTTTCTAGGTGAAATCATTTATAATTTTATGTATGCAAGTTTTATTTTATAGATTCTACTATTATTACTTATTTTGTTTTAGTTTATCATTTTTGTTTTCTCTTCATACGGGTCTCAAGATATCACGCATACCATATTACAGTGATTTAAAAGTAAATTTGGTCTTTTTTAATTTAGGGAACAATATTAAATGAATATAAATAGGCTAACTTTTCAATTTTATAATTCATTTGAAACTCACTTTCTATTTATTTCTAGCTTCGATTGCAAAAATGGCACTAAGATGAAAAGTGACCCCTACCCAATTCAAGTGATTCGATATTTTTTTACAGGTGCAAGAGATGCTTACATTAGTATGTTTCAAAAATATATTTTTTTCAACTTATTTTTAGTATCTTGATTTTTTTCACTTTTAAAAATTTAATCACATTTATGCATTTTAAGGTTATTTTCAGAGTGTGCAAGAGATGTCTTGCCTTAAGTGTCCAGTCCTTGCTAAACCCACTTGTTTTCTTACCAAAACTCTCTAATATAGGTGTATATTCTATGTCATAGGTGTCTATGAAAAATAATAATTATATATATTGTAACTTTGATTGACTTAGGTGATATTTATGATGATTTTACCATGTAACTAATCTTTAATTTTATTTAATTGTTGCGTGACATGTGTGTGAGGGAGTTCAAATGTAGTCAAAATATGAAGACCATGTTAGCCTTAGATCTAAGTGATACAAAAAAGTGAAGGAAAAGTAGGTAGGATTAATCCATTTTTTTCATCTAGGCCTCATACTCTATGATATGTACCTGATGACTACACTCGTAGAGAATGTGGTGTAGATACTTGCACTTTATAGTATAAGTAATGTGATTGTGATGTTAGAGTATGTTTAGAAGGTTATGAGATTATCAATGGTAGTTACATGAACTACCATGAAAGGTGAAAAGGGACATGTATCAAAAGGGTGTGGCTATAGGTATATGACTAGACATGATATAGGAACTCATTACAAGGAAGATGATTCTACCATCTTGTTATCAGATGCTCCATGCTTGTGGAAATATTTGAGTGTATTAATGTATACATTGATAGTAGTAGATAGAGGCACTATGTATATTTCATATTGGATGCATTCCATTATTTAGGATATTGATGAGCATGGGACTGTGTTCCTAGGACCGCATCATGCTTGCCCATCTATATATAGATTTGTTCTATTTCATTTGTGAGGAATATAGAAGATGCATGAGATCAATGAATTTATTGAACATATGGGCATATGAACGTATCTTAGTGGTTCACCCCTTAGACATGCCATGTACAAAGTGGATCACTCATATATATTTGCATAAATATGGATGAATAACTCACGTATCATTGAGAGGAGAATTATGGATTGGTGCATGTTACTTGATCATTTAAAATTGGGCTCTATTATTTGGAGGCCATATTTAGGTTTTATAGGGTTGTTGAAGGATCATGTACAACTACATTAGATAAAAGTCAATTTTTGGTTTCATGACCAATGTCATGGATTCTATGAGAACTTTTAGTATGAGTGTGTCACTAAGTAGTTCGATGTTAGATAGAGTGTGTCCCCTACCTCATGGGCTTGGACACAGACACATAGAGATAATAGACATCCTGGTGAGAGGGGTCAACATAGTAAAACAAAGATAACATTGATTCTAGAGGGATATGTGAATCCAAAAATTGTTATTATTGATGTAGATGACGCTAGTGTACTAAAAAGTACACACACTATACCTAGTTAATGCAAAGGTATCCAAGGTTAGTGCATAGGCATAGGTTGACATGTATATGGTTGGAGATGATGGGGATGGACAAACAACCACACATGTTAATTTCCTAAATGGATAGAGGTATGGAAATGAAGTTGGAATAATTTTAGTATCTTATTATGTTTTGTTATTTTCACTAATGTTTTGCAATTGACATGTGTTTTTACAGCTAATGATTTTTAGACCATATTTATTGACACTTCAATTTGAGTGATTAAAAAACATGTTCTAGAAAATGTGGTACTAGGTAGGGTCTTAAAGCGAGTTGATGACATACTAGGCATTTGTGTCACACTTTTTTATAGAGCCATGATGGCTATTACTGCATACATGATTATTACAGGTGATCATGATGAGTTGAGGGCCTAACTCGTAAGGCAACATATGCCTCTGCTAGTTGGTCTAAATTTAGGGAAGCATGTTTCTATAGAGTATGTGAAGTTATAACAAGAACACAAACCCTCTAGCCTATATTGGTTATATATGAGGATCATGATAGATGCACTCGATCAAGGTCATGACTTAGACATGATGATAATGGGCATTCTCATCAAAGTCCCCTATTATTAGAGTTTTAGATGATGGGATTGACATAGAGCATCAAAGAAATTATGGCCCTATTATTTACTGACTCATTTGTTATATATTGAGAGACTTTTATTTTCATACTGATACAATTAATTTGATATATAAATGATATTTAATCGGATGTTCCTTCATTATGGATTTTGAATGTGTCATGGATGTCTCATGTATGCTTATATTATGAACTTGAAATATTTAAATTTCAATTCATGATATTTCAATGTTTATGTGTTGATTAACATTTAAAATGTCAATATTTTAAATATGATTCCCTTGCAATTAGATACACTGATTATGATGGATTTATCTAACCAACCAAATGGATATAACAATTGTGCACTATAATAATCCTCATATGTAACTAAATATTGATAATGTATCTATGTCATTCAACTCTTAGAAACACTTTAATTTGTATTATATCCTTAACCAACGATGATACACTGATATTGATTTTTTTCTTTCCTTTTTAGTGGTTTATTCTTGATTTGCTTAATTTTATATTATATAACTTGTCCATTTTCCTTCAACATCCATACTTGTGTATTATGAGATGTAATTGTACACTTATTAAGAGCCTTATTTGTATTTATTCCAATATATTTGATATGTTAATAATCCAACTTGGAAATCAAATGATATAGATATTATCCTTATCTAATTTTTCTTCCATTCATTGCAGACATGATAGTCCCAAAATTACATTACCTTGTGTAATAGTATGTTTCACATATAATAATGAATCCATTGTCTTAGGCCCAAGAGTAAATGGTAAAATAAATTTCCTATTGGAATCTCATATATAGTCATATGTTTTAAGTCTTGATCATTGTATCACAATTCTTTAAGAAATCTGATTATGCATGCATTACATTGTGTCTTATCATCGATAATGATGCATGTTCTATGTTCACCCTATATAATAGAATGAATGATAATTGGTTCCTTTATAAGAATGTTTAGGGAAATATTGGTTTGTGTATATTATTAATTATAAGGGGATCTTTTTCCAGTTTTACCTTGTATGGAAGCTTGATTGACCATTGTTCCTTTGTAGAAATGTCCTGGGATACATTGAACTTCATAGAATGTGTGGTAGAGATTATGGAGAGGTTGAGTGTGTGGAATTTTTTATATATTTTCTGAATGTGATAACACCCCATTCCATAATTTTTTAAATCTTGTTTCACAATGCATAACAATTATTAACCCTATGCCCATTGATATGATGATAGTTACAAAAAGATATAACCCCTACTCATTCAAAGCAATGTTCAGGATGATGGTGATTATGTGGTAAAATAATTAAATTATTATAAATAAATTCTCATATAATATCATTTGGCCTATCCTTGAAACTATAGAATTGGATCGGTTGATTCACTTTTGAAGGAGTGAGATTCATGCGAGTAGCTAATTTATAAACCATTTTATTTGGGTCTTCCCTCTTATTAATGACCTTAGTTGAGCCTCCTTCTTTATGAGGTGTTTTATTTGTATTGATTTCCATATGTGTAACTTAATTATAATGAATTAATTTACTTGTAGTATCATGATCATGAGTTTTATGATTTTCTAATTCCTTTTATATCGAGATAGTCTCAAAGTAAAGGAGATTGGAAAGATTCATGAGTGTGATAAATAAATCTATCTTTGAGAGGTAATATGAGCTCTGTACAATTTTTTTTTTACTTTTTCAAATGTGTAGGTTCATATATCAGTTGATGCAAAAAATATTTGAATCAAGATATGTACTCATTATTATTATTTTTTACTTCCCTTGGTGAAGAGAAGGAAGCACTCACATGTGACTTGGGGTCCCTTATTTTAAATATATTACATTAATAAATTATATTCTAATGAGTAATATATTAGTTTAAGGAACCATTAAGGAGATGATCAAACAATCCAAAGCTTTATGATTTAATCTCTTAGGGAAGATCTTAAACAAAACTATATCATGAGTATTGTATTTTACCATAAAGGCTACAAATCTCTTAAGGTGCATGAAGGGAAAACCACTTCTATTAAATAACAAAATGATAGGCATCACATGTTAAGGATGAATTAAGAACCTTATGCACTATGGGATTTCCATGTATAACATAAAAATCCACCCAAACATTATATGCTTTAATTTTTATAGATAAATGGATCACTTTTTCTTGTAAGGCACCTATAACATGCATTAAGGCTATGGCCTCTTGTGAAGGTATATTATGATATTCAAAAGGCTCATTCAATCGCTGAATTATTGTTAATGGTTACCATAGGGACACTATTTGTAATAAGTTGGGAAGATTCACAAAAATGTTTTATCTTACCCTATACATTATATATAGGTGTAAAAGAATCATCACAAACATTTCTATCATTGCATTGCTTAGAATTACTATTACATTCCATACAGACATCATGACATAATTTAGAATTGTCATCATATTTATTTTATAAATAAAAAGGAATAATATCACATTGAATTGATAGGAAATAAGGAATAACACCATGTTGCATTTCTAGAGAAGAACAAATAAAATCATATTACATTTTAGGTCTACCATATTCTCTTTGAGAAGAAGGAAATACATCACATTACTTTTCAATAGAAGTAGCAACATCATATTGTATGTCAATAGAAATAACAATGGTTTTATAAAAAACATTGAAATATATATTATAATTACATTTGACATGTAAATCATTTATATATTACCTTAATGCATCTTCATTCTTAAGTGAATCTTAGTAGAATCAAGAAGTGTATTAGTTAATTCAGTTTTAATTTCTTCTTGTTATAATTCATGACTAGTGGAAGAATGTAAAGAACGAGAAGGAGAATTGACTTCTTACATTTTAAGCCTATTATATTTTTCTTCTTTTTAACTAAAATTTTAAAAATATATATCACTAGCATTCCAATATTCAACACCATCATGATCATAACTATGATAGTCATTTCCTTCATTCACACAAGCATATTCTTCATGTACATAAACATTGTTATTAGGCACATAAGCATGATAATCTACAACCTTTTTTTTTAAAATTTATTAGCACAACTATAAGGAATAACATGGGTAGATGAGAAGGGATCCATAGGATTAGACTTATTAGATTTTTTAGGATGAATACTCATGGAGAAATGACCAAATCCTAAGATGACAAATAATATAAGCATAAAGTCTATTTCTAATATGAGAGCAAAAATAGATATATAGGGGTTGAAGGATGGAAAACCTATGAAAAAAAGGCCACCTATGAAGGGGAAATTATAAATCATATCCAAATAAAAAATCTAAAACCCTAGGATAGATAGATGAAATCCTAAGGGAACCTAGGGTTTTTTTGTGATAAATACAAGGAATTGATTCACTAGTATGTTTTTAAATATTTTTAAATTTAGTGGTCTAGACAATACAAAACATTGAATCTAATTCAAAATGTATAATCTATGTCTAAGTTAAGCAAATATAAATATAACAATAATTAGTTGACTTTTACTATTTATAGAAACAACCAAAGGAATATGAAACTTAGCTTGTTCAAGATTTTGTTGTGTGTTATGCTCTATCACAATCATCAAGCAGGCTCTGTAGGGGCTCTATGTTGGCTCAATAAGGAAATGGACTATGAAAATAAACAAGATATCTTTAGTATTCTTTGGATGCCTATGGCAACCAAATTTGCCACTGTGTATTAAATTTTTCTAGAATATCTATGTATGTTGGTGATAGTTTAGATCACTGTGTCTATGTCTAAAAATAGATCTTGTGTATTCAAATATATTCAGACATGTATAAATAGCTTTGTTTTCCTTATCCATGTTTTAAAAGTATAACTTTCACTCTTGAGACTATTATGACATATAAAAAGTGATTAATGAGTTTGGTTGGAATGATCTCAACCAATACCTAGTAATTAGCTGAACATTTCCTACATTACTGATATTTTGAAGTGGACTCAAACTACATGTAATTATCCCATAATCATGTGTGTAATAAATCATGTGAATACAAGTCTAAGTACATTTTTTCTTAGGTCCTCCTTTGGTACAATCATGCAAATAGATATATTATTTAGAAACTTCAAATATTGAATAATATTAAGCTAAATGACTATGTGATGTAAATGTGCCTTTGTCAATCAATAAGAGCTTCTCCTTGAAATGATCTTAAGGGATTTATATATATAAAGTTATCAATTTTGAAAATGGGGGACTACTAGCACATACAAGCTGACTAGACAAAATTCAAAAGGGTAAAATAAAATGCTCTAAAGGATGGCATGTCCCAAAACAAACACAAAATATAAGTTGGGACACTTTTGATAGTTTAATACGATATTGGTAACCAGATCAATCCAAAATTATTGGAACTGTTCCAAAGCCATTAAAAACTAAGAGATAATAAAATATGACTAGGGATCCTTGTGACAGAGTCAAGAAATATTAAAAAAGTAAAACACAAGAATATGTAATCAGGTAAAATAGAGGAGGATACACAAGACCCAAAAAAAAGTGCCAATAAGTTCTAAGTTTGCCATTAAGAATTTAGACATATAAATTTGTGTAAAATTATTGTACAAACAAGGCTTATACCAAATTCGGTTGACTAGAGGATGTTACAACTAAAAACCAAAAATACATAAATGAATACTAATTGTAAACAATGAAGGAACTCTTGGCCTCAATTGTAAAGGGCCCCACTCAAATTTTTTATGAAAGTGTTTGTAAATAGGGTAGTTTTTGTTACTAATATAATTCTAATTGTATCATAGATCATAGAATATAAATAATAAATAATTATAAAATTTAAGAGATTTGATATTTTCACAATCCATGAGATTGATAAGTGTTAGGACTCAGAAGCACCATTGATTACCAAGCAACTTAATATGCGGAATTAAACCAGAATCACAAGTAAATAGAATTCAAAAATAACACATAATATGAGAGACAATACACAATCTTGTATTAATACTCATCCAGAAAGAAAATACAATAAATAAGATGCCACTTCTTCTCCACACCTCTCAGAGGCTTCCCACACCTCAAGTGTACAGTAATTCTCAATCAAGAGTTCTCTCTCTCTTACGGTCCCAACACACAACTCAAACACAGAGTTAGTGTTCACCTCCAACCAGTCAGTAACACTACTGCCAGTTCACAAGTACTCCACGTACTCCACAAGTACTCCACATACTCCACGACTGAGTACACACCGTACTCCAAGTAGATCCTGCCTGATCTTGCTACCTATTGTGTTGCTGATCTCCCTGATCCTGCTACCACCTGCAGATCAATCTAGTCCTACACACCTGCCGACCAACCTAGTTTTGCACACTTGCAAACCAATATCTTACACACACAAACACTTGCAAATCAATGATCTTACTTACCATGAAGATCTCCAAACGTAGCCATGCACACCTATTGACCAAGATCATACATACATGAAGAATCCCACTTGATTCTCCAAACCAGCACCCACACTTGGTACTGTGGCACTAGGAGGAACACACCTTGCTCTCTTCACTCTGAAGGAGCTAATATTTGCTCTCTTACTCTCTAACACAAATTACAATACAACCCATGAGTCTATTATATAGATCTCATGCAAACAATAATTAGACAATTAGACATCTAATTACAATAATTAGATATGTAGCTTCAAGTCTATAATTGGCCTTTGACATGCAAACACTTGATTCATTAACTAACTGTTCATGCAACTGAAAGTTCTAGAACTGCACAGGCGACCGACGTCGGTCCTTGTCTGCTTGGAGTTGACCGACGCTGACCAACTTTTGCCGACATCGGTTGCTTTCCTGTCCACCACTGGTCGACGTCGGTTGGCCTAATCGACTTCAGTGAGTGTGACACTCAGCAACCTCCTCCCCTATTTGCATCAGTGAAGCTTTTAGCTCCACAACCTAATAATCTCCCACTTGGAGATAAATAGCTACACTGTACCTATACCTGTACCCCATCTAATTTGTTTCCTGGCTTGTATCCCTCTTCAAGATCAATTTTGAAGACCAACCACCACACACCCTGTGGTGCACCTCCTATCATCCAAGTAACCTGCCACATCCAAACCTACAACCCATGTAGTGAAGTCCTGACCCTGCATAGCATGAATCCCTGCTACTGGTCCCTCTCAAATACCTGAGAACCCACTTCCCTGAATTGGCTCCTAACTCTCTGACAGCACCCCTGCTTGGGCAAACTCAGGTCTATACTAGACCTCATGTGATTTCGGACACTAAACTGTCCAGCCCTTGGTGTGCTCCGATTTTGCATCCTGCATTTTGAACCTCGCCAACACCTGATTCACATCAGCTCCCACTAGAGACAAAATCAACCTGTGATCTTCCATGTCTCTCATGCTAAAGAATTTCACTGCTCCAAATCCCTCATGACATGCCACTGAACTAACCTTACCCTTAGCTCAGCAAAACCCTGTATGTCTAAACCTGCACTAAGCATACCATCCACATACAGTAACAGGATAATGTTGCGACCATCATCCACCTGGTAAGACAAACACAATGGTTATGCTGACATTGACTAAAGCCCTGCTTTGTCATCCACCTGGTACCACCTGTCAGCCCTGTACCACTATCCTGTAGCTTGCTCAAGACCATATGACCTGGCCTTCCGTCTCACGTGTCCATTCTCTCTATTCTTTAACCAAGGAATCCATTCATCTCTTAGTGCTTTTATCCTGGCTGGAAACCCTACTAAATCTCCCATTTGGTTCTGCATCCTCAATCATGCCACGCTCCCACTATTTCCTGGATCCTTCCTGCTCTGTAGTGAGCAACTAGTATAAAGAAGAGGAACAACGAATTTGAGGCTTACTTACCCTTTCAATCCTCCATATGGGCATTTGAGACTCCTTGACAGCTTGCTGTCTACCCAAAATCTATTCCAATGACCGACCTCGGTCACCACACAGTCTACATCCGATCGACGTCAGTTCCATGTGACTGTCCAGGTCACCAATGCCGGTTATCCTGCCGACGTCGGTCTCCACCTACTCGACACCACTGAGTTCTCTGATCTACATATGATCGATGTCGGTGCCTGTCTGTTTGACGTCGGTTACCCATGACCTGTGAGTGATGAATTTTTACCCATGAGCTTTCTTTGAATCATACCCATGTCCAAACTACCCTGCTCAGAAGTATTCAACCCCATCCACTGATCTCTGTTCGTCATCTCCTCCAAGAACACCAAGGCTTTCCAGTTCTTAAGTCTGTCAAAGATATCTGACTTCCTCTTAAGAACATGCATCTCCTTCTTGCTCATGTGACCAAGCCTACAAAGCCATGTCTTCGCAACAGAAGAAGACTCAATAATATAAATAGGTAGATAAAGAGTACCTGCTTTCTTACCACTAGCTAATTCAAGTGCATCCACTGTGAGAGTTCTTGTGCATATCTCATCACCCAAATTTCTTGAAGAAATTAGCCGCATCTCCAAGACTGGGACCTGCATGACCTCCTTCAACACCCATGTGTTGGCCGCCTACAATTTCAGCAACACTTCCTCTTTGCCAATACTTTGACAAGGCTCACCAACCCCTCTATATGGGGCTGCATGGAAAGAGGCAACAAAATCTATAAACCAAGATTCTACTTTATCCAAGGAACATCCCAGAGCACCCTGTTCAACAACACCTGCAACACCTGCTTCTTCATGTCCTTCATGCTGATCTTCTACCAACCAAAAATATTTCTTTACCTGCTCTTTCTTTCCATAACACCGTAATTGACTATTCGTGCTTTTCAATTCCTCCATTCTTAGCTTACTTTCTTCTGCCATTGCTATACTCCCACTCAATCAGAAACCCCTGAGAGTGACCTATAATCAAACACAAAACTTGCTCCCTGCAACCTTAGCTCTGATACCAACTGTTAGGACCTGGAAGCACCATTGATTACCAAGCAACTTAATATGTGGAATTAAACCAGAATCACAAGTAACTAGAATTCAGAAATAACATAGAATATGAGAGACAATACACAATCTTGTATTAATACTCATCCAGAAAGAAAATACAATAAAGAAGATGCCACTTCTTCTCCACACCTCTCAGAGGCTTCCCACACCTCAAGTGTACAGTAATTATCAATCAAGAGTTCTCTCTCTCTTATGGTCCCAACACACAACTCAAACACAGAGTTGGTGTTCACCTCCAACCAGTCAGTAACACTACTGCCAGTTCACAAGTACTCCACGTACTCCACGACCGAGTACACACCGTACTCCAAGTAGATCCTACCTGATCTTGCTACATGTTGTGTTGCTGATCTCCCTGATCCTGCTACCACCTGCAGATCAATTTGGTCCTGCAGACCTACCGACCAACTTGGTTTTGCACACCTGCAAACCAATATCTTGCACACACAAACACCTGAAAATCAATGATCTTACTTACCATGTAGATCTCCAAACATAGCCATGCACACCTGCTGACCAAGATCATACATACATGAAGAATCCCACTTGATTCTCCAAACCAGCACCCACACTTGTTACTGTGGCACTAGGAGGAACACACCTTGTTCTCTTCACTCTGAAGGAGCTAATATTTGCTCTCTTACTCTCTAGCACAAATTACAATATAGCCCATGAGTCTATTATATAGATCTCATGCAAACAATAATTAGACATCTAATTACAATAATTAGATCCATAGCTTTAAGTCTATAATTGGATTTTGACATGCAAACACTCAGTTCATTAACTAACTGTTCATGCAACTGATAGTTTTGGAACCACACAGGCGACCGATGTCAGTCCCGATCTGCCTGGAGTTGACCGACGTTGATTGACTTCTGTCGACGTCGGTTGCTTTCCTGTCCACCACTGGCTGATGTCGGTCAGCCTAACCGACGTCGGTGACTATGACACTCAGCAACCTCTTCCCCTATTTGCATCAGTGAAGCTTTTAGCTCCACAACCTAACTTTTTGTTACTAATATAATTCTAATTGTATCATAGATCATAGAATATAAATAATAAATAATTATAAAATTTAAGAGATTTGATATTTTCACAATCCATGAGATTGATAAGTAAGATGTTTGGGTTTAAATTATGTACAAATTATTTACTCGATGAATTTTGAAACAATATCCATAATTCATCCCCAAAAAACTATATTTAAAAACTCTAGCCCATAAACCTTATAAAAAGATCCAACATAGGACAACACATATTTAGAAGGGGGTTGCAGTTCCATCAAACACATCTTATGTATACTAGGGAGAAGATCAACCCCTCAACACCCCAATAATTAATTAGTTCTTACAGTCAAATCTTATCACATCGAGGATATTCATTCAAATAAGAGGATAGACTTGCATTCATCCCCTGTCAATAAAAACATAATGCTTAGTTCCAGGCTGCTAGTTGTAAATAAGTCACCTCAAACAGAGCATGTTTCTATTTTTAAGGTCACATCAAATTGTTATTTTAAATATTCTTGCAAGGATCTGGTGGATATTAGACATAGATCGAGCCTTGATCTTTCCACTAATGTTGCTCTCATTATTGATGGTGGATGTGCCTTAAATACCTTAGATCATGACAATTTTTTTTGTACTAGCATGTTAGTAAACCTTACCTTAATAAGTTGCAGTGCCACAACCATCCCTTGGATGAGAAGGTTAGTGTGATGTCCTATACATCATTGTTTGCTGAAGACACTACCTAATTATTTTTGGCACACCAGTTAAAAAGAAAATATTAGGCTTTTACAAAGTAGAGTAGAGAGTTTTTTAATGGAAAAAAAAAAGTTATTTTGTGCAAGGTGATTGGCTATTTTTTTCATATTATTGCCCATCTCGATTTGATCAAGGTTGGACATCAAATTTTCTTCTAGGTTTGTACAGTGAGGGGTTTAATGCTATATTTGTTTGCACTGAGTTGTTTGGTTTGATGGAATCACATTGAATGTCAGATTATCTTGGAATTAATTTTTTAAATGTTTGCTAATCACATGACATGGATTGGTATGTCAATAAAAATATATTAGGCTTTTACAAAATAAAGTAGTGAGTTTTTTTACGCAAAAAAAAGTTATTTTGTGCAAGGTGATTGGCTGATTTTTTTTGGTGTTATTGCCCACCTTGCTTTATTTGAGGCTGGGCATTAACTTCTCCGCAATATTTGTACAATGAGAATTTTAATGTTGTATTTATTCATGTGATACAAGTTGCTTGGTTTAATAGAATTGCATTGAATGACAAATTAATTTTCAAGGAACATGGTGATAGGTTACAAACAATTGGAAGTTTTTAGAAGCTTGTTGCTATTAGGTGGGTGCATATGCACAATGTTGTGGATATATTTGTATCTTTGTGTTGCTCTTAGTCATGGTGTGATTTAAAATTTTGGTTGTGCTAACACTTGCATGTAAGTCTAATATCAATAGGATTATTAGGTTTTATCTATGTTGCTTGGGTTTTTTGAAAGTTGCATAGGTATGAATCATCTTTGGTGGTATTATTGATATATAAGATACAATCTCTATTTCATCGGTACTTTGGATCCATGGTTATTTTATTCTATGAATATTGGTAGTAGGTATTGTTGGCCAAAATTGGCCTACATAAATTTTTTTTTCTTACATGTACTAGGCCACTCTAATAGACCAAACCGTGCTCTTCTTTCTTTAATGACTTGTCTCCTTATAATCATGCCTTGATGATGCAGTGTACCATCCTAGAGAGGTCTTGGCAAGGTGTTGTGGATGATTCGGGATCTTATTGCAGTGAGAAACCCAATGGAGAAGAGATAAGGTTGTGTGGATGGTTAATCATGCTCAAAATCATGAAATAATGCTATTGGAGTCTCCATTGAACCCCTAAGGAGGAAATTTTGTGTTTTGCCCCCCTATACCATGCATTTTCCCAAGTTTGGCACCATAGATGTTTTAAGGTTTGCATATGAGCACAAGGTTTCAAGGTATTAAATTTGACATTGGAAATCATGGTATCTTCCCCAAGGTGAATAAAAAATTTCCTAATAGTTTTCATACATGTAAAGGTGAAAAAATCCATTTTTAAATTTTCTAGCCCTAGAGAGCTAAGAGAGACCTAGAGTGCTAGAAGAGAGGAGGGTGAAAATAGGGATTTAATTGAGATTTAGGAACTTAAATTTATATTATATTTGGGGGAATATGTGAGATCCATAAACCTCTCTCAGTTTCCTTAGTTCACCCTAAGAACTTAATAATCATCATTAAAGCCAAAATCAGTTTTAAACCCTTCTTAAACCCTCAAAGCTTGGTTTTGAGAGAACCTTCACATTTTTTGAGATATTTGATTAAAAAAAATGTGGTGTGAGATATTATGGGGAATATTTGACCTTTATACACCTTCCTCCATCAAATTTTAGAGGCAAAAAGTGGAAAATTGTAAGTTGGCTGAATTTAAGGTTTTAGCATGCAAATGTAGATAGTCAAAAAAGGCATTTTTGAGGAACTTAAATGGTTTGATGGTAAAATATAATGATTTGATAAATTATAGGGATAATTCCTATTTTTTTTAAAAAAAAGAGGCCTTGAGACATCATAAATCTCAAGATACACCTTTTTCTTTCTCCCTATGTCTCACAGTTCACAATTTCTGAGTGTGCTCTAGAGAGTAAAAATGAGTTTTAAGGCATCTAAAGGTAAAATAAAGTTATAAATTTTGGGAAATTTGGTGATAATGAGTGGTTATATATATATATATATATATATATATATATATATATAATATCTTTTTTTGGACAAAAAATGAGTGTAAGTACCTGTTATTTTGTCACAATCATATGCTTGTCTATTGAGGGGAACATGGAACATTGTGGCAATTATTAGTCCTTGATGCATGTTTTGAGTTTTTTCACATGATATTATGGATTTAAAAAATGTATTAATAATATAATAGGTTTAAAGTGGCCAATAAATCTTATAATAATGCTAGGGTGGTCCAAAAAATGCTAGAGGAGGGTTATCAAAGAGAAAAATCAAGTTCTCATATCTCCATTAATGGAGTCCTTGCTCAAAACCAAGTCTTAAAGTGAAGATTACAGGGGTTAAATGAGGAATTTATGGAGTTAATATTTATAATTATTCTTAAATAGATCCATTATAATGATATTAGTGTGCTAAAATAGGTGGGAAAGGCCACAAGTGGCTCAAACTAGCAAAAGACTCCTTAAGATACACCTAAGCCTAGAGGGTGGCAAACCTTCTTAGGATATTTAAAGGAGATACAGAGTAATACAAGGGATGATAATGGTGAAAAAATAAGGGTACACCTAACCCAAAGAGTCCTAAGTAGTCAACAAGGCCATGGAAGACCTTAAACATGTAGAGAGACCCCAAAGCTAATGCATGCCTTACAAAGGCTAGTGATGGATTAACAAGTGACTAATCAAGTTTTGATATTTTTAAGGTGTTAAAAAGAATATTTCATCCATTTATAAAATTAATTACATGTTAAAATAATCCAAGGATATATTTAAATCCATTTGAGGTCAAATTTTTGTTTTTGGCCTCTTTTTCACTCTCTCGGCCAAGTGCAATCTTGGAGCTTGAAGGTTAAGTTTCACTTGCTTGGCACGTGTCATAGAGGTTGAATTGGGGGATAAGGAGTCAAGGAAGGTTGATATAGGTTTTTATATTCCAATTATATGAATTTATGATCTGTGAAGACCCTTGGTTTTATGAACAATCATTAAGAAGCTTGCCCACTCTCAAACCTTCAAATTGCCTTTTTGCTACCCGAGAAGCCAAATTATTTTGAACATTTATCACACATGGGAAAAATTTAGGACCTAAAATTTGGATGATAGTTTTGGGTCTGAGTTTAATCCATAAACCTCTCTTATTTTACCTAATTCACCTTCAAAATTAGATAACTATCATCAATTCTAATTTCATGTTTTAGCTTGCCTAGCCCTCTCAAAAGACTAGTTTTGCCTAAAACCTCTTGAAATATCCTAAATTTCCCTCTAATGGTCATAGAAACATATGAAAAAATTAATACACTCTCATAATCACCTTGTGGACCCATTTGGAAAAACAATTTGGCTCGTGTGGGTTGTATTGATGCCCAAAATGGTTAAAATTACAAGTTTTGAAGGTTTTCCACATAGTTGACCTCCATTTATGGAGTCATGAAGCACCAGGTCTGTTTCAAAACCATAAATATTCAAACAAGCATAATATGGCATGGAAAATAGCTTGGAATGTCATAATAAATCTTCTAGGGGCTTTGGCAAGCTTAAGGGTGAAGACTCTCATGGTGGCCTAGGCTCTCAAGGGGTCTCTAATGGTCAAGGTGTAGGTTCAAAGGGTAATTATAGGTTCTATGGTGTTCTATTTACATGTTTAGAAGAAAAAAAGGCTTTTTTCAAAGTGAAAATAGACTCAAGTTACTTTATGGTCTTCGCATTTGAAGTAACCCTCAAGGTTAGTCAAACATCAAATGCCAAGATGATTACCCATGTGGTCAAGTGACTTGTAGAAGTACAAGTGGAGGAGCTTTCGGGTTGAAGAGAAAATTGGAGCATCAAATGAGGCTTATAGAACTTTGATGACTTTTATCAAAGATAGTGCAATGTGACATCATCATCCTCAATTTTTTTCATCTTCTAGTGCATTTTTAGGCCAATTAGAAGGCTTGAAGACCCTTTTGACCATTGGAGGTTAATTGGATGAGAGGAGATTAGTGCTTAATTAATCTAAATTTTGTAAATAATTTGGAAAGGTGGTTGACTGATATTTATTTAATTCTAAGTGGAATATTTTATATATTTTTTGAACGTGATAACACCTCTATCCATAATTTTTTAAATCTTGTTTCACAATGCATAACAATTATTAACTCTATACCCATTGATATGATGATAGTTACAAAAAGATATTGCCCGTAATAATTCAAAGTGATGTGCAAGATGATGGTGATTATGAGGTAACCTAATAAATTATTATCAATAAATGCCATAAATATCATTTGGCCTATCCTTAAAACTATCAAATTGGATCGGTTGATTCACTTTTGAAGGAGGGGGATTCATGCAAGTAGTTGATTTATAAACCATTTTATTTGGGTCTTACCTTTTATTGATGACCTTAGTTGAGTCTCATTATTTATGAGGTGTTTTATTTGTATTAATTTCCTTATGTGTAACTTTCTAATAATGAGTTACTTTACTTGTAGTATCATATTAATGAGTTTTAAGATTTGCTAATTTTTTTTCTATCGAGATAGTCTCAAAGCAAAGAGATTGGAAATATTCATGAGTGTGATAATTAAATCTATCTCTGAGAAGTAATATGAGCCCTCTACAGAAAAAATATTACTTTTCCAAATCTGTAGGTTGATATATCAGTTGATCCAAACAAGTTTTGAATCAAGATATGTAATCATTAACTTTTTTTTACTTCCCCTGGTGAAGAGAAGGAAACACTCATATGCGACTTGGGGTCAGTTATTTTTAATATATTACATTAATAAATTATATTCTAACTCAATATATTAATTTAAATAACCAATAGGGAGATTATCAAATAATCTAGAGCTTTACAAGTTAAGCTCTTAGTGAAGGTCTTAAGCAAAATTATATCATGAGTATTGTATTTTACATAAAGGCTACAAATTTCTTAAGGTGCATGAAGGGATCACCACTTCCATCAAATAATGAAATTATAGGCATCCCATGTTAAGGATGAATTAAGAACCTTATGCACTATGAGATTTCCATGTATAGCATCAAAATCCACCCAAACATGTTATGCTTTACTTTCTAGAGATAGATGGATCAATTTTTATTGTAAGGCACCAATTGCATGCATTAAGGCTATGTCCTCTTGTGAAGGTATATTGTGATATTCATAAGGCTCATTCAATGGTTGAATTTTATTTTTAGTGGTTACCATAGGGACACTATTTTTAATAAGTTGGGGAGATTCACACAAATGTTTTATCCTACCCTATAGATTATATGTAGGTGTAAAATAATCATCACAAACATCTCCATCATTGCATTGCTTAGAATTACTATTACATTCCATAGAGACATCATGACATAATTTAAAATTGTCATCATATTTATTTTATAAATAAGAAGGAATAAGATCACATTGAATTTCTAGGAAAGGAGGAGTAGTTCACTAGGTTGTATTTTTAGAGAAGAACGAATAATATCACATTACATTTTAGCTCTACCATATTCTATTTGAGAAGAAGGAAATGCATCACATTACTTTTCAATATAAGTAGCAAATTCATATTGTATGTCAATAGAAACAACATTAATTTTATAAAAAACATTGTAATATATAGTATAATTAGACTTGACATGTAAATCATTTATATATACCTTAATGCATATTCATTCTTAAGTGAATCCTAGGAAGATCAAGAAGTGTATTAGTTAATTCAGTTTTAATTTCTTCTTGTTATAATTCATGACTAGTGAAAGAATGTAAAGAACGAGAAGGAGAATTGAATTCTTGCATTTTGAGCCTATTATATTTTTCTTATTTTTAACTAAAATTGTACAAATATATATCACTATCATTCTAATATTTAACACCATAATGATCATAACTATAATAGTCATTTCTTTCATTCACACAAGCATATTTTTCATGTACGTAGTCATTGTTATTAGGCACACAAGCATGATAATATACAACCTTATTTTTTAATTTATTAGCACAACTATAAGGAATAAGATTGGTAGATGATAAAGGATCCATAGGCTTAGACCTATTAGATTTATTAGATTTTTTAGGATGTATACTCATGGAGAAATTACCAAACCCTAGGATGATAATATAAACACAAAGTCTATTCTTAGTATGAGAGAAAAAATAGATATACAGGGTTTGAAGGATGGAAACCCTATGAAGAAAAGGCCACCTATGAAGGGGAAATTAGAAATCATATCCAAATAATTTTTTTAAAACCCTAGGATAGAAAGATGAAATCCTAAGGGAACCTAGGGTTTTTTGGTGTTAAATACAAATAACTAATTCACTAGTATGTTTTTAACTATTTTGAAATTTAATGGTCTAGACAATTCAAAACATTGAGTCTAATTCAAATTGTATAATCTATGTTTAAGTTAAGAAAATCTAAATGTAACAATAATTAATTGAATTTTACTATTTATAGAAACAACCAAGGAATAGGAAACTTAGCTCGTTCAAGATTCTGTTACGTGTTATGCTCTATTACAATCATCAAGTATGCTCTGTATGGGCTTTGTGTTGGTTCAAATTAGGAAATGGATTGTGAAAATAAACAAGATATCTTTAATGTTCTTTGGATGCCTATGACAGCCAGACCTGCCCACTGTGTACCAATTTTTTCTAAAATATCTATGTATGTTAGTGATAGTTTGGATCATTGTGTATGTGTCCAAAAATAGCTCTTGTGTATTCAAATATATTCAGACATGTAAAAATAGCTTTGTTTTCCTTATACATGTTTTAAAAGTATAACTTGCACTCTTGAGACCATTGTGACATATAAAAAGTGATTAATAAGTTTGGTTGGAATGATCTCAACCAATCCCTAGTAACTAGTTGAACATTTCCTACATTGTTGATATTTTGAAGTGGACTCAAACTGCATGTAGTTCTACCATAATCATGTGTGTACTAAATCATGTGAATATAAGTCTAAGTATAATTTTTCTTAGGTCTTCCTTTGATACAATCATGCAAATAGATATATTATTTATAAACTTCAAATATTGAATAATATTAAGCTAAATGACTATGTGATGCAAATGTACCTTTATCAATCAATAAGAGCTTCTCTTTAAAATGATCTTAAGGAATTTATATATATAGAGTTCTCAATTTTGAAAATGAGGAACTATTGACACATACAAGTTGACTAAACAAAATTCAAAAGGGTAAAATAAAATGCCCTAAAGGGTATGTCCCAAAACAAACACAAAATATAATTTGGGACACTTTTGATATTTTAATATGATATTGGTAACCAAATCCATTCAAAATTATTGGAATTGTTTCAAAGCCATCAAAAACTAAGAGATAATAAAATAGGACTAGAGATCCTTATGACAGAGTCAATAAATATTAAAAAAGTAAAACATAAGAATATATAATCAAATAAAATAGAAGAAGAGACACAAAACCCAAAAAAAAATTGCCAATAAGTTCCATGTTTGTCATTAAAAATTTATACATAAAAATTTGTGTAAAAATATTGTACAAACAAAATTTATACCAAATTTGGTTGACTATGTTACAGCTAAAAAACCAAAAATACATAAATGAATACCAATTGTAAACAATGAGGAACTCTTGGCCTCAATATTGAAGGGCCCCACTCAATGGATTTATGAAAGTGTTTCATAAATAAAGTAAGTTTTGTTACCAATATAATTCTAATTGTATCATACATCATAAGATATAAATAATAAATAATTAAAAAATTTAAGAGTTTTGATATTTTCACATTCCATGAAATTGATAAGTAAGATTTTTGGGTAAAAATTGTGTACAAATTACTTGCTCAAGACATTTTGAATCACTATCTGTAATTAATCAACAAAAAAAAGAATTATGTTTGAAAACTCCAGATCAGAAACCTTATAAAGAGATCCAACACAGACAACGCAAATTTAGAAGGAGAGTTGCAGTTCAGCTTTCCATCGAATACATCTTCTAGTCTACTGGGGAGAAGATCGACCCCTCAATTCATCAGTTCTTATAGTTAACTCTTATCGCATCGAGGATATTCAATCAGATAAGAGGATAGATTTGCGTTCATCTCTTGTCAATAAAAACACAGTGCTTAGTTCCAGGCTGGTAGCTGTAAACAAGTCACCTCAAACAAAGCATGTTTCTATTAGTAAGGTCAGATCAACCTGTTATTCCAAATATTCTCACAAGGATCTGGTGGATCTTAGACATAGATCGAGTCGAGGCCTGATCTTTCCACTAATTTTGCTCTCATTGTTGATGGTGGATGCGCCTTAAATACCTCGAATCATGACAAAATTTTCTCTACCAGCATGTTGGTCGACGTTACCTTAATAAGTTGCAGCGCCACAACCATCCCTTGGATAAGAAGGTTGATGAGACGTCCCATACGTCACTATTTGCTAAAGACACCCACCGAATGGAGTCTCTTTAGCGCGACACAGATTGCTTGGTTTAATGGAATTGCATTGAATGATAGGTTAATTCTTTAAGGAACATCGTGGTGGGTTATAGATAATTGGAAGTTTGTAGAAGTTTATTGTTATTTGGTGGGTGCATATGCATATTATTGCAGACATATTTGCATTTTTATATTGCTCATAGTTGTGGTGTGATTTTAACTTACGGTAGTGTTGGCATCTACATGCAAGTCGAATATCGATAGGATTATTAGGTTTTGTCTGTGTTGCTTGGGTTTTGTGAAAGATGCGCATGGATGAATCATCTTTGGTGGTATTATTGATATATATGATATAATCTATGTTTCATCAGTACTTTGGATCCATGGCTATTTTTTTCTATGAATATCGACAACAGGTTTTACTTGTATTTGTCTTTTGCCATTTTTACAATTGTACCTAATTTGGGCATTCTATCATGTTTCAAGCTTTGCTATCAAATCCCCGTTTCATTTAGCACTTTCATTCTCATTTTGGCTGGATATTGTGCAAATGTCTCCTCTCTTAATTGGAGACATGGGAAATTCGTGACCACTTTAATATTTTTCATTTATTATTGCATTGAACAAAATCAATTTCAAATTTCCCTGTGATTAATAATTTTTATCATATGTTATCTCTGTGCTCTTATATCAATATTTGATGATTGTGGTAATAGTATGTAGTTCATTCTAATTTATTGTTTTGAATTCCTTTCAATTTACTAGTAATGCCTCTTATTTTACTATATGATGGAAATATATCATTAATCAATGTCTGGTGTTTTCAAAGATATATGTAATAATTTTGGTCAAGGATTAAATTTGACAGTTGACCCCGCTCATAGTGGAAGTTTTTGGTGACATTTATTTTCTCAACATTGGCCTTTGAATATTAATATGGTTCATAGTAGAAATAAAAAATGTTAAAGATAATCTTTATATTTATTATAATCCTTCAAGGTATATGACGGTCTGTTCAAAATTGCACCTTATATCTGATTCAGTTTAAAAATTCAAATATGGTCAAACAATCATCAAAATTAGTTTCCAGTTCAAGCGGTTTTTGTTCAGGGTAATGATTGATTATGGTCTCAACATTTGTAATAGTTGTGTTGTTTTATTGCATATATTAAACAAGTGAGTGATTCTTTGAAATGATGATTTAGGGAAATGTGCTAGTCAATATTATAAGGTTACCTTTATTAATAATTTATTTTATGTAACTATATACACTTTGTTACCTATAGGTGAAACAATTTGGGTTATATTATGTAAACTTTAGTGTTAGTTATATTGATGTTCTTGAGATGATTGGTTTTATATTTGGAAAACTTGTGAAGCTGACATTTTAGGTGAAGGATTGTGGAAACAAATTTTTGTTTTGGTTATCTCAGCATTTATTGCTGACTTTGTTTTTTAGGTGCTATTTTTATTGGGATTGACAGTAAGAGCTATAAATAGTTTGTTGCCACTTATGTGTGGCCTTATTGAGCACAACTTGTTTTCATTTTGTTGGATGCTTTTTATGGAGTCTAATTTACTTATTGTGTGGCATCTATGTGTATATCGATTGTCCATGATCTGGTATCCTCATTATATATTCAGATCAAAAGTAGTCATGTGCATTTGTGTATGTTGAAACATCATATTGTTGGGGTAAATAAAGTTTTTTCATTGTGAGATGTTAAAAGTTTCTTATAGATATTAATAGGTGGTTTGGTTTAAAAACTGATAATTCATTCTCTGTATGACTTTTGTAACAAAATTTTGTTTGTGGTACGGTTTGTTTTATGGGATGTATGCTGGCCCTAAATAGTTGTTGATGTAGATACATGAAAGTATATATATTAGTTTATTTGTATGATATGGATCTCTATTTTATTGATACTTTGGATTCATGGTTATTTTATTCTATGATTATTGACAGTAGACATTTATAGCTGAAAGTAATTCTTTTGAAATCTGAGATGGTCTTATATTTAGAAATATATCTTGGGTGCTTTATTAATACATCTTTTTATGAACTATATTGAGCTCTTCCTATCTGGTCTTATATTTAGAACTATATCTTGGGTGCTTTATTACTACATCTTTTTATGAACTATATTGAGCTCTCCCTATCTCTAATTGTATATATAGTGATTTTCATTATGAGGGTTTGTAATGAATGGAGTTTTTAGTCTTAAAATTATGATATATTTAAAGCAATGGAACTTCCAGCTTATGTTGGCCATACGAGCATATTATTTTTGGAATAGTACAGATTTGAAGGCAAGATAACATTATATGAAAGTGTAAAGTCTTACTATGTCTATTGAGAAGCTCTTTGAAAAACAATATGGTGAACATTTATGTTTAGATCTGATCTGTGATTGTCTTTGCTGTAGCAATGTGCTTTTAAAAAGGAAAATGAAATGAATTTCACCTCGTAGCCATGGTGTGATTTCAACTCCCGGTGGTGTTGGCTAAGGTCAAAAATAAGTTCTATGTTAGTCCTATATATATAACATAATTCATACTAATTAATATGACAATGCAATTACATTTTTTTACAATCTTAGATTGATTTTATTGTAAATGCTCAGTTCATGCGATACCAATGCACAAAGGCTGTATTTGTTCGCACAATGTGAGTTGTTTGGTTTGACGGAATCACATTGAATGTTAGATTAGCTTGAAATTAGTTTTTAAATTGTTTTTCAATTAGATGACATGGATTAGTGAGCCAATAAGAAAATATTAGGCTTTTACAAAGTAGAGTAGTGAGTTTTTTTAATGGAAAAATAAAAAAAATATTTTGTGCAAGGTGATTGTCTAAATTTTTTTTGGTGTTATTGCCCACCTTGTTTTGTTTGAGAATGGGCATTAACTTCTCTACCAGGTTTGTACAATGAGGATTTTAATGTTGTATTTATTCATGTGATGCAGGTTGCTTGGTTTAATGAAAATGCATTGAATGACAAATTAATTATTCAATGAACATGGTGGTAAGTTATAAAAAATTGAAAGTTTATAGAAGCTTGTTGCTATTCGGTGGGTGCATATGCACAGTGCTATATATAGATTTGCATTTTTGTATTGCTTGTAGCTGTGGTGTGATTTCAACTTTTGATAGTGCTGGAACCTACATGTAAGTCGAATATTGATAAGATTATTAAGTTTTATCTGTGTTGCTTGGATTTTGTGAAAGTTACGTAGGTATGAATTGTCTTTAAAGATATAATCTCTGTTTCATTGGTACTTTGCATCCATGGTTATTTTATTCTATGAATATTGGTAGTAGGTATTTCTTGCACCTATCTTTTGCCATTTTTACATGGTATATTGTACCAGATTTATGTATTCCATCCTGTTTCGGGCTCTATTATCAAATTCCCGTTTCATCTAGCACTTTCATTCTCATTTTGGCTAGATATCGTGCAAATGTGTTTCCTCTCTTAGTTGGAGACATGGGAAATTCTTGGCCACTTTAATATTTTTCATTTATTATTATAATGAATGGAATCAATTTCAAATTTGCCTGGGATTAGTAGTTTTTGTCGTATGTTAATTGGATCTCTGTGCTCTTATATCAATATTTGATGATTGTGGTAATAGTATGTAGGTCATTCTAATTACTATTTTTTGTCTGGAATTTATTTTAATTTACTAGTAATGCCTCTTATTTTAATGTATGATGGAAATATACCCTTAATAAATGTCTGGTGTTTTCAAAGATATATGTAATAATTATGGTCAAGGATTAAATTTGATAGTTGACCCTACTTGTAGTGGAAGTTTTTTATGCCATTTATTTTCTCACCATTGGTCTTTGAATATTAATATGGTTCATAGTAGAAACAATAAATGTTAAAGATAATATTTATATTTATTATAATCCTTCAGGGTTTATGATGGCCTGTTCAAAATTGAGCCTTACATTTGATTCAATCTAAAAATTCAAATATGGTCAAAAAACCATCAAAATTAGTTCCTGGTTCAGGTGGTTTTTGTTCAGGTTAATGATTGATTATGGTCTCAATGTTTGTAATAGTTGTGTTATTTTATTGCATACATTAAACAAGTGAGTGATTCCCTGAAATGATGATTTACGAAAAAGTGCTAGTTAATATTATAAGGTGACTTTTATCTATAATTTGTTTTATGTAACTAAATACACTCTGTTACCTGTAGGTGAAATAGTTTGGGTCATATTATGTAAACTTTAGTGTTGGTTATATTGATGTTTTTGAGATTACTGATTTTATATTTGACAAACTTGTGAAGCTGACACTTTAGGTGAAGGGTTGTGGAAACAAATTTTTGTTGTGGTTATCTCAGTATATATTGATGACTTTATTTTTTAGGTGCTATTTTTATTGGGATTGACAATAAGAGCTATTAATAGTTTGTTGCGCCCCTTATATGTGGCCTTATTAAGCACAACCAAGTGTTAAGTTACCATGGATTCTCAACCAATTGATTTTTATTGTAAAGTTCTTAGTGTTTGAAAGTTTCTTAGGTCTAAGATTTGGCTAGCTATTAGTTAAGTCTTCTACCTTCAAAAAGTTTTCGAGCTCCAAGATCAAAACATGTGTCAAAATCTTGTGCTAGAGCTTCTACCAGAGAATGTTGGTGATCCATCCTTGTGATTTTTGAGTCGTGATATTCTTTATGCAATCATTCAACATGTCATGTTGAATATTTTGATTGAATTTACAGTCCAATTCACCATCATTGAGCTTCTAAATTCATTTGTGTTTTTCTCTGTCATCAGATAATGCATTCATTATCATCAAGCTCTTGATGTCACCTTCCATTATCCATCATGTTCTTCCATGACACTTGTGCGTCCTCTATGGAGCTTCCATTTACACATCTGTTGTATTAGTCACAGCTAAATTTTTGTACATGCAAATTCTCATTATGTCCTTTTGAATATTTCATAGTAGTTTTGATGCATAAGTTGTGTAATCAATTTTATCCATTAAGTATTGTTTTCAATAAAAGGGTGCTAACCTAGTTTAACTAGCTGTGTAGGTATTTATCTAAATGTTCTTTATTTCACAAAATGAGGTCATGGTTTCATAAGATTGAATGTTGGTTATTTTCATCAAAGTTTCTCTTGGTTCGTTTCATGTACTCTAAATCTATTGATTTTTTTTGATTAAAAGTATCATTTATTTCATAAGTTTTTTCACATCTATTGTCCTCAATGGATGATAATGGTTAGTTGCATAATGGGCAGTGAAGCATGGCAAATTAGCCATTACATATTTTTCAATAGAATGTACTATGTATTTATATTTTCCATTGCCATTTTAAAACTTAATTATATGTAGTAGACCTGAGACCAAGAACTTGAAAAAATTGGAGCTGTTGGCGATAAGAGAGTGCATATTTTCTTTTTTATTTGTTAAGATTTTTTTGACTAAAATTTAAAGCCATTTATTAGTCTAGACATTTGATGCCAATTTTGAGAGTTTTCATAGTAGGATTTTCATCATTCTTATTTGTCATGTTTGGTGCATCCTCTGCCCTTGATATTAATATGTTAGCTTGCCTTGTTTAATTTTTCAATTGTTTCATGCCATTTGTGTTTGTGTTGTTATCATTACCATTATTTTTTACCGTGTTACTATGAATTTCTCAAGGTGAAGCGTGTGCCACCTTGTACTTGGAATGGAGATTGTTAAGTTCTTTTGGGTTTTCATTTGAACACCCATTGCAATGCCTATTTTAATAGCCTTCTAATGTATATTTTCAAAAATCTAGGGGTTGGTCATTTATGTGTTTGTCGTCTTTGCCTTTATGCTACGTGCTTATCTATTACAGGAATCGAGTTGTATAAATGTCCAATCATAATATTTTACATTATAAATATGTTTGTTATTTAAAATTTGTAAAAGCCATGTTTAAGTTATTATTAAGAAATGTTAATGTGTCATGGAAGATATTATGAATTATATAATACTTTAATGATATATTTGAATATGGGTCAAAATAGTTGTAATTTTTTTTAGTTTTTTATATAATTTTTATTTATTGAAAAAAAATACTTTCAAATTATATTTTTTAAAGATAAATATGTTACTAATATTAATCTATTTGAATCAACATTTTGTATGACTATTTTCATTAAAATGATTTTGGAGTTAAATATTGATCTGTTGAAAAACATATATATATATATATATATATATATATATATATATATATATATATATATATATATATATATATATATATATATATTTGGGTTGACTCTTAACATTGTCAAAACTAATAAATTATATAAGTTTACTAAAGCCAAATAAATTGGTATTAATATTAAATATAGTTTCATAGTTTTGAAAAGATGAAAAAAAAAAAATTTAGCATGCAACTGATTTCTTTCTTTTCAATTATTTTATCATGAATAATTTGAATGCTTGGATTTGGAAAGCTTGTGATCAATTTACTTAGTTTTTTATTTTAGGAACTATCTATACTTGTTTTGTTAATATATGATATGGCATTCATTTGATATGACATTTATTTTGCAATTGCATTACTCCATGTGTGTGTGTTGTCATATACACATAGGTTAATGTCTAGGCAAAAAAAATTACAATTCTCCTATCCAAAATAGAGTACCCCATTCCATTTGCACATCCTCTCATGTCTATGCCTATGATAACTTATCTTGACTGTAAATCCATTTTGCACTTATACTCTATATAATATATGTATAAATCATTTCAAGATTCCTCTCTTGTCGGTCTAAAATATGCACATAACCATCACACAACTTCACATTGATGATCCCCTTTGGCTACTTTGGTGCCACAACATAGACACTAAATTGTTCTAAAGTTTTGTTGTAACACCCTCGTATAAATCCATAAGTGTTTATAGTTGTGAGAACTGGTGTTCAATAAGCATCTTCCATTCTTTATATATTAGTATGAATTCTTATCCTAGTTAATCATTTGCTTGATAGATGTCAAACAGTGATCCATTGAACATTAAGGAATGCTATCAATGCATAAAAAAACAAAAAAAATGGTAGATGTAGATGGCGCTGACCAATTCATCTCCATAGAGGAATATATACTAGTTGTCAAAAATGGTTCTAATAATGTAGACATTGCTTTGGATAAAGTAAATCTATTTAGAACTTGTTCATTTAAATACAATGTTATCGATTGCTTGTTTGATGCATTTCAAATCTTATTGCATTTTTGATACATATTTATAGAAATTCATTTTGGGGTTATAGAAATTTTTTAGAGATGCTTGAATAAGAATGATCAAGATGCATTGAGATCCTTGGAACTAGAATTAGATCTTGAAGAGATATATAAACTACACCGTGTCTATGATACTTTAGTATATTTTGAATGGATGCAAGTTTCAATAGCTGCATGCATGGAAAAAGGAGAACATGGTTTATGAGGTGATTATTTTTGAATAAATTAGATTTCTAAATGGCTCAACATTTCTATTTTTGTCTGGTCTCTGACAAGCAAGAGAAAATATTTGCACTTTTAACCAACATTTACATTTGCCTCCTTATTATATATTTTTTCATGATTATAATCCAATGTATGGGCATTATGAACCATTATATTATAAGAAATTAAACAATGATCAAACTTATTAAAGACAATTATCTTTGTCAATAATGTGTACTATGCTTTCTCTCCATTGGGAAGTAAATGCTACAAAATTGTATTTAAACAGATTGACAAAAAAATTGAAGGAAACATCTAGTTGCGGCGATAGCATATTCAATGCTTTTTTTCACTTGACAGGAATTTTTTTGACATATGGTCTTTACATTTTTATATATCACCATATTTTTTCAATGCCTTTGTTTCTAGGAGATGTAAACACATATGTTTGTTTGGAAACAAATCTAAAGGACAATGTTATCACGAACATATCAACCATTACAAATTGGCAAGGATATATAATAAAAATGGATTTACTTTATGATGAAGGTGGAATACAAGGAAAATATTTTTTTATACAATGAATTTCATATTTATTAAAAATGACTATACATCTATGGTCATCGACTAATCAACAAACTGTCAAAATCTATGATAATTGATTTGGAATAAATATCGTACACAACATTTTTTTGAAACAAACACATATCATATACACTATAAACCATTGATGATGTAATAATTAGATGGATAACAGATTCAATATTTTAAAATTCATGAAGATATAATACCAAGTAAAAAAAACTCCGCTTTAAACATTAAACATTGCATGTGGCAAGTTCATGCAAAAGAAATTTGTCAAGAACCTTATTAGAAAGCCAATACAAATTGTTAACAAAAAAATCATTGATATTCCTAAACATGTTTGTTACATTTGAAAATAATTACATTTTAAACATAGTGTGATGATTTTAAAACAAGCTAAAGCAGACACATGGCAACAATTGATAGCAAGTGATAAAGTAATTTAAAAAAAATGCACAAGTTGCAACCAGTCATTAAAAAATGGAGTCCTTCGTAGATTTGCAACACCTCTAAACATCAAGAAAAACAAATAGTTAAAGACTGTACTTAAACTATTAGATCTTGAAGAAAGGGTTGTTGTATTGAGAATAACATTTGCATAGATAAGAGAATTGGGCTATAGCAACCCCAGATCAGGCTAAAAGGTCACGTTATCAATGTGCCATCAAATATCGATAAAATTTAGAAAACATTACCAAGATTTGTATATGAAGGAATAATAATTGTTGTGGTTCTAAAAAGGTGATTGGAATACAAAAATGCATATCCATAAGGGGTTATTCAGTCATATCTTGTTATGAAAGAACTAGAAGAGATATGCACAAGAAAACTATACATTACCCAAAATTTCCAAATCAATCTAGAATGGAAGCCATTATTGAGTTATATCATTGAAGACAATTCAAGTAGTAATAATGTTTTAAGTAGATTTGTATCTGATACAAATAATGAAGTAAACATGTCTTCTGATTTAGAATAAAACTATTCTAATGATACATTGGTACATGGTTTTATAGACTCGAGATCTATTGCTATGTTGTAAGACAAGATGATAATAATAGTATCAGTAGAAGACAATAAACCACTTATAATTTTCAAAGATAAGGACTCTGAGGAAATGAATTTTCCACCTCTTGTTTTGGAGACCCTCGTGATGAAGATTTTGTCAGAAAATTTACATATAAAAAAATAACACAATGGGAACTATTGCATGTCAATCGTCAATTTGGATATCATTTGACAAATTAATTTTTTAAAGTGGTAAAAATAATTATAGATCAAGTAGGAAAGATAATGTGGGTTTTAATTAGAAAATACTAGTTAAAAGGAAGAAAGCTTTTGGTAAAATATGTCAAATACAAGCCAAATTTAGAATGAATACTAAAATTAGACATTGGGTACGTGGACTTTAAAAAGATATGCATTTCACTTGAATGCATTTTCCATAATACAATAATTAAGGCCACCAACATTTTTATTGACCTTTACAAGTGGCAAACATCATTGGCATCCATTAATAAATGCACTTAAAGAATTGCATTTGAAGTATAAAAAAATAGATACCAGATTTGATAAATGCAATGAAGTTGAAGATGTTTTGTTTCTTGCAAAAAAAGATCTAGTTAAATGCACACGTTATTATAGACATTGAATCAATCCATTATGACAAATGCTTTGCAATGATGAGTTATTTCTAAGAAAAATCATGGACTATTTCTACATAATAGAATTCCAACAAAGAGGAAATGCTCATGATTATTAGTTGGTGTGGGTACATAATGTACCAATATATGGCAAAGACAAGAACTTAACAATTACAAATTTTGTAGACAAATACATAACTTGTGATACTGATATACTAGATGATGATGTGGTAAAACTTCATATACACCATCACACTAAAAGCTATAGAAAAAAAGAGATAAAAATTGTAGATATAATTTCCCTCAAATGCTAGTGCAACAAACAATAATGCTTGAACCATATAAAAAATAGAAAAACTTGTAATTGTAAAAATAAAAGACATTTACTTGTTAATAAGTACAAAATAATACACTATTTCTGACAACTTCAATACTTTTTTGTAAGACATACATATGTCTGAGTCCTAATACATAACATTAATACAGGCCACAATTAAACAACCTACCATTTTTCTTGCTTGTACACCATCATAGGTATGGAACAATAAATTTATAATAAACATGCCATATTTATGGCAATAAAATATAGATGCACAATTTGTTTCAAATGCTTATGTTGCGGTAACATATTGTAGCTCGTTAATGACAAAAGGAAATTAAAAAAACTATGCGTGCATTTCGACAAATATGAAAACAACATGCAACAATGAATATGTTGATGTATTAAAATTGTGCTAGATCTTAATCAACAACAATGGGAAGTTTCAAGCTGTGTGACAATGCGGCTTGAAAACAACCTCCAGATTTTAAAGAAGCTGGTCTCTTCTTTTGTATTAGGTGTTGGGGAAAAGGGATAGGAGACTAAATAGAAACACAAAATGTAGGAATTGAAACCTAACTATGGTGATGCGCCTGAGAGTAATCCTAATCCTAACCTGAGTACAATGAAACTATTATGTGACTCTATTACATTTAAGAGCAGACAAGTGCATGATCAATGTAAAAGATTGGAATAATAGAAACAAAGGCTCACAACAAGGGAGTCTTTTGCTGAGATACAGGAATTGTCAACAAAGGAATAGTGTTAAATCTTTTTAATAGAATCTTCCAATCACATAGGAGGCGCAAAAGTCATGCACAGTCATGTAAATATTCAGATTCAAAAAAATGAGACAAAAGCAAATAACATTTCCAATCACCGCACTAGAAAATCTACAATATAGAATACTTTGCAAACAACATAGATAACATCAACAAAGGCATGGAGCTCAAATTTACTCAATTCATTCAGCCACATAAGGGGCACAGAAACATGCACGATTACATAAACTTTACAACTCAAGAAAATTGAGACAAGAGCAAATGATATTATTGGCCACAAACTTCAGATAGTCTAAAACTATGAGAATTCCCCCCTCTCCTTAGATTTTACAATTCTTCTTCTTTTATAGCCCCAGATACGTAAATAAAAAATAATAATTTGAAATTTGGTGCATTCAATGCTTCGAAAAGCCATGCTGGAGAAGAATGGCTGCGCTTAACTGCGGCATGGCGATTCCTGACTAGTTCCTCTCTTCATGCCTGAATGTCAAATTTCATCACCTACTGGGCCACTCAATTGTCTATTCTACCTTTGATTTTAGGAGACAAATGGATGGCATCTTCAATGCTTGCAAGCCCAAAAAAAAACTACCTGGTGTACTACTCCATCTACTTGAATTAACTCTCACCGAATTTCCCTCCATTTTCGCTGTAACAGGTAAACGGGCACTCTGTTCTGTTTGTAATGGGAGAGGACCCTTAGCCAATTTATGAAAAACTATCCTTTAGGCATGAGAAAATGACATTTGGCACTCTCTACCAGATTCATCGAAGACATGTGGCCCTCTCCCTTTCATTGGCTATGATGTAGATTTATTCGAGACTCATAACAAGCTCTTACGGATGGAGACACTTGGCAGCTTCCGTAGATTTTGAAGTAACACCTGAGGCCCACCACAACCTTTATTCAGAAATGAAACTCGAGGATGATCCCTCAGACATTGACACGTGCAAATCTCTGCTGCTCATGGGAAGATACGTGGCATCTTCTGCTTCTTCATCTAAAGGTACGTGGCACCTTCCACTGCCTTTTGGGGATGGGGTAGAAAGGGACTGGAGAGTGACACTTGGTAGCCTCCGCTGCTCTTAGCACTTAATAAAAATGAAAGGACACCTTTATGTGTTGAATGAAATTGTTGGACCAAAGTCTTCCAGATGACGACACGTGGTGGCTTACGATTTTTCTCCAACAAGGTATTTCAGGGCCTCTGCAACTGCCACTTGGTGCTTTCCGCCTTCTCTGCTGCTTTATGTTGAAAGTATTTGAATGAAGTGCAAACACCGATATGAGATGCGGATGATGACACGTGGTGCATTCCACTTAATTGCTACTGGGTATGTGGCACGGTCTGTGGTTCTTGAAGGTTACAAAAAGGGGACTCAGAGAATGCCGACTGTCAGCTTTGTCTATCGAAAAGTGACACTTGGCAGCATCCACTTGAACTAATACTCAGGAAAAAATGAGATGAAGGAAACAAGAAGGGGAAAAATACCTGCTCGAATGGTGACAGTTGGCAGCTTCTATTGCATCTCGACACTTAGGCAAAACAAACCGGTCCTCTGCTTCAAAATTCTGTCGCTTCGCTCGAAGAACCAAATTTGCAGTGCTCGACTGAAAATAATTGAATATGACATAGAGTAGGAATATACTCTACAGTTATTGGTGACCATCAGGGATTTTGAGCCTGCTCAAAAAGAACCTGACTCCCGCTCAATCAAAATTTCAAAATTTACAGCTTTAAAAGAGTTGTCTGGAAGATAGACCACTCATGGTCGGATAATCCTTGCTTGTTCTGCAACTCATCAAAAGCCAAATCCAAGCTAATGAGATCCTTGTGTGAGAAGGTTTGTAGGACCTGGGCAGTGGCTTTCAGCTTGGATTCTAGCAAGAAAATAGGAATTAGAATAGTTTTGACCTCAAAGGTTGGAGAATCATCCCGCAAGCTCTAAAAAACTGTTTGATCCCTTTGCCTAGCTAGCATCAATGGTTGGATTTGGTCCACCATCAGCACCATCCTCGCATTTGAAAATGGGGAAGGAAGGCCTAGTCACACCAGATCTTCAATGTGTTGCCTCATTTTGCCGATGCCTTCTTTAACGACATCGAGCTAGCTTCTGCAGTTGTTGGCTGCGGTATTACGATTGAGCTCCTCGTTGACCCATTTCGCAGTGACCATTCTATCATGAATCCCTATAGCTACCAATGTTGCATCCCTTGAGTTGTAGAGCTTCTCTAGTAAAGAATGAGAGTCTACAACTCTCTAGGAGATCATAGCTAGAGTGCTCTGTACCATATTCTTGACCGTCTCGCACAGCTGCTGTGCGTGGTGTAGGAAGGTGAAAAATGGCCTAAACTAGAGAATCTCTGAAGAGATTCTCTCCCATGCTAACTTGTAGAGTTCCTTCACCAATTGCACCATTCTGACACTTCTTGGCCTATTGGCCAGCTCAATTGCTAGTTACACGGTCTGCTTCTGCTCTGCCTGGAGCTGGGCTTGAAAATCTGCACCCTTGTTCTATTCTTCCAGCAACCTTTGTTGTGATTGGGTATCCTGCAGTTGGAGTCCTTCGACTCTTCCCTGTATTGCTTCATCCTTGGCAAGTACAAGCTCTACTTTCAAAGAATCATTTTGGGCCTGAATTGCCTGTTGAGTCTGGAGGGAAACAATATCTTGCAACTATTTTTGCAGACTAGCTATCTCATTATCCTTTTGGTTTATTTGTTTGGCCAAACTATTGCAGTTTGCCTTTTTCGTGGCCAGGTCGGCCTCTGTATTCTATAGTCTCCTTGATATCCTCAAATAATCTTCTATGACTATAAAAGTGGATTCAGTCATGAGCTCGACTCTATCTTGAGGCCTGAACAGGGACATGTCAATGGCCACTACATTCATGGTGTAATCTTTTGGCCACATTTGTTTGCTTAGCTTGGCAACATTGGGCGATAAATGGGTCACCATCAGCTACTGTTGAATGGGGTCAAATTGTGACCTCAAATGTCGCACCACCAGTGCTTTATTCTCTTTACTCCTCTTCTTCTCCAATCAGGCTTCTCTTGCCTTCCTTGTAGCATCAGCATGCATCTGGAAGGTAGAAGGGGACGCAATATATCCCCTTGCGAAGGGAAATCCTTGTGGCAGGCCGTATTGGAGAGCCATTAGCTGGCTAGGGGTGAGTTGAAGGGGCATTTTTTTGGGAACGGAGGGGGATAAATAGGGTAATGTTAAGGCTTGAGGCATCAAGGATGAAGTGAATTGCGAAATGGGAATGGCAGCAATGGCGGGAGGTGTCATTTGGCTGGGTGGAGGCATGGATTGAGAGGGAGGAGGGGGAGTAATTCCTACCTGAGGAGAAGTTGTAGTGCTCTGCACTGGGCACTGTGAAGGCTGTTCTTCCTCTTCTGGGTCCAATTGGAACTGCACCCTTCTTCTCTTCTTGGGTGTTTATGATGTTCTCGCCATCTCTAAATCTCTTGTATAATAACCTGGTATGAACCTTTCACAAGATAAAAACAAGCTTGTTGCAACAAATTTCACTAGGTGCCACAATCACAATGAGCAAGATATTTTTACAAGAATGCTTGGGAGTTTGTAAACTTTAAAATTTTCTAAGGGATATTTATGGGCCTATCAAGTCCCAAATAGCATTAAATTAAGGCGACCGTTAGAAAATCCTACTCAATCTTTGGGAAACAACGAGGCGGACACATTATGCGGCACAAGTTACCTTGGAGATTTTGAAAGATTTGGGGAAGCATTTATTGTGGAAAAAAATAAGGAATTAAAGAATTTCTAAGACGCCGACTCTGCGTTTAAAATGCTTATTTTAAAGGAAAAGTGGGAAAGCAAAAAACAAAACAAAGCAATGCGGGAATGGAAACTACCTAACTACATTAGTTACAAATCCTTATTTTCCTCTGGGATCAAAAATGAACTTTCCCACATCCTCTTTATGACAAGCCAACTTGCGTTGCCATACCAGTGATTGCAATGGATATGTCGTTGATGGAATGTTCTCTGCACCAGCCACACAGGTCTACCTGCACTCAAATGAGTCTGAGCAAAACGTGTATTTAACACCTATGAACTCTTCTTGTCCTTGAATGCCCATTGAATACTGGTTCTTCATGTTGTCGGGTGTCATCAAGAAATCATGGGCTATTGGTTCTTCATGCTGTGCCTTTTGATATCCATTATATTTCGGCACATCTTCTTCAGATTCCAGCTTTATTTCATCATCATGCTCCTTGATGACTTCATCCTCTTGCAAGGATGAATTAAAAAGCTGACATCTCTTCTGCATACTCATTTGAATCTTAGGGCTTTCTTCTTCATCTAAAACCAGCTCAGTGCCTCCTATCTCAATGACTTGGTCGAGGGAGTGTCCATATTCCTCGAAATCCTCTTGCAGAGTGAGGAAAAAATCTGAAATGATCTCCTCCTCATCAAAAGTTAAGGAAAAAGCTTGTGGCTTATCCTCTTGCTCATCAAAAGGGGAGTCTATGGTGATCTCCTCCTCTTCTGTACTGATGTAATTTTCTTGTTTGGCCATGAATTGAGCGTATTCTTCTGCATACTCAATTGCTTCCTTTAAAATATATTCTTCTTCGAAAAGGGGGAAAGAAGAAGGCTGTGATGGAAAATAAGAAGCTTCTTGAGTAAGGGTGGAAGGAATTTGAGGGGAAAGTGAGAGTTTGGGATTCTCTTCCCTTGATGCTATCATAGACTCTACATTATTGGGGAATTGGTCTTGACGATTTTGACCTTGTTCATGAACAGGGGTGGCATATGTTTGATATGGGATTTGTGGTGGTGGGTATGAAGTTTGGTAGACTTGGTAAGGCTGGTTCTCATGAACGCTTAGCCTCTCTTCTAGGAACACAATCAATCCACACACTTCTAACATCTCATATGTAAGTTCTTGCCAATTCGCCCTCTCAATGGGATCCCACTCACTTTTAATCAGGTCTATTGCGTCCCTTACTTGATAGATGATATGACAAGGAATCTCTTGGCCATATCCCCTTCTATTGTTAAGCTCTAACACATATTTTTTAAATCCCAACAATGCTTTTTTGAAAGTGAAAATAAGGTTAGGTTCAACATGGGATGAGACATATTGGGGGGACTGGGCATAAGACTAATGTGGCTCATAACAATATGCATCCTCATTACTCGACATGATTCTAGGAGAAGCTTGTTCTTGATAAAACATATTTGAAGGAGAATAAGACTCATAGCTATGAGTTACAAAGTTATACATACCAAAGGGATTTCTTGATGATACTGCTTGATTGGTTGGTGACGCAGAGTCGTTGGTGTCGATAAAAACCTCCAAAGGCAGATTGGCTGAAGAATACACCAAAATTCTTCAACTCCTTGAAAGATTGGTCCCACCGGGCATGCCAAAAATTGTTGATGTCTTAAAATTGCGCTAGATCTTAATCAACAACAATGGGAAGTTTCAAGTTGTGGGACAATGCGGCTTGAAAACAACCTCCAGATTTTAAAGAAGCTGGTCTCTTCTTTTGTATTAGGTGTTGGGGAAAAGGGATAGGAGACTAAACAGAAACGCAAAATGTAGGAATTGAAACCTAACTATGGCGATGCACCTGAGAGTAATCCTAATCCTAACCTGAGCACAATGATACTATTATGTGATTCATTACATTTAAGAGCAGACAAGTGCATGATTAATGTAAAAGATTGGAATAACAAAAACATAGGCTCACAACAGGGGAGTCTTTTGTTGAGATACAGGAATTGTCAACAAAGGCATAGTTTTCAATCTTCTTAATAGAATCTTCCAATCACATAAGAGGTGCAGAAGTCACACACAGTCATGTAAATCTTAGATTCAAGAAAATGAGACAAAAGAAAATAACATTTCCAATCACCGCACTAGAAAATCTATAGTATAAAATACTTTGCAAACAACACAGATAACATCAACAAAGGCATGGAGCTCAAATTTTCTCAATTCATTTAGCCACATAAGGGGCACAGAATCATGCATGATTACATAAACTTTACAACTCAATAAAATTGAGACAAGAGCAAATGATATTATTGGCCACAAACTTCAGATAGTCTAAAACTATGAGAATTCCCCCCTCTCCTTATATTTTACCATTCTTCTTCTTTTATAGCCCTGGATACATAAATAAAAAATAATAATTTGAACTTTGGTGCATTCAATGCTTCGAAAAGCCATGCTGGAGAAGAACGGCTGCCCTTAACTGCGGCATAGCGATTCTTGACTAGTTCCTCTCTTCGCGCCTAAATTTTAAATTTTATCACCTACTGGGCCGCTCAACTGTCTATTCTGCCTCTGCTATTAGGAGACAAACGGATGGCATCTTTAATGCTTGCAAGCCCCAAAAAAACTACCTGGTGCACTGCTCCATCTACTTGAATTAACTCTCACGGAATTTCCCTCCATTTTCGCTGTAACAGGTAGACGGGCACTCTATTCTGTTTGTAATGGGAGAGGACCCTTAGGCAATTTATGAAAAACTCTCCTTTAGGCATGAGAAAATGACATTTGGCACTCTCCATCGGGTTCATCGAAGACACGTGGCCCTCTCCCTTTCCTTGGCTATGCTGTAGATTTATTTGGGACTCATAACAGGCTCTTACAGATGGCGACACCTGGCAGCTTTCATGGATTTTGAAGTAACACCCGAGGCCCACCACAACTTTTATTTAGTAATGAAACTCGAGGATGATCCCTTGGATGTTGACACATGGAAATATCTGCTGCTCCTGGGAAGATACGTGGCATCTTTCGCTTCTTCATCTAAAGGTACGTGGCGCCTTCTGCTGCCTTTTGGGGATGGGGTAGAAAGGGACCGAAGAGTGACACTTGGTAGCCTCCGCTGCTCTTAGCACTTAATCAAAATGAAAGGATGCCTTTATGTGTTGAACGAAATCATTGGACTAAAGTCTCTCGGATGACGACATGTGGTGGCTTGCAATTTTTCTCCAAAAAGGTATTTTAGGGCCTCCACAACTGCCCCTTGGCACTTTACGCCTTCTCTGTTGCTTTATGTTAAAAGTCTTTGAATGAAGTGCGGACGTTGATATGAGACGTAGATGCTGACACATGGTGCATTCTGCTTAACTGCTACTGGGTATGTGGCACAGTCCGTGATTTTCAAAGGTTACAAAAAGGGGACTCAGGGAACGCCAACTGTTGGCTTTGTCTCCTGAAAAGTGACACTTGGCAGCATCCACTTGAACTAATACTCAGGAAAAAATGAGATGAAGGAAACAAGAAGGGGAAAAAGACCTACTTGGAGGGTGACACTTGGCAGCTTCCACTGCATCTCAACACTTAGACAAAATGAACTGGCCCTCTGCTTCAAAATTTTGCCGCTTCGCTCAAAGAACCAAAATTGCAGTGCTCGACTGAAAATAATTGAATACGACATAGAGTAGGAAAATACTTATGTTGCGGTAACATATTGTAGCTCGTATGTGACAAAAGGAAATTAACAAACTATGCGTGCTTTTCGAAAAATATGAAAACAACATGAAACAATGAATATAGATCTTATTCAAATGTTTCTTAGACTAGGAAATGCAATGTTGAAATATCAAAAAATGCATGTACATCAAGCCATTCACTTGGTGTTCTATTTGCCATTGAACCACTGTTCAAGGACATGCACTTTTGTAAACACATCTAGTCTTGATGAAGAAACATTTATATTAAAACCTTTAATTATTATTAGACATGGTCTAGATGATTCTAAAAATATAAGATGTCAATCTTATTATTCCCCAAAAATGTCACTCATTTTTGGAACAACACGAGCTATTTTGGTCCTGCAGGGCCAAAATTATCTCTTCCCTTCTTGAAAATTCTTTTGAGCATTCCCGTTCTTCATTTTTCAAAGCTTTTCCAAAAATCTACAGACTCTACAGGCTTAAATCTACAGACTTTGCAGATATGTTTCTACAGACTCAACATGCTTGAGATTAGTAGGTTCAAAGGTTCATAGGCTTCTGCACTTTGGTTCAATCGAAGGATTTCAATCGACAAATGACAAAGGACTTAGGCTTGAACCATTAAACTTTGAATCACTTTGGTTCAAATGTTCAATGGGTTCAACGACCAAGTTGGCTCAACGCGCTTGGTGAAAAATAACAAATGACTTAGCCAAATAACGAAGAATGAACCGTTGAATCGTTGAACCAAAGTTGGTTAAATCGGTTGGTTCAATCGAAAGGTTCAAGGGGCTGCCCCAAAGTGAAAAAGGCAAGTGCCCTTGCGGAGGGTGAGCAACATTGGTTCAAAATTTCAAAGGTGGCCTCAGTCAAAGGAAAAGCAACACACAAGTGGTTCAATGGATGGTTCAACCAAGGAGCGAAGAAGCAATTAAACCAAGGAGCGATAAAACAAAGAGACAGAATGAACGAATGAACCGATGAACTTTTAGTGGTTCAATAGGTTCAAGGTTTAACATGGTTCAAGCAGCTGGCAACCATTGACGGCCCCTCAGATGTCAAATTTAAGGTAAGGTAATATTCGTTGAAATTCAAATAAAGCGCAAAACTTGAAGGAAGAACCAAGTGACTGGATAAAAAGATAGCCCGATAGCTCAAATCGCAGCAGGAAGAGACAAAGCTGGAAAAGACAAAAGTAGAAAGAGGAAAAAGCCCTAAATGTCTGTGCATGAGTTATTTCCAGTAGGTGAAACAGTGGATCGAGTAGACTTTTGAGTGCACCAAACCAAGGATGCAACCTATTTTCTTCCATGAAGTAAAGATGAATGGACAGCTGCGTAGACGTCAGAGGGGACAGACCAGATGATCCAGACTTAGGAGAAGACATATGGGATGAAATGGCATGCCATAGTTAAGACAGCTGCCCTATTTTCAATGCAGTCCTTTAACAAACTTGAAAGTGCATTCAAGGCATTGAATGCATAACATGGGCCGTTCTATGGAAAACAAGTGTCCAAATCTTTCTTGGAGTGCTATATATTGTAATCTCTCATTTGTTACATGGGAGATCTTCCCCTTACCAAGAAGTGAAACTCTGCCCATTTTGAAAGGCATTACTGAGACTTTGAGCTCAGGTTGTAATTTCATTTTCCTTGTTATTTGAATGAGAAATTAGGTTTTTCCAGACTTTGTGCTGTTTTGACTTGTGTCATCTAGAGGTGTCCTTATTCATTTAATTTGGTAAGCAGAACTAGTGGAGGTGAGTAGGAAGGTGTCCTGAAGGCCCACTGTGGAGAGACTTTGTGCCCCCATAAGTACCTTCAGTGTGTTTGCATTTTCCTTTTCTATGTAAAGAGCCTTGGGACGACTTTGTGCCCCCATTGTTCTTCATGTCTTTCTCTCTTAGGTTACTGGTCACTCAGCACCCCTGTTATTGGTTACTTGCTACCAGAAAGAGTCCTGCTATTTGCAAGAACAAGCACTTCTGAAAGAAGAGAAGTGCCTTCTGTTGCCTCACTAGGATTTCTAGTATTTAGGAAGGAATCTAGCTCTTGGCTGAAGTTGCTTCTGAAAGAAGAGAAGCACCTTCCCCATCACCCAGTATTTCTCCTCTGTTTGTAGCATCATCTCTGAAAGAAGAGAGATGGATGGTTTGTCTTCCCCCTATGTCTTATTTTCCGCATATATATATATATATATATATATATATATAGCCTCCTGCATCTCCTGCATATCTATAGGGAACCTCCCCTTGATGAGAGGAGAGATTTGTCTCCGGCTGATGTAGTAAAGCTGCACACCTGGCCGACTGATCTCCCTATGCTGTGGTGATAGGAACTATTTTGGTCACCAGTTAGCTGGCCGACAAAATATTCACCCAACAGTTTTTGGTGACTTTGCTGGGGATGAACGTGCAGTCTGAAGCCTCAAATTTTAGATTAAAGCAGTTCTTTCCCTTATCCATTATACAAGTCTGGTGACTCCCATTTGGGTCTTACCCATTATCCATTTATAGCCTTACCATTTTCATCCATCTCCATTATATTATCTGGTCTGCAAAACTAGAGCTGCTGGGAAAGAAAGCGCAGTTTGAAGCCTCAAGCTTTAAGCTAAAGCAGGGCCATTTATTTTCCATTTTTGTCTTACAATCTAGCCATTCCACCCAGATGCGTTATCCCCATTTTTTATAATCCCATCATGGCAGTTTGAGGCCCCTGGGGTAACTCATTTGGCCCACTTAATCTAACTCCACCCCTGCATGAGCTACCACTCAGTTCAAGGAAGAATTTCCCAAAATTCTTTGGTGATGGAAGAGTCCACCCTGATGAACACATTGCAACCTTCACCATAGCCTGTGGTGTGATAGGGGTGGAATTTGAAGACATGGCAATTAGGCTTTTCATGGAGACACTACAAGGTGCTACTGTAGACTGGTTTTATGATTTACAGACTGGATCAGTGACTGGCTGGGACACTATCAATGCCATGTTTGAAGCAAGGTTCAAACCTACAGAAGATGCTCATGCTTTGCTAGCCCAACTTACGCAGATGAAGAAGGAACCTCATGAGCCCATGAGGGATTTTATTGCAAAATTTGACAAGCTGAGAAACATGATTCTCACAGTTGCTTAGCCCACACCTGAGAACCTCAAATGCTTCTTCATAAACTCACAGCTGCCTGAAGTGAGTTTTTTGCTAAGATGTGCTGGCCACATAGATCTTAAAGCTGCTCAAGACTTAACCACTGAGTTAGAAGATGACCTTATCTTGGCTATAAAGATAAGAAGGGATTCAAATAGAGGCGCATCTTCCTCATCTTCTGATAACTCACCTGTAGCCACCACTGATCTAATGGTACAGAAGCTAGCAAATGAAGTGCTGGCCCTCAGAAGACAAATGGCACAAGGGATGTCATCTGCTCTTTCATATAGAGATGTACCAAGGAGGACATTTCCTAATCAGGCACATCAAGGGCAACCCAATCGTCTTCCTCCCCCACAGTGGAACCTTGCCATTGAAGCACCTCTAACCAACTCAGCAGTTGGGTATTTGGAAACAGAGCATGATTTCTCTTTCTAACCTGAGTTTAATCAAGAAAATGACACTGATCTCTTCATGGAGGATCAAGAAGAGTCAGATGGTGACTCTCACATCGGTTTCCTGGATTACCAAGACAAACCCAAAAGTAAAGGTGAAGCATCCGAGGGATCATATGATGTGGTCACCCAATCCTAGAATCAGTCAGCTCAACAAGCTGATAAAGGAGAAATAGAGGAGTGACCTCAACCTACAATTTTGATTGCTAAGTGTGGGGCCACTCTACTTATCCAACCAAAGGACCCAACGATTGCTAAGAAAGTAAGTATCCCAAACATTTTTGCACCTTCTACTTCAAATTCACAGGCTAGTCCTCCCACCCCTCCCATAAACCAAAAGGAAGAACTTCCATCCCTTGTGCCTAGTCCAACCCAACCATTTGACATAATTGATCATGTCAAATGTGTCAAGACCCAAATGGCAGCCCCTGCAGCCTAAATTTTGTTTGAGTCTTCAGGTAGGGATGAAATAGCAGAAGAATTGGTGGAGTGCGGCATAAGTGCAAAAGAACTCTCCCCTCCAAATGAAGAAGAATATGAGATATCTGAGGGGGACAATCAAGACATGTGCTGGGCTGAGCTATCAGAATAATAAATTATGGTACTAGGCCATGCTGCTACCCATCAAAATTAGGAAAAGAAACTCTTTGCTAGGAGAGCAAAGATTCATGGTTTTTAGACCAAAAGTCAAGTCTTGCTTTGGGGCAAGAAGAGAAGAAAACCAAGGGGAAGACACAAAAAATTGGTTTCCTGGTGGAGAGTTCCATTCGCCCGTCACTGTTTCTGGGGACAAAATGGTTTCTTGCTGGTTTATCAGGATGGCACACCATTTTCACTATCTCACAATGGGTGGCATATGAAGCGATTCAAATCTTGAGGCATTAGATAAGATCATCTATACATATGTATATTTGTATAGTCTTTAGTTCTATTTTGTGCTTTTCATTATCATTTTTGGAGCCTTTCTTTTTGGGTAGCATGACTCCGTAGCCCAATGGTATGCTTCTAAGGCACTGGAGATTCTAGATTCTACTCCCTTTAATAAATTTTTGCAAGAGAAGGAAGTTCCCCAATTGGAGCCAGCTGTTGTTTCCCAAAAATGTCACTCATTTTTGGAACAACACGAGCTATTTTGGTCCTGCAGGGCCAAAATTATCTCTTCCCTTCTCGAAAATTCTTCTGAGCATTCCAATTCTTCATTTTTGAAAGCTTTTCTAGAAATCTATGGACTCTGTAGATATGTTTCTATAGACTCAACATGCTTGAGATTAGCAGGTTCAAAGGTTCAAAGGCTTCTGCACTTTTGTTCAATCGAAGGATTTCAATTGGCAAATGACAAAGGACTTAGGCTTGAACCATTGAACTTTGAACCACTTTGGTTCAAAGGTTCAATGGGTTCAATGACCAAGTTGGTTCAACACACTTGGTGCAAAAGAACAAAGGACTTAGCCAAATAACGAAGAATGAACCATTGAACCGTTGAACCAAAGTTGGTTCAATCGAAAGGTTCAAGGGGCTGCCCCAAAGTGAAAAAGGCAAGTGGCCTTGCGGAGGGCAGGCATCATTGGTTTAAAAGTTCAAAGGTGGCCTTACTCAAAGGAAAAGTGGCACACAAGTGGTTCAATGGATGGTTCAACCAAGGAGCGAAGAAGCGATTAAACCAAGGAGTGATAAAACAAAGAGACAAAATGAACCAATGAACCGATGAACTTTCAGTGGTTCAACGGGTTCAAGGTTCAACATGGTTCAAGCAGCTGGCGACCATTGACGGCCCCTCAGATGTCAAATTTAAGGTAAGGGAATATCTGTCTAAATTCAAATAAAAAATGGAACTTGAAGGAAGAACCAAGCGACTGGCTGAAAAGATAGCCTGATAGCTCAAATCGCAGTAGGAAGAGACAAAGCTAGAAAAGACAAAAGTAGAAAGAGGAAAAAGCCCTAAATGTCTATGCAAGAGTTATTTCCAGTAGGTGAAACAGTGGATTGAGTAGACTTCTGAGTGTACCAAACCAATGACATGGCTTATTTTCTTCCATGAAGTAAAGACAAATGGACAGCTACAAAGAGGTCAGAGGGGACATACCAGAGGATCTAGACTTAGGAGAAGACATATGGGATGAAATGGCATGCCATAGTTAAGACAACTGCCCTATTTTTAATGCAATCCTTTGACAAACTTAAAAATGCATTCAAGGCATTAAATGCACAACATGGGCCGTTCTATGGAAAACAAGCGTCCAAGTCTTTCTTAGAGTGCTATATATTGTAATCTCTCATTTGTTACACGTGAGATCTTCCCCTTACCAAGAAGTGAAACTCTACCCATTTTGAAAGGCATTACTGAGACTTTGAGCTCATGTTGAAATTTCATTTTCCTTGTTATTTGAATGAGAAAGCAGGTTTTCCCAGACTTTGTGCTGTTCTGACTTGTGTCATCTGGAGGTGTCCTTATTCATTTAATTTGGTAAGCAGAACTAGTGGAGGCGAGCAGGAAGGTGTCCTGAAGGCCCACTGTGGAGAGACTTTGTGCCCCATAAGTACCTTCAATGTGTTTGCATTTTCCTTTCCTATGTAAAGAGCCTTGGGATGACTTTGTGCCCCCATTTTTCTTCGTGTCTTTCTCTCTCGGGTTACTGGTCACTCAGCACCCCTGTTACTAGTTACTTGCTACCAAAAAGAGTCTTACTATTTGCAAGAACAAGCACTTCTGAATGAAGAGAAGTGGCTTCTGTTGCCTCACCAGGATTTCTACTATTTAGGAAGGAATATGGCTCTTGGCTGAAAGTTGCTTCTAAAAGAAGAGAAGCACCTTCCCCATCACCCAGTATTTCTCCTCTGTTTGTCAGCATCATCTCTGAAAGAAGAGAGATGGATGCTTTGTCCTATCCCCTATGTCTTATTTTTTGCACATATATATATATATATCCTCCTGCATCTCTTGCATATCTATAGGGAACCTCCCCTTGATGAGAGGAGAGATTTGTCTCTGGCTGATGTAGTAAAGCTGCACACCTGGCCGACTGATCTCCCTATGCTGTGGTGATATGAACTATTTTGGTCACCAGTTAGCTGGCCGACAAAATATTCACCCAAAAAATCTCTTATAGACTATTGCATTGTGCATCCTGTAGCCATCAACTATATTTGCTTAGTTGAATTTGTTTCTAGCTACTATAAAAATGGAAATCCATTAAAAAGAAAGAAAACTCATGTTATATGCTTTATTAATTATAAAAAACATCTTGATATTGAGAACTATTTTTGTGAATGCCTATTTTTGTATGTGTCATTCCAGAATAATGAAAATAGTTTAAAGGAAGGGTTTGAAACATGGAGAGATGCATATAACTCACATGTGAATATTATAAAAAATGATGAATCAATGTTCAATTATGATATAAATCCCTGTTGGGGAAGCAAAAAACATGCTGCTCACCAAGTAGAGATTGATATTATAAAAACATCCAAATTTATCTTCTATACACATGAAGCAAAAGACATGGAGGAAGAATATGATTTACGCATGGACTTTTTAGTATCAAACTTTATTTAAGGTCATCAAAGTAAAAAACCATTTGAGTTTTTCCAACATCCATACATCTATGACAATGCCGGCTACTACAAACATAGACACATGTTAAATGAAGAGCAATAGGCAATTATTAAAGATATTTCTTATAAAAAATGCAAAAAAAAAAACAAGCCATTGTATTTATTCTTATTAGGAGATGCATGCACATAAAAGACTTTCATATCAAAATGTATATATGAAATGTTGTTCCGTATTCTTAGTATATTGACAATGATCCATGCAAGCTAAAAGGCCTTATTCTTACATACATAGGGAAAGCTGTATACAATGCAGGTAGAGTGACATTGAATTCAAATTTCTTATTACCATTTAATAAATTAAAATTTATTCCATTAAATAATGAACGCTTGGATGCATTGTCCAAACATTACAACTAGTTACAAATAGTGTTAATAGATGAAATCTCAATTATAGGAGCAAGAATGTTATATTACATTGATAAATGATTGACTGACATAATGCAACTTCCAAATTTGCACTTTAGAAATGTTAGCATGATCTTTTGCAGATACTTCTATCAAGTTCAACCTGTAAATGACTGTTTGATTTTTGAACATCTAAAAATTAACAATGAACTAATTCCATATTATTTCTGGCAATAAAATGTAAAATTTTATCAATTGTAGCAAACCATGTGACAGATAGATGAACAATTTACCTTAATTTTGAACAGAATACATACATGTTCACACACAATAGATGATATAACATATCTCAATAAAAAATGTTTGCATCCAACACCAACTAATCCTATGTTCCCATACCTTTTTTTATCTAAAGGCTGATGTTGAATCACACAATAATAAGATGCTGACACTTGTTCCACACATAGAAATTGTTATTGATGTAATAGACAAGGAAGATGATACATATAATGAAAAATAAGGACATGCTAATGCTATATATCTGCCAACTAAAATCATACTAAAACCCAATATGCTAATTGAACTTTTTACCAAAAATTATGATGTGAAAGATGGTATTGTTAATGGATTTGATGGCATATTTAAACTATATGAAAAAAACTACAATTATGATATTATTTGGATTAAATTCAATGATTCTCATACTAACCATTTTTTAAGGACAAAGTATGTTCATTTGTATATAATCCACATTGATGTAGATTAGAATCCAATATTTCAAACCTCTAGGCCTACCTACATGCCTGTTGACAAGAAAAAATTTATAGTATGAAGCTAATTTTTATTAAAGTTAGCCTGTGCATATATAGTACACATGTCCCAAGGACTCACCATGGAAGGTGTTTCATTCAATCCATCTGGTGTAAAAAGGCATGGCTTAGTGTATACAACTCTTTCTTGTGTAAGAAGCATATATTCATTATATTTGCTAAGCCCACTTTCAAAAAAGAACTTCATAGTCAACAAGAAAATTTATATTGAAATGTCAAGATTGGAATCAAATTCAAAATGGTCATTTGATCATATCATTTGATCTAATTTATTATCTTCTTTTATTATAATATGCTCTTTGAATACTCACATCCTTAATCCTTATGTGTAGGACATTGTCAATAACTATGACCTGACGAGATATAATATCTTTTGATTGAAATTAACATATATCATATCTAGCAATTCCTTTAATCACATTCCAAACTTTTTCACTTGTAACATAACATATAATGTCCATGGTATAATGATATGTGTCAAAAATCATGTTCCGACTACAAACCCATTGTAATACATTGCAAACAAAATAGAAGTGATAACAATAGATGCCAAAATACATGGGCATAAATCCCTAATTATTAATATGTATGCATCTTCATCTACTTCTATCTTGGATGTCATTAATGTCATTGAAAAAGTGTTGTCAAATGCAAACATATCAAAAGAAACATATATATTAGGAGACTTTAACATTGACATGTCTGGTATAAGGACGCCATGGCTGCGGGCAGTGCAATTTTAGGGTTTGAGGGCATGGTGGAGCACGGCCTTTTTCTCAACATGGTTACGATCGTCATTATTACTGGATCTGACGGTGTCTCTGCCAAATCAAAGGGACAAAGTAACTAAAGGTATTTTGCAGAATTTTAATGTCCCGGTAAATGCTTGTGTGTCGTTATTGCAATGGCAACTTGCAATGTTGGCCAGGGTAGAATGCTAAAGATATATATATTTTTCATTCTTTACCCTATCTGTAAGTTCTTTGAGGTTTCAGGGCCTTGTAAAACCTGGGTACTTTTATTGGTCTATGTTTGTGGTTTTAGGTCCCTGTAAAACCTGATTTTGATGCTGCTCTGCAGTAGGTTTCAGGACTACTTTTCCTGGTGGTTGTTAATGCTTTATCTTTCTTTATTCTGTTAAAGGGTTTTGGGGTCCCTTCAAAACTTGCTTTACCGTAATCTAAAACATTGACATGTCTATTTCCAATAAAATAACAATATTGCTTAAAAACTATTTATCGCTTTTCAATATGCATTTCTTACCATAAAGAGAAAAAAAATATGAAAATAAGCTCATTGATCATGTTTGGTCCAACAACACAAGAAAATATAATTGGATTGCAACAATAGATACATACTGGATTGATCATAATGCAATTTACCTTGTTATAAATAATAATACTTGAATATCAATAATTGATACCCAATAAACATGGTTTTTGTTCACAACCTTTTTCTCATATGCATGTTTTGGACTATGTTTAATGTATTATTATATAGGTAAAACTAAAAATCGAAAAAAAAAGACATAATGTTTATGATACTTAACCATTTTGTTACTTAAACAATGTTTATTTCTTATTTTTTTAACCTTTTTCTGATGCATGTAGCTATGGTATTTGTTTCTTACATTTATCAATAGGACAATCTGAAATAAAAGCTGTCTTGTTTAAAAAAATAAAGGCAAAAAAAAAAAATGGAATCAAGTAAAGACAATTCAAGCAAAGAAGAAGCAAGTCAACAACAATAAGACATTTCATCTAGTACAATAGAGACAAGTTTTATTGAACAACAATTACAAAAAATTTGACACCCAAATCATTTTTTGATGCTCTTTATTTTTTATTTCCATTGCTTATTTACTTTGCCTTGCAATAAACTTTTTTATTGCTTATGTTATTCTCAAAATGCTATTGAAAAAAAAAAAAAAACATTTTTCTTCCTTTCTATTTCATCACATGAACATATACAACTTCACCATGCACAATAATGGATATCTGTGCTGGAAAAAAATTCACTATGTTTGAAGGAGATATTCTAACAGTATATGGACCTACTCATGTTATGAATCCTAATTCACCAATAAAGGCTGAGATATTGCATGTTGATCTGGTAGATTTCTATGGACAAATGACAATAAAAATGAACATTAACAATAAATTAATTGTGAAATTTGAAACGCATATGGCTCCTTGCAACAACATTCAAATTTCAAAATTTATAATCAAGGAAAAAATAAAATATGAGAGAAGAGATGCTTCTTTCTATATTGTGTTGAATTCAAAAACAAACATGTAGAACATTCCTACTATTTACAAGAAATGTAGACTCATACCTAGTAGCATAATCGTTGATGTCATAGATTCAAATGATTTATTTTCAATGGGCTCATTTGGGGCCTTAGTATTAATTTTCTAAAAAAAAATGCTCAATTCAACTTATATGTTAATGATGGTGGAACATAATACAATACTGTAATTGTAAGATTATACTCTTCCTTGCAATTGCTACTTTGATAGGTTATGCTTAGAGATATTTATGAATTAACTATAACTGTGTGATCATAGATTCAACTTGGAAAACATAATTAATAACTTTTCCATGCAATACAAGAGTAACTAATGTCAAAATTCTATCCCATCTACATTTTCAAAAATGGTATACGTAAAGGTCCAAAAGGCTCTCGAACACTATGACAAATGCCATATCTTTGATAGAGCCACTTACTGATGAAAATACCAAAAAACATTTGCAAATAATCATTAGAGCAATCATTAAGACAATCATCATCTTTTTTATCTTTCTTCCCCCCCCGTCCCACTTTTTTTTTCATTTTCTTGATTTTGTTTGAAAAATAAAAAATAAAAATAATAGTAACATCTATAGGCTATGGGAACGCTAAAGGCAAAAAACATTTATTCAGCTCCATTTAAAAATGTATGCAATTCCTACCACCATGCAAACTTATCATTATATCTTTAGTAAGATGCTTCTTTAACCTTCTAACATGTCCACCAAATTTAGGCCATTCTTTTGTGCATGTATTGATGTGCAATGTCCATATAAAAGATAGGAAGATTGAATGTTTATTGAAAAAACCTTTGCTAAAGACATTACTACCAAAACTAATATATATATTTTGACCAATATACACAAGATATTTCAGCGACTGTGTTTTTGCTATGTAATTTTTAGTTAATTGATGTGTTCAAAATTACAATGGATGGTACCATTTCTTTTGTTCAACAAGAATGAACAATGCTTCAAAGCCTACAAGTTTTATTTGATTTTGGATTACATATACGTTTTAAAAATTTAACTTTTTATTCTTGGCCTTTGTTGATATGTATCATTTTTGTTTGCTTTGTTTCTATCTTGTTTTTATCCTTTTTAGGCTTAAGGATGCAGGACTATTTTGAAGACATGGAAACATAGCTTTTTTAAAAGACTACAATTTTTTTTTGAGACAAATTTTATTGTTCATGTTATTATGATTATCACTATAAACATGTTGCATATTCACATTAATAAAATTAAATTTCCTATTCTTTTATCTTTTTTTTGGTCTTTGTAACTAGAACATTATTACAAGTAGAGCAGTAAAAATGAAAAGAATCTGAAGTATTTCATATTGATATGCTAGTCCCTATCTCTTTATTGTCATGAATATACAAAAAAATATACATACATACATACATACATACATATGACATAGAACATTTGATAAATGGTCTTATGTAGTTTTGCTTGCTGATTTGAATTTGATTATATGCATATAAGGGTAATACAAATTGAAAAATTCTAAAAATTATATGGCTTTTTCCATAGCGATAGTGAATCTTTAAAAAAACAAAAAAAAAACTCTATTCATATATGTTTTTTACTTTTTTCATTTAGACCATAATATTCTTCAATAATATCAACTTTCTGCTTAATGTTTTCATGTAAGCCAAATTTAGATTGGAGATATTGCATTTTATTTGTAGACTATGATTAATTATCCTATAACATAACTCTGTAGAGAAAAAAAAAGGCATTTAAATATTCACGATAAGAAACTACTTTGACAAGTACATGACCTATTACTGGCACGCCAACTTAGTTGTCATTAGGCCACAACTTCAACTATGCCATTAGTTTCAATTGTGCTCACCATAGAAACAAGGTATAGCTAAGAACCATTATGTCTATTTTAATCTTTTATCATAAGACTATATTTCATGTCATCTCACAAAAATATATTTCACATGCAAGAGGCTGTCTTCCCTATTTTCTAAAGAACTTTATGTTAATTGTTCTTTTTTTATATATGTCTTGGCATCCTTTCATTTCTAGTGTAGCATACTCACTATAACTTTTAAGGAAAAAAAACTATAACAATGGTTCATAATTTAGTGTTATGTTGATCATTCAAAGTTTTTATGAATTACTGTCCACAAAAAATATAAACTTTTTAATCTTTTTTGTTTTTGCTCCTTTGTAGATTATTCAAAGCACACTTTTCAAAGCCTTCTATAAGTATCTATTGTTATTTTACATTTTCTTAGGCTTCACTTTCAAAGTAAGGGATTTAAAATCTTGTAAGCTTTGTATTGATAATTAGCTTGAGAAAAAAATGAGGCGGGGGGTTAGTTATGGGAAAATGTAATTGCTACTGGCCAATTATGGATTTCATTCATAATACATACTAGGATTTAGAACTTAACATTTTTAATTCATTGATTATGATTTAAAATCATGGATATCTAACTATGATTATATTGAATGTCTTTGTAATTGCTAAGATACATGGTTAAATGTATAATATGTACGTTCTAAGAAAAAATTTATACTCTAAAGAGACAATACAAAATTAAATTGCTTTTATTGTTACTAGATTGTAGATGTTTCTGATGCCAAGCTTTTAGTGATTGAAAGTCATCACATTTATGTTTATTGCCTTTGCCTTAATTATGTGCAAATATACTCTTCCTATGCATAGATCATGCCTTGAAAATAACAATATTAACATGAAAAAATTAACAGTATTTGGTTATAGCAACACCATAAAACAATACACAACACTTTTTACATGTTGTGATCAAACAATATCAAGCTTCTACAAACATCTAGCTCTTTGTAATCCATTCTACAAAGATCTAACTCTTCATAACCTGTTGCCAAGTTATTTGATGAATTACTTTGGCATTCAATGCAATTCTATTAAACCAAGCAAATCACATTGCGTGAACAAATACGACATTCAAATCCCCATTATACAAACCTGGTGGGCAAGTTTATGTTTGGCCTTGATTAAAGTAGGTTAGGTAATAACATGAAAAAAAATTTAGGCAATCAGTTTGTATGAAATAACCTTTTTTTTTTGTCTGTTGAAAAACTTGCTATTCTACTTTACATAAGACTAATGTTTTCTTATTCGTACACTAATCAATGTAATCTGATTAGACAATAGTTTGAAGACTAATTATAGATTAAAGTTAAATGGATCGATAAATGCCAATGTTAAAAAAATTCAACATACTGATACAATGATAAAAAACACCTTTAACATCCTCCAAACTAGTGTGAAGCTCAATGACTTAGTCTGTGATTTTTAGATATTGCTATTATTCTTATATCTCAATCCATGCAACAATAATGTCAATATTAAACCATCTGTATAAAAACCAGGCCAATATATGCATAATTTTTTTGACTTTCCTCATAGCACACAATTTTGAATATCTTTAGACTTCATCATTCTTCACTCTTTTAAAGTAAGGCTATAAGCATTTATAGTGAATGCAAAGCAACTATGACAAGGAATATTTGCAAATCAAGTTAGAGTGATGAATTAATCCACCATTCAATGTAATCTCATCAAACCAAGCAACCCAAATCACACGAACAAATGCAACATTCAAATCCTTATTGTACAAACGCGACAGAAAAGTTAATGCCCAGTTTTGATGAAAGTGATGCATATAATAACATGAAAAAAATAAGCCAATCACCTTACACAAAATAACCTTTTTTTGTTTTCTATTAAACAAATTGCTACTCTACTTTGTAAAAGCCTAATATTTTCTTATTGGCACACTAATCCATGTCATTTGATTGACCAATAATTTGAAGACTAGATCCAGATTAAAGCTAAATGTAACTATAAGTGCCAATGTTAAAAAATATTGCATATTGATACAATGATAACAAACATCTTTAACATCCTTGAGAGAAGTATGAGGCTCAATGGCTTAGTCAATGGTTTTTGCATATTATTGTTGTTCTTTTAACTCAATTCACATAGCAACATTGTCAATATTAGACCATCTAGGCATTGATTCTTATTTTGTTCTTTTCCTCTAAAAGTTTAGAATGGAAAGTGAAAAAGGGGTATGAATCTTGTTTGGTGTTATTATTGATATATAATGCCCATTTTTATATTTAAGTATCTAGGCATGCATTTATATGAACATAGTTTTTGTTGCATAAGTCAAGGGCTCTCAGTTCATTTAAGCTTAGTTTTTAATTTATTGTATGAGATGTATATTGTCCCTAAATAGTTCTTGATGTGGATGCATGAAAGTATAGAGATTGATTTACTTTTATGATATGGATCTCTATTTCATTAGTACTCTAGATTCATGGTTATTTTCTTCTATGAATATTATTAGTAGTCATTTATAACCAAGAGTAATTATTTTGAAATCTGAGATGGTATTATATGTAGAGATATCTCGTGGATGCTTTATTACTACATATTTTCATGATCTATATTGAACTCTCTCCATCTCTAACCATATATCTATTGGTTTTCATTATGAGGGTTTGCAATGAATGGACCTTTTGCTCTTAAAGTTTTGATATATTTAAAAGAATGCCATTTCCAACTTATGCTGACCATATATGCATACTATTTTTAAAAAAGTGTAGATTTGATGGAAAAATAGATTTATATGAAACTTCAAATCCTTGCAATGTATTTTGAAAAGCTCTTTGAAAAATAATATGGCATTCATTTATATCTAGATTTTCTTTGGCATTGTCATTGTTGTAGCAACATGCTTTTAGAAAGGAAAATGAAATGAATTTTGGCTTGTAGCTGTGGTGTGATTTCAACTCCTAGTGATGATGGCACCTACATGCAAGTCAAATATCAATAGGATTATTAGGTCTTGTTTGTGCTACCTTGGTTTTTCAAAAGCTGCATAGGTATTTATCTAAATGTTAAAATCACTAGAAAATATGTGTTATGTATTGTATTCTTGCCTTGTGCTTGAAATGGACATTGTTAAGTTATTTTAGGGTTTCATTTTAATACTCCTTGCAATGCCTATTTTAATAGCCTTTCAATGTATATGAGTTGGATACGACATATTTATATGCTATGAATACTTTTTTCTATGCCAGTACTATTTCAAAGAGATAGAAATCTGGCATGTTTGATATTGCATGACACAGTCATTAGTTTTTTCATCTATTTGTAGTAATAATGAGAAAATATTAATATATAATCGATAAAATTATCCTATATCAAATATCAACATACATCTTATTTACTTCGATGATGAAAGATGTTATTGATATAATCAATGTTCTTTATTTTCACAACATGAGATCATGGTTTCATAAGATTGAATGTTGGTTGTTTTCATTGAAGTTTTTCTAGGTTTGTGTGACCTACTCTAAATTCATTGAATTTTTTTGATTGAAAGTATCATTTATTTCATAACTTTTTTCACATCTATGGTCCTACATAAATGAGAATGGCTAGTTGCATAATGTGTAGTGAAGCATGACAGATTGGCCATTACATATTTTTCAATAAATTGGACTATGTATTTGCATTTGCCATTACCATTTTCAAACTCAATTATATACAGTAGACCTAAGACTGAAAACTCAAAAAAAATAGAGCTATTGGCAACAAGAGAGTGCACCTCTTCTCTTTTTGTTTGTTAAGATTTTTTTTTGACTAAAATTTAAAGCCATTTATTTAGCTAGACATTCGATGCTAATTGTGATAGTTTCCACAATAGGATTTTCATCATTCTTATTTGTCATGTTTGGTCTATCCTTTGCCTTAGATATCAAAATGTTTTAAATGATTTTATGGAGGCAATGACTATTTTTAATACTCTATTCTGTTGACATCCTAATCTAACTTATAGTAGGGTTTACCTTAAAGGTTATATTCTATAACTTGTCTTAAATCTCTTTGAACCTTGTAAAAATAAATTATGAATGAAATCTTTATGTTTGACATTGTTTTAGTAATACTATCATGAATACTTTGTTGTGGATTAGCTTCTTAAGAAGTTTTCATAATCCAAGAAGAGTTTTGACATTGTTATAGCTCCATGAGCCCTTTTGAGCAATGAAATATGTAAAGAAGATATGTACTTTAATAGTTTCTATTTATCTTTTTTTTTCATGATACAAGGTGATGTACTTAGCAATTTACTTGTTATAGTTATTTTAATGGGGAATCAATTGTCCCCACTTCCTTCTAGATGTTAGATTTATATACTCTATTCAATAGGTTGTTGTATCATATTATATCAGATCCTCCTATTTTGTGTTATACATGATTCTTAGTCTGTCTCATTTTTGTACAAGGCTGACAAGCTCTTGCATCGCCTAAGGTTGTTAACACTAAAAAATAATTGTGTTGATTCTTTGAGTCAATGGAGTGTGCTAAACTACCTACTTTGATAGTACATATGCTGGATATACTATTCATCAACTTAGTATACTTTGTGTTAACTTTTTGTAACTTCTCTTCAAAACATACTTTATTCTCTTTTCTTAGTTTGTCATGAATAATAGTGACCTAGTTTGGCATATGTATTCCTCTTAGAAAAATTGGCTTTAGTAGAATTGTTTACTATGTTGATCCTTGGTTAAATTGTTATGCTCTTTTTTACCTCAAACTTAAGGTAAAGTGTTTTTGTATAAACTAGGTTCATTATGTACTCTAGTTGACAATCAACATTGCATAACTTATACTATTCCTTAATCTAAGCATCACAACACATTACTATATAAATGTATTAGGAAGATTATAACTATGCATGATTAGGAGAACATTTGCAGATTATGCATCATTCATGATATTAACTCTTGTCTAAGATGTATTTTGTATTGTTAAAGGATAGAGCTTGTTTTTCACTCTCTACTTCATTGAAAAAAATTGGGTTTCCTTTTGTCCTTTTATCTTAAACTGCACTTCTCTAAGGAGTTAGTTCCTAAAGGCTAAATGCTTATTTACTCAGTCCTCTTGGTCTCTTTACATACATCTTTAATACAAATACAAGAAATGGTTGTACTCATTTTTTTTGTACAAGAAGTAGAGTCTTTTTTTAACACCATTAAAATTTTAGTCTTGTTTTATTAGCACTTGCAAGGTGCCATAAGCCTGCAAATCAATTAATAACATTTTGTTGGATATATATTTATTTTTATCCTATTTTTTTCTATTTTGTGCCTTTGGGAGGCCTTACTAATGTTTGTGGTTCTTTTAAAGTATGATGTAGAAGCAAAGTGATTGACACTAAGGCCACCAAACATATAGACTAATCTCTATATTGTAAGAAAATACATGCTTCTCTTTACATAAGCATTTAATCAATTAGTTTTTATTGAATTCTCCATTGGAATATTTTCCCATTTAACTTGTGTATACTGATAAGGAACTTACACATATGTATCTACAAATGGCAAATACACTTGTAGCTTCACTGTTAATGATTTTGCATCTAAATGTTATTTTCAATTTTTTTATCTTGGTCCTTTGTCATTACATTTACCCATATCTAACCCATGTATCTTTTTTTTTTTAAGCTTAACTCTTTTCATAAGGCTTTTCAAAAGCCCAGATAATAGTCATTTTTTCAATATAGTGCCTCAAACTTTCAATTGATATGACTTGTTTAGATGGTCATTCAGTCAGAAGAATTAAACTTAATTGTGATAAGATAAATAGATGGTTGTATTTATATGAAAAAATGTTAGTTGAAATATTTTCAAACTAAGTTATTTTATTGATTAAACTTATGACTTATAGCATTAATAAACACACCAAAAAAAAGAAGATGCATATAAGATTAAATGAAGATCATGATTTACTTATGTTAGCTTACCATGATGAAAAGGTCATTTACATATTTTCTTATTCTCTTTGGCCAAAGAATATAAATAATTAAATTTTTATTGGCATTATGTTCTAAATGTTCTAAATAGTTATACTAATTTATAGTAATATTTAAATTACTAACCAAAATTTCAAAGCATAATAAGAGTCAATAAATGTTAATTACTTCTAATTAATGGCATGGTGTTTGAAATCAAATTATAATGTGATTTAGTAGGAGGCATTTAGTATTGCTTCCAATCAAAGCACATTGCTTGAATCACTCTTGATGTCTAATTTTTTTGTTCATCATCATTTAGGTTACTAATCTCATGCTTAGAGATAAATATATGTCTATATATGGTGTTGATTATTATTAATGGAATGACATTTCCAACAAAACAAATGTTCTAGCACAGTCTTATATGTGACTAAAGATCTTTTGCTAAAAGTTGTAATCTATTGATCTTATTTGTTTTTTGATACAGAGTGATGGAATTGTTGTCTTCCAACCCACCAAAGAGTTTTTACCCATGATAGATGAGTTATGACCATGTTAACTACTTTAATTATTAGTTTTACTCAAAAATTATTCACAAATTAATTAGATTCATTATAACGCTAAATAGATTTTATACTCTGCTTATGAGGGTTTATCTCATAGTTAAAGTCTATTGTATACATATATTTAAGTTATTGTAGAAGAAAACAAAGAGTCTACCGACATATATGGTGGAAAATAACAAATTTTTTGTTTGAGTACATTTTCATCTTTTTTGTATTCTAATCCTACATGCCACATCACTCTTAAAAAAATGTACATCTTCTATTCTTGCTAATTACTATCTATGCCATAATGCTTAATCTCTGCATATGTATTTCTTGGCATTGATTTATCTACTATTGATATGTAGGTTACTTCTACTACAAATTTCACATACATTACAACCATCATCTACTATAACTATAAACTTGGCTTTAATTTCAAAGGTAAGGCATTCAAAAACCTAAATGATTACCTCATTTCATTATCAATAGCTTGCACAAGAAAAAAACATGGATCAGTACTAGACAAATAAAATTACATAGGAAATAAGCCATTGTTACTAAACATTTAGCATGCAAAATCATTTTCAAACTATTGACATGGATAATTCAGAGACTATTGCATTTCCCCGCCCTTTAACTTCCAATCAGTCTATATGCCAAATAAAGACTTTTAGAACCATTTGGATTTAACTTGAAATTAGTTTTTAAATTGTTGGCCAATCAGATGACATTGATTAGTGCACCAATATGAAAATATTAAACTTTTACAAAGTAGAGTAGTGAGTTTTTTGACAAAAAATAAAAAAAGGTTATTTTGTGCAAGTTGATTGGCTAATTTTTTTTGACATTATTGCTTGGATCACTTTGATTGAGGCTAGGCATTAACTTCTCCGCTAGGTTTATACAATGAAGATTTTAATGCTGTATTTGTTTGCATGAAGTGGGTTGCTTGGTTTGATGAAATCACATTGAATACCATATTAATTCATCAAATAACATGACAATGGGTTATTAATAGCTATATGTTTTTAGAAATTTGCTAATATTTGCAAGGATAATTTTAAGAAGGGACCCCTCAAATCTTACTACAAAATTATGGTGAATCTTAGATTTTATGCATAATTCTATTGGTAAATCTTTGGTAAAATCACCACGTCAGTATAAATTCACTAGAAATTTCTATTAGCTCTTTCAAAAAACTTATAAATAATTGGCGAATCAAGTGTCATATTCAAATCAAGAAACAATGGCAAAAAAAACCAATAGAGAAAGAGGTTAGAGGATGAGAAGTCTAAAGTTGAGATCTTATTTATTGTTCCTTCTTTTTAACAATTAAATTTGTCATTCTTTTTTAAGATTAAATTTATCATTTTTAAGTGCTAAAATTGATGGCCATATGACTAATAATAAATTGAGTATAAACCTCTTTAAGTCTCTCAAACTGAGTGTAACAAAAATTGTGACAAAAAAATAGAGTATAGAATATAATCCAACTATGAGGCCATAAGATACGACAATTATGAAAAGCGAGGACAACATAACTAAAAAAAATATTCAAAACATTTTTATAGTTTTAAAATTGATAACTATATAATAAGGTCTGCTAAAATGTCTTCACCACATCCATATTAGCCTGTCAAATATTTTTTTATTTCAATTAACAAACCATGCCAACCAAAATATAATTATTACCTTAAACATTTAAAAACAAAATACAATTTGATCATGAGGCTCTATTATGTTTATTCAGTTTGTTCTTTGTGCATTATTTAAAAGAAGTAAAGTATCTTGCATGTCATTATTTCTTAGAGGAAATCAATTTCTTGTTTGTTTAAGATAAGTATGTGGTAAAGACCAACCAGATAATATAACATAGTATAACAAAAATATAATGATAAGTTCCCTGAAAAGCATTTATTTTAAGATATTTGCTCAAAACACTGTCTTTCAAATGTCTTAATCATATCCATAATTAATAATGATAAGTTCTAAGAAAATGTCTTACCCATATCCATAATCAATAATGGCCTTTCAAATATATTTTTTATTTCAATTAACAAGCCATGCTAATCAAAATATAATTATTATATTAAATATTTAAAAATAAAATACAATATGATAATGAGGCTCTGTTGCATTTATTCAATTTGTTCTTTGTGCATTGTTTAAAAGAAGTATCATGCATGTCATTATTTCTAAAAGGAAATCAATTTCTTGTTTGTTTAAAATGGGTATATGGTAAAAACCAACTAGATAATATAATAAATTAAGTATAGAAAAAATAGTGACAAAAAATCAGAGTATAAAACAATAATGGGGCCATAGGGCAAGACAACTTTGCAAATTGAGGATGACATAATTGAAAAAAATATTCAAAATATTTTCATAGTTTTAAAATTATAAAATATATAATAAGGTCTATCAAAATGTCTTAACTACATCCATATTGGCCTTTCAAATATTTTTCATTTAAATTAACAAACCACGTTAGCCATAATATAATTATTACATTAAACATTTAAAAACAAAATACAAATGATCATGAGGATCCATGACTATTTTTGTGTAATACATATGGTAAGATCATGTGTAGTACTTAGTATAAATTGAGTATAGACCACAACTCACACTTTTGACATAGTTGGTCAATCTAATAGACTTAAAGAAGTTCTTGTTACAAGGGATCAATTCCTTGAGGTTGTATCCTCTGTAAGTTACACCTTGAAGGAAATTGAAAAATGTTTCTCTTCAGAGATTATATATCATTTTACTCAGGGTGAACTACTAGAATCTATGGTTGTGATGTACCTTAAATATTGAAAAAATGTTAGCTCATCATATTTTTAGAATAAAATCAAAACCTTGACCCAACACTTATACAAGAGTGTGGAATTGAATGGTGAATAAACTGAAAGCATTTTATATTTACCAAAGCTAAAGGATCATTCTGCTTGATTTACCACAACAAGTTTTAGACCATGCTTTCAAAGATGGCTTGATCAAATATAATGTGATATGGTATATTAGAATATTTTAATCTTGTTAATTTATGCTAAACAATGATTTTGGGCTCAATGGAAGATGAGATAATTGTTAGTGCATTATCATTTTTAAAGTCAAAGTTAAGAAAAATTAGAGACTTGCTTTAGGCTTTATACAATTACATATAATGTCCTCAATTTTCCATTTGATAAAGCTCTGATAATTTGGTAGTCAACATTTGAAAGAAGAGAACTGACTAATAATTCCTCAAACATGATATAGTTTTGCATTACTAGATCTGAGTCCAACAAATTTTAAAGAGAATACAAATAAAAACTATCAAGAATAAAATGAATTAAATTGGTATGTTAAAATTTAAAATTTAGGCATCTAAAATCTGAAGTTTATCGAAAAAGGACAACAAGTTTTGGAATCAATTTTGAGATTTATTTTATTAGGTTTTTGAGAAAGCTTGTTGAAACAATGCAGAGCATAGAAATTATTAATAGATAATTTGTGTATTTTTGTTTTTGTTTGATTAAAAGAACATATTTATAACAGTTGTAAACTCTATTATAAAGACGCATAAGTATATTGTGGTGTTCCCTTATTATTTTATATCAAGTAGGTGTATTTTTATGTTATGTTTGATTAAGAGAGCATGTCTATAATAGTTGAAAATTCTATTATAAAGATACATAAGTATATTATGGTGTTCCCTTGTTATTTTATACCAAACTTATTTAAGGTATCTATAGTGTAATAAACTGTAAGTATCTATATTAGACCAACAACTCACTTCGATCAATAGCTTGCATAAATGAATATAAAATGTGAGAAAGCTATCACATATGTATTCAAGCAACTTACATTAATCCCACAAGTGACATGTTGGACCAACATTAAATTTTGTCTTGGGGCATGTTGGTCAAAATTGGCCTACATATCCCTGATCCAAAATAATAAGCTAAGTAGGGTCCTGATTGAAGGGTGATCCAATAGTGGAAAGAGTAGATAGAGTCTAGGGGAAGATCACTTGTCATTAAAAAGCTTTTGAAACAATTTAAGCCAGCTTAAAGTATGAATTTGGTTATCTTAGACAACTAGATCATCATAACACGTCATGTAGGAACAAATGGGTCAATATTATTACACATTTTATATATGCACTTGGGAAGACTCTCAATCCAAAGGATTGCACAGATAGGGTGTTATTCATGCCAAAATCATCCTCTACAAATTTCATATCTTGATGTATTTTCTATCTCAAGGTATAGAGATTCAAAGTTAGACTTGCAGAGTGAAATGGGCATGCAGATGTCAAGTTCAGGCTTTAAAAAATAACCATTTAAATTTAAATATTCTTAGGTTGACCATATATTAGATAAGTGTCAAGGTCATGGGAGCTTAGATCAAGATCTAATGGCGAGTGGTGATCTGATAGATGTTAGTGCTCAAAGATATAATGATGTGCATTTGATCATGCATCAAAGATCAATGGTGAGCATCAAGTTAAAAGGTTAACATGAACATTTAAATGACAAGTGTCAAGGTCTTAAGTTCCTAATCTATGATCTAATGGCATGTGGTGATTGATAGAGCTAGTGGGCCCAAGTAGATCAATGGTGAGCGATCCATCATACAAAGTAGATCGACGGTGAGTGAGAGGTCAAAGAGTCAATAGATCTTGAAGGCCAATGAGAAGCTACCAAGTGTCTTAAACATGTTAAACTGATAAAAGATCAATGGAGTGTATTCAAGCCATAAAAAAGTAGATCAATGATATGCATAAGGTCAAAGGGTTAGTAGGATTCTGAGAATAAATGAGGAGCTACCAGGTGGCACATTCGTAGAAACCCAAATCAAGATCGAGGGCCAATATCAAAAGTCAAAGAAAATATGGTTGAAGTTGAACTTGAGGAAATTTTACAAAGGGATGCCATGGAGGTAGACACATCAGTTTTGATGGGTTTGTTTCCAAATCTAACATGACTATGACCCTTTTATTCATTATTACATGCCAAAAATAAACTAGAGAGGAATAATTAATGCTAGAATAAGATTGAAATAGATTGGCTAAGCTATTGTAACTACATCAATGCTAGATGATTGGAAATATTGATTATAATGACCCCTTCTCCATCATTCTACACATTGATCCCCATCTCTTTCATCCGTTCTCCTATAAATATAGGTTTTTAAGCCTTGAAATGGATCCTTCTCTTTGGCATGACTAGACTCTACCAAGATTTACAATGTAATATCTATTTGATGCAATAAAGACTAAATTCCTTCATTTATAAGCTAAGTTGAAGTGTGTGTCTTGAATTCATTGATGTGGTTAAGTGAATGTATGTTTTCCTTGCCTATGTCTATGTTTTCTCACCTTCATACAATGTTTTCTTATTTCTCATAGATCATTCTAAGTGTATACATAGTCTATTGGTCAGTGTCGAAGTGGGCAATTGCCCTCCCATGCTAGGTTGATAGCTAATCCTTGCCTTGCTATGACATAATTATGTGGAAGCTGATCAATGAGTGAATGGAGTGATATTTATAGTCTTGAATGCATCTTCTAGTGTGTCTTGTGTAGGTATAAAGATCAAAATGTTTGGTACATCACCTCATTTTACATGCTTTTATGAATTATTATCAATCTCTCTCCCTTTCCCAAGTAAGAGCTAGTTTATGCCTAATTTAGGTGATAGATGCAAAATAAATATGACCTTATATAAATGTCTAACCTAATTTTAGGTGACCCATAACCTACGGTCAGTCCCATGTTAGACTGGGTTTGAGCAGGAGGACCTGAACAATCTCCTTCTTAGCTAGGGTGCAACCTAAGACCACTAATATTTATAACACACCTAGTGGGACCAATTTTATTTAAACAACTAAAATTTGGAGCTAAGGAGAAGCATCTATGGTAGCAAAGGAGATCCGTCATCATCAAAATTTGAAGGTTCTTCAAGTTACCAGACATCATTTTCATGCCAAAGGTTACTACAAGGTCAGCTAGTAAAGGTATCCCCCTTGAATTCATTTAGATACCTACTATTTTATACAAGAGAGAAAGATTTAATAGGTCAAGACCTTAATCCAAAAAATAATATTCATCCCCTGGTCATCTTATTAACTTAAACAATGCAATCCCCACTACCCAAATGGCTATAAGGAATCAAGTATTTATTCCATTCAATAGAGGTAGTCCAATGAACTTAGACCAATATGATGATATTCCTATGTATTATCTTAAAATCATCCCATTATTTATTTGAGAACATCAAACAATTCCTATTGAGCATATCCAGGATGTTGCCAACCTTTACTCCGTTCACAACATTGTTCAAGACAATTTGGCTATCAGATAACTTGCTATTTCCTTCAAAGTAAAAGCATTGGAGTGGTATATAAATATTTATTTAGATTCCATTGCTACTTTGGATGATTTAGGAGTTGCATTAGTCATATAATTTAAGGATAAGTCTGACCATCTATCTTTAGTTGAACAACTAACTAACATAAAGAGAATTCCTCATGAGTTCATGTTTGATTTCAACCTTAGATTCCAAAATACATGGACTAAAATACCTGTGTTAATTAGACCATCCCCTGAATATGCCTTTTATTATTATTTAAGAGTCTTTAATTTTGATATTAGTGTGATGATACAGTCCATGGGTGGCAAAACCTTGCCAAATGCTTATGAAATTATCATAAAAGCATAGAATAACTTGATACAAGCTGGTAAACTTTATCTAAGGCCCCCAATTCCAATATTCTTAGAGTTTCAATCTATCCCACCCCCTCAAGTCCCTCAAATCCTATCCTTAGCTCCTATCCCATCTCTTAAAGCCCAAGTTGTAGCCCCTTCTAGTCAAGTTAGTGAGATTGGAGAATTGAAAAGTCTATTGCAATCTTTTAGGAATGAAATAATTTAGCTCAAAAGATAAAAATACTAGGGTAGACCTTATCAAAAATAGATTCAGACCTCCTATTAGTCTTTTAGAGATCACAAGCCTCCATATCAAGGTTTTAAAGAAAGTATACCACCCTACCAGACACAAGGAGACATAATTCTAGCTAGGCCATATGCATCTCTTGAACCTAATGTACCAACAAGTTAAAAATCTATTGTTCCTACACCCCCTCAAAATAATTTTATGCATGAATCAAATTAGTAACCTCAAAACTTAATGATGTTTAGAACCAAACCTTGGTATCATAGAACATTACCATACCACAAATGACTCAAGAAGATTTTTCTCTTCAAGGGGGTCAGTATCAAGAGTCAAATTTGGTACCCCAGGGAGAGGCTTAATAAGTTCAAGGGTAACCTAATTACATTAATATAAGTTTGAAAATGTATGGTTATGTAACATTCAATCATAGTAGTAGTTCAAGTGGTAAAGTTGCAGCTGTAACTAGAGCTAAAAGAAGAGCCATTTATGAGGCTCAAGATGTGATCAATGATTCAAATACTCTTAATATTATTTCTAAAAATACTAAAGATCAAACTGCCACCACTATAACATATAAAAATTAGAATGCAGAGGCTAGGAAGGTCCCTCAAATACCTCTTATTCATGAACAACCAGTGGTTCAAAATGTTAGCCAAAGGTTAGTGGAGCCTCATTCAGCATAATAGATCACATGAAGAAATCCAATGTTAGCATTATCATGTAGGATTCCCTTGTTATTCTAGGACAAAAGGATATTCACATCTAGGATCTTTCAACTCTCAAGGTGTCCCCAAAACTATTTGAGAAACAAGGAGTTGTCATAACCAATTTAAAGAAACCAATGAAGCATCAAGTATAATAAGTACACAAAATGGCAAAGGGGGACAAAACTAAGGTAAAGTCACCTAAAACTCCTCCCTTCTATCTCTCTTTGATAGTTGGTGATTGTTTATTTCATAACTATATGGTGGACAATGGATTCAGTAGCACTATCATGCCTAAATAAATTATAGACAAGCTTGGTCTTGTCTAATAACTAAATGCTAAAGGGGTATTGCAATTAGATGGTTCACCTAAAAAGATATTAGGCATCATTAAGGATCTAAAGTTGACATTACATGCTTATCCTAATGTCACCATTTAACAAGATGTGGTTATGGTGGACTTGACTTCCTATTTTGTCATGTGTTTGTCAAGGGACTTTACCTTAAATATTATAGTATATTTATCAGTTAATTGGACATATTTAATGTTCAAGACTAGGTATAGTACCAAAGTAACTAGATATTTTGAGCCTATTACATGATTATATTTGGAACCATATATGCCAAGTGTTGTAAACACCAATTTCCTCATCTTAGATGACGTGATAGAAGATAATGTAGAGGAAATTGAATCACCTCTAGATGAGATTCCAAATTTGTTCCTTGATGAGTGGGCCTCTAGTTTACATGAATATGATCCTTATAAAATAATTAAAAAAGGACTTGATGTTTATTGCCTCCATGAGAAAGATGCACCAATTCTAGCCTTGATGAAGGATGGTGAGTCTAGTGATGATCTTTGACAATTATACTTTGATGGATCAAGGAATAAGCATGGTATCAAGGCTGGAATGATGTTGATTTCTCCAAAAAATCAAAGGTATTTCTCATCTATTAATTTTCAATTTAGTTGTTCAAATAATGATACAAAATATGAGTCACTAGTCCATGGTTTGAAATGGGCTAGGAAGATGAAAATCAACACCTTACAAGTCTTTGGTGATAGTGAAATTATAATTCACCAAGTGAGAGGTCTTAATGTATGCAAAAATCCTTTACTTAAATATTATATGCATAGGGTATGGGACTTACTTGAATAATTTTAGACCTTCAATATTCAAGCAATACTAAGAGATGAGAACAAACATGCAGATAGGTTCGCTGCCATTGGGGCAAAATTTAGTATCCCACCTAATGTAAGAAGTGAAAAGGTTCAGTGACACATTAAGGTGGTTGTAAGGCCTTCCATTCTAGATAACAATGATAATTGGTAAGTATTTGAAGATGATAATCAGATTATCAATTTTTTTCAAGAAGAGGTTGAGATTTTTTCAATAAATTAGTCAAAATAATTGTAATAGTATGATGATCAGATTGTGAAACTAAAAGCAAATAAGTTGCCTAAGGGATTGATCACACTTAAAAACATATTTAGTGGTAATGATGAGATGAGGAAAGAGAAGTCAAATTTATCAACAAAAGAAGAACACTATCTCAATGTGGAAGTTTCCCCTTGTAAGAAATTAAAGTTGGGTAAGGTATGCACTTATTCAAAGAAGGAAGCTTTTATTAAGTTATGTCCAAATTTTGTTGATGTATTTGCATGGTAATATAGTGATCTCAAGGGATTTGACCCAAGTCTATCTCAACACACCATTGAGCTAGAAGATGAGACTAAGCCAGTAAGACAAAGACAAAGGATTATTAATCTTGAGCTCAAGCCTTTGATGAGAGCTAAAATTTATAAGATCATTGAGTTAACTATTATATTTATAATCAATCACTTAATTTGGATGGAAAACCTTGTCTCAGTATGGGAAAAAATGGTGAAATTAGACTGTGTGTTGACTTTCATGACTTGAATAAGGCTTCCCTTAAAGGCCACTATCCATTGTCATATATGAAACTGGTTATAGGTTTAGAAAGGTTCTCTTTGTTAGATGGATATAGTGGTTAAAATCATATTTGGGTCAAGGAGGAAGACCAATTCAAGACATCCTTCACCATAAAGTGGGGGATCTTTACATATAGAAATATGCCCTTTGGTTTATCTAATATTGGAGCAACATTTCAGAGAGCCATGAATATGGAATTCTATGACCTTCTTAACAAGTTTCTAATGATCTATTTGGATGATATAACAATGTTTTCAAAGAATGCAAGTGAGCACATAGTTTATCTTGAGCAAGTGTTTGAGAGGTGTAAAAAATTTGGGGTATCCCTGAATCTCAAGAAGTTTATCTTCTCAGTTCATAAAGGTAAGATCCTTAGACATATAGTTTCAAAGCATGGTTTAAGCATATATCTTGAAAGAATAGATTCAATTCTTCCACTTTCCTTGTCCAAACACAAGAGAGCTTTGCAAAGTTTCTTAGGAGAAATCAATTTTATTAGAAGATACATCTCAGATTTTGTCACTTGATCTAAGCCATTTACAACCATGCTAAAGAAGAATTAGAGTTTTAGCTAGTCCAAGGAAGGAATAAAGAGCTTTGAGGAACTTCATAAAGCCATGGCTAGTGCTCCTATGCTCATGAACCCATATTTCTCAAAGGACTTCATTATATACACCTATGCTAACATTGAAACCATTTTAGGCATTCTTATGCATCATAACCATGAGGCCCTAGAGTAACCAATGACCTTATTCAGTCAAAGCTTGGAAGAATATGAAACAAGGTACTCTTTTGTTGAAAAATATGTAGTTTTTGTTATAAGGTCTCTCAATAAGTTTAGATATTTATTGTCTAATAATAAGATACACCTAATATTTGCACATCCAAGTGTCAAGGAGTTTCTCTTCAACAAAGACATAAATGAGAAAAGAGCTAGTTGGATAACAAAGGTAATGGAGTATGATGAGGAGATCAAGGTCACAAAGCTGGTTAGAGGCAAAAGACTTTGTGAGCATCTAGCCCAAGACTTACAAGAGGCCAATGAGGTGGTTATGGTGTCAATTGATGAAAAAGTTGTAGTTGATCATACCTCACCTTCCATCTAGTATCATGATTTCATAAGATACCTCCAATATGGTCTTTATCCCTCTTGTTGATGATGGAAATTGTACCATCAATGAATTGACCCTTTCACCTATCATGAAGCTTAAGTTGGAATCGTACCAATCTAATCGTGGAGTTCTAAAGGTTCAACTACGAACGTAAAAATGCAAGGGGTTTTTAAATGCTCTGAAAAATAATAAATAAGTCATCAACTGTAACATATTATATGATAACATCATAAATCCACTTTATTAAATCATGAATCAATTTAGATATGAATCTGTAATCTATCCTATTCGATAGAGAAAAGATATGAATTAGATAATCTCTTGAAGGAAATAAATTTGATTCACTAAAATAATATATTTCAAGTAATATCTTGCTTCAACTGTAATATTTCTAAGTAACTTCAAAAGATAAAATAATAAACAAATTTGAGATAAGATAAAGGTAAATAGATAGTCAATTGAGTAAAGCAAACACACAAGAGACACAATAAACAACAACTAAAAAACTAATTAAAACAAAAGTAAATAGAAAAAAACTAAACTAAACTAAAATATAAAAACAAATTAATATAACTATCTAAGAAATAACAAGTTGATGAACAATTAACGAGTCTAATAAACTTTAAAGAAAAAGGTAAAAGAGTCTAATCAACAATCTAAACTAAAAAAAACTAAAACTATAATCTTAAATTTAAACTAAACTATGACTAACCTACAAAACAACTAACAACAAATCTAATAAAGAACTTTAAAACTGAACTTAAAGTATATGAAAGGAATTAATCAAAGAACAAACTATATTAAAACATGCAGAGAAAGATCTATATAAGAAATTACTTAAAGAAAACAAAAACAAAATAGTAAACTAAATAAATAGAAAGTTAAAGATATAAACTAAGAAATAGAAATCAAAACTAAATTAATATAAGATAAACAAAAACTATATTTAAAATCAGAGTAAATATAAAATATAATAAAGTCTGTGAGTCTCAGAGGAGAGTCATCTTAGCAAATTAAGATAGATTTTATTGAGAGAACTATTATCTTTCTTTAAAAATGTCTTAAGAAACAACTTTTACAATCAAAATAGATCAATGAGATATCACAAAACAATGAAGTGTTCATCATTATTTAGGTTGAATACTTGAACTTTATGTATAGAACTGCAAATAAAAATCATCAAAATATGTTAAACTTGACAGTCTTCTAATAATCTGTTATAAATGATAATAAAAACTTGATACCCCTGTGTTGCTTAAGAAATTATTCAACCATCCTATAAAGTATCATTGGATCTATCTACAAAAGTCATGCTATCTCAGAGAAGTTGCATAGAAAAGAGAGATGAATGATTGACTTCATAAAATGTATAAGTCTTCAATACCTGTGTTGTTCTACTTTCAAATAAATCCTTGATCTCCTTTTATGCTCCAAACTTAGTTGAAAATGAGTTATAACTAATCTTAGTTAGTTATTAGTTTATGTTAACTAATTGACTTTAAAAGTCAATTAATTATAAACAGTTATTAGTTAAGGATATGTTTAATTAAGACTTAAAAGTCTTAATAGATAATTTTTTTTAATATAGACTAGATACTTATCTTAATGGGTGGGGACCCTCATCAATTAATAATAAAATAAAATACTTGTATCAATTATTAAATAGATAAGTCAAAGTTTAATAAAATTCTATTTATATCAAATCATGATGCATATTCTAAAATTACTTTAGGCATATATATATATATATATATATATCAAAAATTAAGTCTGCTATACTTCCCAAAATTATCAAAGATCTAAAAATTTATGCATCAAAACTGCAAGTCAAAATATCAAGTCTGAAAGTAAACTATCTGCCAACTTTAATCTAACTAAAAAATAAATTTTTTATCCAGATGACATCCAATAATCATAAAAATCTAAAAGTACTTCAATTATAAGCTTTTTATTCTCATTAACACCTTCATTATACTCTATTTCAATTGCTGGAAATTGCACCAACTTCATTCTAGAATCACTTGTATTATCAACAATTTCCAGCTTGATTCGCTTGGGCACTCTGACCTCAACTAGTGAATCTATATCATTATAATTGGCTGATCTTTTATCTGAAGTGGAAAGATGAATCTTAATCATACACTTTTTGCCTATTGAAATAGGTTTCTCCAAACTCAGTTTCCTACATCTTGTGATGGGTTCACTATGAGAAGATGTGAAACCCAAATTCTTGCATCCCAAAATATGTTCTCTATGAGGAGATGAAGGCTCATTTGAAACTAAAGGAATGACAATATTGACAAAGTTTTTAGCGTGAGTTATTTCAATCTCAAGTTGGGTGGTTCTATGATCAGGTTGTGGTTCAACAATAGGCTCAATTCTTTCATAAATGGGTGATTGGATTGACAAATGATGTAAATTATTTTGTAGATGATGCAAAGAACTACTATGTGAAGGGGTCTTAACACCAAACCTATGCCCATAAAATCTTCTATTTCCCCTATTGCCCTTATTGTTGACTCGATTGAAAGGCAAATTATTTTGGATATTCTAAAATTCAAGGTCTACTGCATCAAAATGAATGGACATACTAACACCTCTATGAAACCTAGGGCCAAATTTTCTAGCCCTAAAATCACATCTCTAAACATTTCTTTTAGGATTTCACTAATTCTTATTGCTATCAAAATTCTACCCCCAACCTCTGTCATCAATACTTCTATTTGACCGTAGCTGATCCCATCTAGACATTTTAAAAAATAATCTAAAATATATTCAAAATTGATGACTAAAAATCAATATATATTCATTTCAAAATGAAACAAAACTGTATTCTAAACATTCAGTCATATCTCAACAATTTTTTTGAATTGAATTATACCAAGTGTATCACTATATCCCAATTATCTTATCAACTGAAACTTTCGAAATAAAATTATAATATCGTAATTTTATCTTAATCATATTCTAATCTATTTTAATGAAGTTTCTATCTTCAATGTATCAACTTATCTAGAAATCAAACTGAATCAACCCAAAATAATTCTGCAACACAATTCCAACCTAATACTTCTCAAAATGTAAAACCAAATAATATTTTTAAGTAGAAACCACTTGTTTAAAATATAACCCTCATCAAAATTTCAATTGAGAAACAACTGACATCTTCAAGGAACTATTATTTCAACATCCAATTTCAAAATAAATCCCTTGACTTCGATACTGAGATGTAAATTCAACAAAAATTTCATATTTTATCTAATTCTCTTTAAAACCAATATTTGAAAATGAAACTTGTAGATGAAACTTATGGCTTCTAAACTATCATATTTATATGTTTGATAATTTCCTAATATAACCTTGTACATTATTGCTGACCATAAACAATCAAAACTTTATGTATAAAACCATCTCATAATCTTCATAAAAATCAAATAAAATTTATTTCTATAGAAAGCCAAAGTGCATGAACCTCAAAAACAATTAATATCTCAGGAAACAAAATCTTTTGAAACCCTTCCAAGGTAAGCATGGTAAACATAACTAATGACTCAAACATCAATATCTCAGGGCATATACATATTCATCTTACATCAAAACCCTAACATAGTTCAAAAAGCTTCAAAAACCTTAACAACCTTACATGCACAAGTTTATGGCTTCAAAAAGCTAAAACATCATATACTTAAAAACTAACTGAGCTGCTAAATCCTAGAATTTAGCAAAAATATGAGAAATCCTTCCTTAGTTTTGAACTTGATAGTCTTTACTTCTGTAATATACATATAACTTTCTTTTTTGAAATTGAAACTAAAATGCACCATAATCCTATTAGGCTCAGAATTTTCAAACCCCGTGAAACAAACAAACTCTGATATAACTTTCCATGCTTCAAAACTTTTCAATATACCCATGAAAACACCCAGATAAGAATTTTTGAATGAAACTGAAGGGGGTACTGCTAAACACCATTGCATGTTCAATGTACTTCTAAGTCATTTTTTAAAACTAATGAAATATTCATGTAAATAGATGAACCTCCCAAAACCATTAATGGATATTCCTAGAATCAATCATGTAGGGTTTATTTAAAAAATAAATAAAATAACCCGTTGAATCGACATGTATGAATTATTTTATACTCAGAGAGTCAAACTAAATTATTTCAAAACTAGAAAAAATGAAACCCTTTCAAACTTTTTCCAAAGATTCACACAACCAATGTGCATGTAGAATATATTTATAAAACTTCAATGAATTAATTAAAATAAAAATGTAGACAACATGCATGATTTAATTTTAGAATCAAAACTTGAACACATATTTGACAAAATCCCTCACATTCTCAACAAACATCAAGCTCTAAACCCAAATTAACTATGTATCTCAAAACAGCAAACCTTTGCAAACTAAATCTTAAACCAATCTCTGAAATGTCCATAAATATCTTATTTGTAGAAACTAGACCAAAAGAAAGGTCTTAAAGTAATCAACAAAACTATGTTCAAAATAGATTGACAACTAACCAATGTTACTCTCATCTTCCGTCAAGAAAAACCAAAACTAACAGATTCATGCGAATAAATTAAATACTCAATTACTGTAGGCTTATTCAACTTCCATGATATGTATGCACACAATATAAACAAAGTTTATTCTATGTAGGTCAAAATCATATTCTTGTTTGAAATATCAAATGAAGATTTCTCAAAATTCATTTATCTTGTTTACGACATACTTGGTAATGCACCTTTGTAGTCTTTTTGCCTAAAATCCTTCGAAATCCCCCTCTACAACTTAATAAATCAAACCAATAGAATTTCCATTTTGTAAATAAACTTCAATAATGACCAAATAAAATACAAAAGAAATCTATTTGTAATTTTCCATCCTCCACCGTAACTACCTGGATGACATGCCCGATTTCTAATGGCTCATCAAAACCAAGGATGTACTTAGCAATACCTCTAACTAGGTTAGTAGAATAACCAAATTTAATTATTAATAGGTTGATTAATAAACCCTTTACCAAATTCTATGAATTGAGGCATGTCATCTCATCATAAATTCTTCCTTGCTGTCAAATCTTCCATCATGATCTCAAAGCATAAGATATGCTTCACATTAAATTCCTTGCTGACTAGTGCTTGTTTTACACCAACTCAAATAACATCTTCATATTCCATGAAAATATTAAATGGGATACCACCTAAATGATATCCATCAAATAAAAAGCCAAGTCAAATGCCAACTCGTCATTGATCATGTCTCAAAACATAATCCCATTACTTGCCTTTCAAAACACCATATACCTTAAGACTTAGACTTAGGAAATCCAATTTACCTTCCAACGAATCTGTATGCCTTTGAAAATACCAAAGCCTTACGACTAAGACTTCATCATGGTTTTATGAGTTTAGCAATATCATTTCAAGACTTAAAATAAATAATCCTAAGGTAAGATACTTTTTGAAAATACCATATTACATATAGAACTTAGGAAATGTTAGAACTAAGAACCTTATTTAAATAAGATATAAAACTAAACACTTAGAATTTTAATATCCCTTTATATCCTTAAAATCAATTAATCCAAGAAATAAATAAACCCTAGTATGTCAACAATTTCAAAGGTCCAATATATCACAAGAAATAAAAAGTGAGCTCTTAATATAATTTATAAAACAATTATAATTATTTTTTAAAATGAATTGTATGGTTTCAAAATGATTTTCCTTATGACTAAAATCTATCTAATTGAGGTCTATTTACAAACTAAGAACTATATGATTTCCAAAACAAATTAAATGATGCATTTGACCACAAAAATAATGTTTTTTCAAACTGCATTAATTATGACTTCATAATTCAAAAATCAAACTGACAAGGCTATATATACCATTTTTGATCTATTTTAAACCAAGTATCATATTATCTACGTATACCAAATAGTTAAAATAAACTGCTCAATCCACTAAAACTGAAAGTATAATCCAGAAACTGTTATGATAATCCATATTCATTGAGATTAAAAAGATATCTAAAAATATCATAGCAAATATATGTACTTATAAATATGAAACCATTCTAAATTGAAATGTTGCATCATAACCTGATCATGACTGAAAAACAAGATAACTAATAACAAACATTTATAATGATAAACATATGCGCATTTTAATCATTTATCCACTTATGCTTTTTTAAATCATTTAAATATAAACATGAATTCATCAATCAATCATCATCAATTTATGATTGAAAATATGCATACAAATATACTACTAATTGATCAGGACCCTGATACAGTTTTAAATTTCATGATATAGTCATCTCTATGACAAAAAGTATTAGTTTAGAAAAAAATGAGGGGGTGTAAAAAATAGGTATAACACTAACAACCTTGCTAATCAATTTTGTATAATAAAATTGAGTAGAAGATAATTGTCTATTAATAAAAACATAATCTTGAGAGTGTGATCCAGAAAAATTATTTCTCAAGTAGCTATATGCGAACCCCTTTAATAGTGAATTTTAGTAAGGGATGGATTATTCAACTAGCGTGACACGAAGTAAGGGAATGATATACAAGAAAATTTTGGTTGGATGCATAATCTAATACAAATGTCTTACGTATAAAATCTAAAAATTAAGTAATAATTTTAATAACTTGATATAGCTCAACATATAAAATCCATATATAAAGAAAATTGAATTCATGAAGCATAATAAAAAAAAATAATCAATAATTACAGTAGATTTGCAGAATCTTTGCACTCTTCCTTCATAATGTGAAAATTCTCCATTTATAAACTTCATTGATCTTTTCAAAAATAAAAGCAAAGCAGACCAAACGACAAATAGAAACAACAAACAAAAACATCAAAGAAAGAAACATCAAATCAAAAAGAAAGCGAAACACAAAGAAACAAACAAAACTAAAAGTAGTTAATCATGAAACAATTTCAAATGATGGTCATTAACTGAGTAACACAACCTATTTCCTTCAAGATATTTTAAATGAAAAACATTTTTTTCAAGTACAGTAATAATTCTATAAGGACCAAGCCATAATGAATCAAACTTGTGATGTTTTTCAGGATCTTCATGAGTTTTGTCTCATTATGAAACTAAATCTCCAACATTAAACTTCTTGTTAAAAATTTTGTTATCAATTTTTTTTTAAATTTTTTTGCTTAGTTCTTTCTAATTTTTTCAATGCAATTGATTTGGACTCGTCAAGAGATATTAATTCATGTAATCTTTGTTTAATTATATTTGTATCTTTAATAACATATTGTAAAGAAGTTCTTGTTGAAGAAATCAAAAGTTCTGTTGGTAAGGTATCCTCAAAACCATAAGCTAACATAAAAGGTGAATAGCTACTTGCTACCTTAACAATAGTCCTATCAACCCATAAATTTCAAAAAATTTGAGATGTCAATTTATTTTATTATTACAAACTATTTTTTTCATAATTGAAATCAGATTTTTATTTTTTGACTCAGCTTGACCATTACCTTAAGGGTAGTATTTAGATGAATGACTAGATATAATAGAATATTTTTTAAAGAATTTTAGAAATTTATTTGAAACAAATTGAGGTCCATTATCAGAAATGATTTTTTAAGGGACTCCAAATCTATAAAAAATTTGGTTTTTTAAGAAAGAGATCACTTCACCTATTACCGAACTCGTAAGTGCTTTGGCCTTAGGCCACTTAGTGAAATAATCAATCGCTATTAAAATATATCTATGACCTACAGATGAAAGTGGGTGAATATATGAACTAAAATCAATGCTCTATTTTGTAAAATATTTTTCAAGAATAACATGGTTTAAAAGCATTGCAGGTAACTTGTCTCTCCCAACAAATAATTAATAGGGCATGCAAAAATGAACTAGCTTATAAGCATCTTGAAAAATAGTAGGTCAATAATAACCTGCTCTTAAAATCTTATAAGTGGTTATTTTCGTAGTATAATACATATCAAAGTTTCCTTCATGACAACCTCTAAGAACTTTTTACATTTGATTATGTGTAAGACATCTCAACAAAACTCTATCTTTATTTCGATAAAACAATTTCTTTTTCTAACAAACAAAAATTTAAAGCTTTTAATTTTAGGGAACGTCTTTGCTTTTATCTAAATTATTAGGACAAGCTTAATTGTGAAAATAATATACTGAGTCATGGTACCAATCATCTTCAACCAACAAACAATCTCATTTACTCATTTCAAGAAAAAAATTAAAAAAATTAGCAATCTTCATGGTCTTTAAATGCGACTTTGTATTTAACTTATCATCCACTAACAAAACTAGAACATTAATATTTGAAGAAGCATTTTTAGCTAAGTGTTTTGCCAATTCATTACCTTTGATTGTTTTAGAAGTTTCAAATTCAAGATCAAACTCTTGAATGCATAAAATCCACTTAGCAAGCCTTCCTTGAATGGTTGGTTGTTTTAAAAGATAAGACAAAATAGATACGCTAGATCACACAAAAAATTTGTTTCTCATCAATAAATAATGAAATTTAATCAAAGAAGAAACTAGTGAGAAAACAAATTTTTCAATAAGGGGGCACCTAGTTTCTACATCATTTAAAACTTGGCTCATGTATCCGATTAATTTTTCTTCATTATTTTCAAATTTTTGAGTTATTATAGCTTCAATACCTTTTTGGTAGTATTAAAATAAAGTATGAATGTTTTTTTTAAAATCAGGTTTATCAAGAACTAGAGCACTTGCAATGACATCTTTAATATAATTAAAAATTAAATCAGTACCTTCATCTCAATTATATATTTTATCTTTCTTAAGCAATAATTGCAAAAGATTAGATTTATCAACAAAATTTGATATATTTTTTTTAATAAAGTTTATCTTATCAAAGAAAGACCTCAATCTAGATTGATCTTTGGGAGGAGGTAGTTCTTTAATAGATTTAACATGTTCAAGATCAATAGAAATGCCATCTTTAGAAATAAAATGTCCTAATAACTTACCCTCAGTAATATCAATAATTAATTTTTTTAGATTCAAAGAAATACCATATTTTTTTGTCTTGTAAAAACTTCACAAAGATGGTCTAAATGCTTTTTAATTCTTTTCGAATACACAGTGAGATCATATAAATAAACTTGAATAATAATGCTAATCAAATCATCAAAAGTAATATGCATAGCTCTCTAAAAAGTAGCTACTGCATTCACCAATCTAAAAGAAATTCTGTTATAAGCGAAAGTACCTCTACTAGTAGTTAAAGTAGTTTTATGTCTATCTTCAAAATTTACAAAAGTCTAATTATAACAAAAAAATCTATCTAATAAAGACATCATTTCTAATCCTGTAATTTACTGCAAAATCTTATCTATACTTGGTAGAGGAAAATTATCCTTAACACTAGCTTTATTTAGATCTCTAAAATCGACACATAGTCTAATGTCACTATTTTTATTTTTAACTAGTACTAAATTAGCTACTCATTCTGAATATTTTATAAGGAAAATGACACCAACATCAATCATCTTATCTAGCTCTTTGTTAATGGTGTCTTCTAACAAAGGGTTAATTTTTTTTTTCCCTTACATATTTGATACCAGGGTTAATAGGTATGCCATATTTAATAGTTTTAATATCATAACTTTTAAGATCTTTATATGATCAGGCAAAAATATCAATGAACTCTTTAAATAATTTAATGAATTTAACCTTCTTGCTTGCAGTAACCTAAATTCCTAAACAAACATATTTTGGATCCTTTTCAATACCTAAATTGATGTGAATAGTTTCATCTATAATTCTTTTTGAAGGCTCTTTCATTATAGAGATTTTGGGTTGATCATTTGGTAAAAACATAGATTCTAAACTCACTAAACTAGTAGGTAATTTGTTAGTACTTAATTGTAAATAATCTTCATAATTTAGTATATAATCATCATGATCAAAATAATTACCTTTAATGAAAGAATCTATTTGTTCATTACAATTAAAAGCATGACAACTATCATTCAAATTAATAATTTTAGAACGAAAAATTTCAGCATAAGAGAAATCTGTGGTTGGTTTAGTCTCACTTAGAGTTAGATTAGATACAAGAACAACAAGTTTATTAGCTCTAATATTATATTATTTAAGAATATGAGTGATGTTAAAAGCCTCACAATTTTTAAGTAATGACCAAAATTTTTGTGTGTAACAATATAGGTGAGTTTGATTAGTTTTATAAATTTTACGAACTTGCCTAACAATCAATTTAGAATTTTCAAAGACTTCTAAATGCTTAATGTTAAATTCTATGAGATTTTCAAACCCTAAACATAATGCTTCAATTTTTTCTGTATTATTAATATTTTCGAATGATAATTTGAAAGCATAATGAAAAATCTTACCTATAGGAGAAATTAAACAAATTTCATCACCACTACCTTGTTGAAAACAAGCTTCATCTAAGTAGAGTGACCATAAAATATTTTTTTCAAAGAAATTTTCATGTTGATTTTTTGATTCATCTAAATTTAACAATTCATAAGTCCCAATTCCAATCTCAACATAAGAAATAGTGGAAGAAGTAGATGACTCAATAGATAAACTAGACCAATCTTCTCTCTTTATGAAAGCAATTTCATTACTAACAGGAACCCATGTGATATCCTTTCCAATAAAAACACAAATTGATTTAGACTAATCTCTTCCTAATAACATAGTGTAATTACTTGGAATATCTAAAACTTAAACATTAGTCATGCATCTAATTCTTTCATCTTGTCCAATTTTAATGATTATGTCACAAAATTTATCACAACTTTTAGTTTGTCTATAATCAAAATCAATAAGTTTTTCATTGTCCATTTCATAAGATATGCTTAATTAATCTGTAATATATTTAGACATAATATTATTTGAGGCACCTATATCTAAAATATAATTATGGATTATCTTATTAGTAATTTTAATCATAACATAAAAAAAAGGAATATAATTAGTAGGGGGATCATAATTTTTCACAAAAATAGTTGATTGCTCATTACTATCTTTTTCTTGTAAACTTACATCAGCTTTAGGATTCTTAACACCTTCATTAATCTTATCAAATTTTCCTAGAAGACTAGCTACCTGCAATAAAGAAAATCCATATTTAATTGTTGATAAATCACCAATTATGTTATAAGTTTTAATATCAGTTTGTCTAAAACTTTTAGGCCTATAACGCTGATATTGACTATTGTTATAACCAGTTGATAAAGATTTTTTTTGAATAGCATTATCAGTTGAACCATTAGCATTATTCTGAGCTACTTTTCATTTATCATTAGAAGAAGAATTATTATTTATTGTTTTATTATTTTTTGAAGAACCATAATATTTATTTTTAGTATTCACAACATAAACATTCTCATTTTTTGATGGATCATCAATATTGTTTATATTGTATACTAGATCTTCAGATATAAGATCTTTCCCTTGAAGATTTTTTTTAAACTTATGAACAAAAACACATGAATCTAGATCATGATCCAATTCACATATATTACAGTAATAAGTAATGTCTAACTTTTTATTTTCATTATTATTTTTATTTGAAGGAGGTTTATGATTAAGCCATCTTTTAATAATGATCAACTCATTTCCTAGACTTTAAATAGCCTTTAAATTTTTTGAATTATCTAAATTTAAACCTGTAAAATATCTTTCCTTAGACTAATACATTTAAGCTTCTTTTCATATTTAATATAGAATGTTATAGTTTCATTATATTATGTAATATCTCTATATTCTAGAGTCATTTTATATTTTAAAGGTAAAGCATTACAAAGATAAAGTCTAGATAACTTATTAGAAGGTCTCAGATCATGTGGGATCTTTTGATGTAGCTTACTGAACCTATAAATGAAATGGTAAATGGTCTCACCTAGATCACGAGAAAAATTCACAAAGTAATTAACTAGATCAAAATCTTCTTTAGCTTTCCCAAAGGATAACTCTAGCCAATTCTCAATATCTTTTCATGTATCATTAACCTTGGTAGGCAGACTAATAAATTCTAGGTAAGCTTTTCCTTCGAGTGTTTGGGTAAAAACTCTTAATCAAATATTTTCATAAACTAATCTAAATGCTTCTAAATGATCTTTCTAAGATTCTTTAGAAGTACCTAAAAACTTTAGTATATTTAATACTTTAAGAGAAGGCAACTTACTAGGATGGTTTCCAACATTAATTGGATTTACAAAAATCCATGGAGTTATAACTATCTATTGTTATGATAGAACTTCTTATTCATCATCACCTTCAGTGAGATCATCTTGTTCTCTATTATTTTTCAATTTGTGAATCAGAGCTTGTATCCTCTGTTTTACTTCTAGTTTCTCTTCCATTAGAAGTTTTAACAATTTTTACCTGAATAGATCAATTATTTTGAACCTAATCTACTTGATTTAATTACAGATTTGTAACAAAAAATTTAGAAGGTAAAACAAAATCATGAAAAGAAAAAAATTAGAAAGAAAATAAGTTATAGGCCTAAGATTAACTATAAACACTAAAAAATCACACACTACAGTTCTAGATGTTGAAACATCCCTAGACCATCTTGGGACCCCTTGGGACCCAACTCTGAACTTTCAACTACAAATCAGAACTAACTCAAGTCAGGTTTGACTCACTGACAAAACCACCTCTGTATCCCAACTTGACCTTGACCCTTGATCATCGATGGTTACTCCGATCATCGATGGTCACTCTGATCATTGATGGTCACTCTGACCATCGATAGTCAGGTTCCACCATTTGAACCACTACCACAAAAAATCTAGTTTGCTTTGTTATTCTTAGCCACTCATGAATTATGCATGTTAAAACTAAAATTAGAACATGGTGTTGAACCTCTCTTAAAATTACAATTTCACCTCTCCCTTCCTTTTATATAAAGAGAAGAGGAGGAGGTGAGAAGGTATAAAAAATTATCAGAGGAATCATCTAGGGACATCATAGGGAAGAAGAAAAGGGATGGAAGGGTAGGATATCAAAAATCTTCCCATCTTTAGGACTTCTTCAAGCCATCAACTATCAATCATAAGCTAAGTATATTGTTCTTATTTTAAGTTTTAGTTACTTAGTTTCAACAGTTCTATAACTCCATACATTACCTTTTCCACTAGAACACCCTTTGACCATTCTTAATCACTTGAGCACCAAACCTTTATCTTTGATACCTATGAATATCTCTCTTGACCTCATGACCATTAAACAACCTTCAAAAACTCATAAAACATTTTGGGACTAATCTATAACCTATTCTAGCCAGAATCAATAAGTTGTCTAAACTCATAGTGATAGCCGATGATCACCCTAACTATCGATGGTTACCCTAATTGTTGATGGTCACCCTGACCACTGATGATAACCCTGATCATCGATGGTCACCCTAGCCACTGATGGTCACTATGTGATAAAATAAAAATAAGCTATTTTCACCCACTAAACCTCAACTAAATCCAATTTTTTTTCCCTCTGTCTGATCATAGAACATCACCACATTTTCCAGACCCCATTTGATTTATTTGGAATTAATATTCAATTATTTATTACTATAATTATTTAAATTCATCTCTTTCAAGAATTTATTTTGAATATTATTTATTTTCTTTCGATTAAGTACCTTCATTTATGCAACCTTTCTTATCAACAACTTTATTTACATTAATGTATTAAAAGGTGGATTGACAACCTCCAAGAAAGTTGTGTACTTCTTGGATCTAGCTTGTTAGGCAATCCAACCACCTACCTATCTAAAAAACCGTTTTTAAGTGTTTTCTTATCTTTAGGTCATTCCTCCCAAGCTAAAGAGGAGTATCTACACCTGTCTGGATCAACGTATGCATAACCAAATAGGTTTTTATACCATACCCTTATCAATTTTATTTTCTCTTCCTTTCAAGAACATAAGCAAAATTTATCTGAAATATTATATCACATCTAATGGGACCCTTGAGTCTCTACTTCAATTTATTTTATTTACATCTCGGTGCTCTTCTCCCTATTCTGTGCTCATAAATGAAATCAAAATTTATTTTGGGTTTAAAATCAATTACATTCATTAGTTACTTACAAGTTTAGATCACTTAGTTAAATTAAATAAAATTAATTAAATCATAGCATCACTTGTATCACACACAAAAACCAAACCACCTACATCAATCAATCATCAAAACAACTTGACATAAGGCCGAACTAGGATTTCATCACCTAATGATCACATTACATTTTCCTGATGATCTTACTTGGAGGTCAGTATCAAAGGGAGAACCAACTCAACTCTCTGGTTGAGTATAAAATTTAGAAATTGATATATATTGTCCAATCACCTGACACTCTTATCACTGGGGTGTGTGAAGTGAGGGGCTAGGCCCCAATATCAAACTACATATTGATTTCCAATACAAATCCTTTTGAGAGCCTAAACAGCCTAAAACCATCCATATATTTATTTTCTATTACCTATTCTACAAATCTAATCGGAGTCACACAATTTATTAAAATATTAAGGCATAAGCCATAAGAGAGACCAAAATAACCTTAAGATTTAATGTGATTTAGTCTATGTTTTATCTTCTTTGACATTTTCTTGTCTTCTCTTTGTTTGAGTTGTAAAGAATCAAACTCCCCTTATAAATATTATACCATTTTTTCTTCATCCACCTCATCTCCACTGCCTTTTTCAATGGAGAGATCTTCTATAGTTTTTCTAAGAGATACTAAATTTGTTAGACTCCTAGAAGAAAACTCTCTTGACTTAGAACATTACCTTGCATCAAGAGCTAGTTATGCCCCCAACCTTACCTATAACCAACCCAACCTTACCTATAGCCAACCCAACCCCACCTAAAATCAACCTAACCATGCCTATAACAAACACAATTTCACCTAAAATTAAACTAACCTCACCTACAATCAACCCAACCATGCTTATAACTAACACAACCTCACCTACAATCAACCTAACCTCACCTACAATCAACCCAACCTCACTTATAACCAATCAAACCTTGCCTGAAATCAATTCAACCTCAACTACAACCAATTAACAACTTTTTAACCACCACTTGATCATCAACTCAACAAACCAATAACCTTTCAACCCTTATTAGACCCTTGTCATAACCCACATCAACTATCTCAACCTCACCAATCTTTGGGTTACCTATCCCAATCATCATATCAATTACCTCAACCATATCAAACTTTTGATTACCTACCTCAACCATCATATCAATCACCTATACCACCTTTTTGGCAACTTTTTTATCTCAAAACCAAGACTTGGTCTATCCCCTTAGTCATACCATTCACAACTATCAACCCAAAAATTATCAAATCAACCACTATCAACTGACTTTATCAACCTCATCGAGTCAAACAAATAATAATTAAACCAACAACTATCAAACAAACTCTTCTAACTAATCAATCTTATCACCCTTACCAACATTATCAAACTTATCAAATCACTGACCTTACCCTCCTTTTCAACCTTATCAACCCCATCAAATTCAACCAATAACTATCAACCTACCATATTGAACAACCAAACTTTTTAAACCACCTGACCATATCAGACATATCCACCATATCAACCATGTCAAATTTATCAAATACCTCAACCTTACCCAACTTCTCAAACAAAACTATCTTATCTACCTTATCAAATCAACCAGACTTTTTGAACCCACCAATCTTACTAAACCAACCAACCTCACCAAATCATACCAATGACTATCAACCAAATTTTTACAACCCATCAACCTTATCAAGCATATCCAACACATCAAATCACTCAAACTTGTCACATCATCCAAAATTATTTATCCAACCAACTTTATCAAACTAACCAATTGGCTTGTAACCTCAAGAGCCATTGGTGCATCCTCTTCTTAGGCAGTATACCTTGATGGGGGAATCATATGCCTCAATCCTTGACAAAATCTTAAGGGATTATGTCATTAGACTTATTCAAATCAAACCCATCAATTCTTCTCTTCCAAAACCCCTTTGATTTATAGAGAATGAGTTTTATACGTATCATCACATAAATAGACATGTGGTAGACAAATGTGAGTCTTTTAAGATGATCATCCAAAATCTTATCAATCAAAAAGAGGTTTGAAAGGATATTCTTTGTGTTCCCCTCAACCTAGCCTTGAATGTCTTAAAATAATCAATTATTGAACCTCTTTTTGTACCCATTATTATGCAAGCCCATAGTCAAATCCCTCAACATAATGAGGTCCCTTCATTAGATTTGGTCCTTAGTGCATCTATAATTAGGGAAACCATGATCAAAACCTTAACCCAACCACTTTTTGACCAAGAAGAACCTTCTCAACTTTATTTTAAAATCATCATTAAGTAAACCAACCCACTTCTTCCACTTCCCCTTTTAATGGAGCCCACCCAAACTCAAAACACCTCGCCTATAACTAAATATAACCCAACCTCAACTAAAATTAAACCCATTCAATTCCTTTATAATCTGCTAGTTTTCATCTACCTATTGACATTGTCTTTGGTTTAATTCTCTTTTGAATAGGGTTAAATCTTTGTCACCTTACCTTACCAACCCAACAAGGAAACCCAACCAACAAACCAAATCAACCACTCATCCTACCTCCCCCAACCAATAAAACCAACTTCTAAACCAAATCAATCAACTATGATCAACCCAACTTTTAATCCAACCATATATAACTTATCTATCAACATAAACCAATATCAACCCTTCATTCAAGATTTCTTAAATCTTGGCTACCCTTTTATCTAAGATACTCACACCTTACCTAAGGTCCCTCATTGGGACAATCTAAGACTCTTGTCTAACCCAATAATCTATTTCAAGATGATGTTCCCAACATCATTTTTAGACATAAAACCTACCCAAATCTGACCCAATACTGTTTCCCTCACCATAGCACCATAACAGAGATCCCACCTGAACCACCACCTACAACTTGAACTTCAAATTAACAATTAACAACTAATAACCCTTGGGAGGCAAATGAAGTCATCTTCATCCTTCCTAAACCCTCTTTACTAACCCATGTCTCTACTTGAGAATCTTTTCCCTCCTCAACATTCATAAAAAGAGCATCTAGAGTAATTATTCCTCCAAACATTTCGACCAAGAAATAACCCCAACATTAAACAATGACCAAACCAACCTTTGGCACCTACCATCAACCCAACCTTGCCTATAACCAGACCAACCTCACATATAACCAATCAAATCTTAACTACCACCAAACTAGCCTAAAACCTAAACAAACCTTGACCTTGACCAAAACTTTATCAAATAACCTAAATAAACACATAAATCTACCTAACCAAACCAAAAAGTAACCAAAATTGTCACTAACCAAAGTTCACCCACCATCACCTAACCAACCTTGCCTTTTTTACTCTATCCAACCTATAGTCTTTTCCACATCTAATCAAGTGTCAAAAATTAACTAGGGGGGCTCTTCTCTCCTAATTGGTTCAAACCATTTACATGTAAGTATGGATCTAGGGCATATCAAAACTTAAACCTCTCAATGCTTTGCATTTACACTCCTTTCTTTTGTTAAACCAAGTTTTTTGTCATCTTGTGTCTCACTTAAGCTCATCCCTTATTTTCATCCACCTTCATTTCCTTATTTTAAGGACAATTGATTGAAACAGGATCATGTGATTATCTGTTACAACCTTAGCCTAATCCTAAGCATGGGTATCATGACTCTACCTATGGAATGATTACCATAGGATAAATGTTTCCACTTAAACCTATTTCACCCATCATTTACCTTCTTGTTCTATGGTTTTGCCTCTATAAAAGAAAGCCTTTCAGCCTATATAGACTAGTCTATGTTTAGACCAACATAATGTTCAATTTGGGATACCAAATATCACTTGGGTCAAGAATATTTAGCATTGTAGATTGCTCCCTTAAAGGACAGCTACCCAAAACTATCAAAACACTGCTTAAAAATGTATACTACTCCCTCAAAGGACAACTATCAACATAAACAAATATGAAGCTTAGACTACTCCCTTGAAGGATGACTAAGTCAACTTTTGTCAAGAAATCACTTGAAAGCTTTCCACATTGATCAACTTCCCAAACCTATCAAATAAAAATATTAAAAAACTCAAATTTAAAAGTAAAAAACAAAACAATCCCAAGAAAGCTTCAATCCAGTTTCACACAACATTTGTAGACTTCTTACCTTGATTAGTCTACACCAAGCTTAGAACATGGACTTATCTATAATGGTTATTAGGTTACCTATAGGAGGGGAAAGCCATACCCATAAGAAGATTACACTACCATTTTATCCACCTACCACTCATCTCCACCTTTCATCCTCTACTAAATCAATGGATTTTGAGCTTACTTGACACTACGTGATCAAGCCACTTCTTTTAACTAATGAAATAACACCAATGCAATGCATGAAAGGGATTATGTTCTTAAGCCTACCCATTATGGTCTTTTCCAATCAAAGCATTTCATCCTCCTTTTACTTTCATGACCACTTACGAAGGTGTATGTCTTCCCCTCTTGGAGTCATTGAAACCCAACCAAACCATTTGAAACAAACAATAACATTACCATAACCACACCACCTATAAGAGATTGCCTTTTTATCCACTACCAAATCATTGGAGATAACCTTCTCCAACTAACCAACCAACCAATCAAACTACCAACCTAGCAACCATGCACCCATTAGAAAACACCTCCTCCACCACCCAACCAAACCAATTAACCTCAACTTGGTCATCTTGACCCACCTTTCACACTTTTTGTGACCCAAATTTACCTTGATCATTTTTATCTCATCATTTACCTTAACATTTTTGATGAACTTGTGCTACTTTTATTCACTGACCATTTATGTGCTTCAGACCACAGTTCTTTTGTTGTCTTAGTACCTATAACCATTTTTATCTTCTTAGGATCACATCCTACCTTGGATACCTACAAATACATCAACCTTACTTAAGAGACTTGATTTTATAAGAGTAACCCATATCAACTATGACTAACACTGTGGCCTAGTTACCCTGTCACTTATCCTTCTAGTATCAACCTTGTTTACTACCTTACCCAACCCCCCAACCATTGGAGATTACCCTTCTCCATTGAAAACTATAACCAATCACATTACCTAATCATGGGTCCTTTTATCCTAACTATCACACACTTTATGATGATATTACCTTGGTCATTTTCACCATACCAATAATAATTTCCATGTCAAACTTTTTAAAACTTTCACTACCTTACACACACCCAACTAACATGTGTCTTCTCAGGAGTACTTCCTACCTCAAATACCCATGACTACATCAGACCAGTTTGTGTTTTTCTCAGGAGCACTTCCTACCTTAGATACCCATGAAAACATAGCCCTTGCTTAAGAGACTTGCATTTATGAGTGTTCCCAACTACCATGCCTAAATGCGGGCATGGTCCACTTGTCATTTGTCCTTATAGCACCGATCTCAATTTTTACCAGCCATGGTAACCTATTCAATGCATGATTTTAGATATCACACTTTATGCATGTGTTTGTGATTTAGTGCCTAACCTATCACCCACCTCTATCACCAACTTACCCACTTATCAAATCCACTCCTGATTCCATTTCACTTCATCAATTCTTAGTTTAATGGGGAACACCTCCCATGCTCAGGCTAACCTAAGCTCTTACTTGTAATTCATTTTTGTTTTATAACTTGTTGATACAAACTACATAACAAAAATGGGTAAAATGTAGACACTAAAAAACTACACACTATGGTTCTAGATGTCAAAACACTCGTAGACCACCTCAGGATCCTCTAGGGACCCAAACCTAACCTTTTGATCACAAACTAGACTTAATTCAAGTTATTTTTAACCCACTAACTATCCCACTTCTTTAACTAACTTGACCTTCACCCTCGACTGCCTAAGGTCACCCTGACCATTGATGATCAGGTTTCACCATCTGAATCACTAACTACCAAAATAACTCCAGTTTGCTTTTTTATTCTTAACCACTCATGAATTATGCATGTTAAGACTAAAATTAGAACATGGTGTTGAACCCCTTTTGAAACTACACTTCCACCTCTCCCTTCCTTCTATATAAAGACAAGAGGAGGAGGTGAGAAGGGATCGATAATTATCAGAAGAATCATTATCGAAACTTCTCGAGACATCATAGGGAAGAAGAAAAGGGATATCGGGGTAGGATATCAAAAATCTTCCTAGCTCTAGGACTTCTTCAAGCCATCAACTATCAACCACATGCTAAGTATATTGTTCTTATTTTAAGTTTTAGTTACTTAGTTTCAATAGTTCTAAAACTCCATAAATTACCTCTTCCACCAAAAAACCCTATGACCATTCTTAACCACCTAAGTACCAAACCTTTACCTTTGATACCTTTGAGGCTCTCTCTTGAAAAAACCTCCAACAACCCACAAAACGTTTTTGGGGCCAACCCATAAGCTATTCCTGTCAAAATCAATAAGTTATCCAAACCCACAATAACTGCTGAGGGTCACCCTAACCGTTGACAATCACCCTGACTGCCGATGGCCACCCTAACCACTGACAATCACTATGTGACAAAATAACAATAAGATATTTTCACCCACTAGACCTCAACCAAATCCAACTTTCTTTTCCTCTACCTAATCATAGAACATCACCTCATTTTTTAAACCTCATTTAATTTATTTGGCATTAATATTTAATCTTTTATTGATATAATTTCTCAAATTCATCTCTTTCAAGAATTTATTTTGAATAGTATTTATTTCCTTTCAATTAAGTACTTTCATTTATGTAACCTTTCTTATTAGCAACTTTATAAACATTAACTTGTCTTAAAAGGTGGATTGACAAACTCTAAGGAAGTCATGTACTTCTTAGATTTAGCTTGCTAGGCAATCCACCCACCTACCTATCTAACCAACCAATTCTTTGAGAACTTTTTTTTAATCTAAAATTCATTTTTTTCAAGCCAAATAGGAGTATCTATGTCCATCTGGATTAACATGTGCATAACCAAATAGGTTTTTCTACCATACCTTTATCAATTTTTTTTCTCTTCTTTTCAAGAACACAAGCCAAATTTATCTAAAACATTAACAACTAAAACTCTATCTCTATCTTCTTGAATTCTTCTATTCGAATTAAGAATGTCTCATTGAGTCTCATGTGTGATATTAGAATACCAATCAATCTCAAATTTTACAATATCTTCTTCTTGGTTTATGACCTGAATGACATGTTGAAGATTTTTAGGATGATTATACCATACATAATGTGTTAGATTAAAATCAACATCAACTTGATCATCAAAAATATATATTCCAGGTTAGATAATAAGAGGTTGTTGTCCTCCAAATACCATGATCAAGAAGAAAACAAACCTTAAAACAAATCAAATTTTTGAACGTTTCCCCAGTGGAGTTGTTAAATTTGTTGACGATGAAAATTGTACCGTCAATGAATCAACCCTTTCACTTATCAAAATGATTAAGATGGAATCGTACCAGTCTAATATTGAGTTTCTAAAGGTTCAACTACAATCATAAAGATGTGATGGGTTTTTAAATGTTATGAAAAATAATAAATAAGTCATCAAAGGTAACATATTCCATTATAACATCAAAAATCTACTTTATAAAATCATGAATCAGTTTATATATGAATCTGTAATCTATCTTATCCAATAAATAAAATCTATGTATTAGATAATCTCTTGAACGAAAGAAATCTAATTCAATAAAATAATATATTTCAAGTAATATCTTGTTTGTGCTGTACTATTTCTAAGTAACTTTAAAAGATAATCCAATAAACAAATTTGAGATAAGATAAAGGTAAATAGATATTAAATAGAGTAAGAAAACACACAAGAGACATGCAAAACAACAACTAACAAACTAATTAAAACAAAAGCAAACAAAAAACAACTAAACTAAACTAAAATATAAAAACAAATTAATCTATCTAAGAAATAACAAGCTGATGAACAATTAACAAGTCTAATAAACTTTAAAGAAAAAGATAAAAGAGTCTAATCAACAATCTAAAATAAAACATAACTAAATCTATAATCTAAAATCTAAACTAAACTATGACTAACCTATAAAACAACTAACAAAAAATCTAATAAAGAACTTTAAAACTAAACCTAAACTATATGAAAGTAACTAATCAAAGAACAAACTATATTAAAACATGCAAAGAAAGATCTATATAAGAAATTGCTTAAAGAAAAATAGAAATAAAAAAGTAAAATAAATAGATAGAAAGATAAAGATATAAACTAAGAAACATAAATCAAAATTAATTTTATATAAGATAAACAAAAGCTATATTTAAAATCAAAGTAAATATAAAATATAATAAAGTCTTCTAGTCTCAGAGGAGAGTCATCTTAACAAAATAAGATATATTTTATTGAGAGAACCAATATCTTTCTTTACAAATGTCTTGAGAGACAACTTTTACAATCAAAATAGATCAATGAGATGTCATAAAACAATGAAGTGTTCATCATTATTCAGGTCGAATAATTAGATTATGTGCATAAGATTGCAAATAACAATCACCAAAATATGTTAAACTTGATCTTTAGATAATTTGTTATAAATGATAATAAAAAATATATATACCTATGTTGCATAAGTAATTATTCAACCATAAGATAAAGTACCATTGGGTCTCTCTACAAAAGTCATGCAATCTCAAAGAAGTTGCATAGAAAAGAGAGATAAATGATTGACTTCACAAAATGTATAAGTCTTCAATACCTGTGTTGTTCTACTTTCAAATGAATCTTTGATCTCCTTTTATGCTCCAAATTTAGTTTTAAAATGATTTATAACTAACCTTAGCTAGATATTAGTTTATGTTAACTAATAGACTTTAAAAGTCAATTAATTATAAACAGTTATTGGTTAAGGATATGTTTAATTAAGACTAAACAGTCTTAATAAATCAAGTTTTTTTTAATATAGACCATGTGCTTATTTTAATGGATGGGGACCCTCATCAATTAATAATAAAATAAAATACTTATATCAATTATTAAATAGATAAGTCAAAGTTTAATAAAATTTTATTTATATCAAACCATGATGCATATTCAAAAATTAATTAGACTTATATATCAAAAATTAAGTCTAGTATACTTCTCAAAATTATCAAAGATCTAAAAGTTTATGCATCAAAATTGCAAGTCAAAATATCAAGTCTAAAAATAAACTATCTACCAACTATAGTCCAACTGAAAAATAAAAAGGTTACCAAAATGATATTCAGTAGTCATCAAAATTTGAAAGTACTTAAATTATAGGCTTTCCATGCTCATTAACACCTTGATTATACTCCATTTCCATTGCTAGAAATTGCACCAACTTTGTTCTAGAATCACTTGTATTATCATCAATTTACAACTTGATTCACTTGATCACTTTGATCTCAACTGGTGAATCTATATCATTTTGATTGGCTGATCTTTTATGTAAAGTCAAAGAATGAATTTCAATTATATGCTTTCTACCTACTGAAACAAGTTTTTTCAAACTCAATTTCCTACATCTTGTGATGGGTTCACTATGAGAAGATGCCAAACCCAACTTTCTACATCCCAAAATAGGCTCTTTATGAGGAGATGAAGGCTCATTTAAAACTGAAGGAATGATAAGATTGATAATTTTTTTAGGATGAGTTGTTTTATATCAAGCTAGGTGGTTCCCTGATCAGGTTATGGTTCAATAATATGCTTAATTCTTTCAAGAATGGGTGACTGGATTGGCAAATGATGTAGATTGCTTTGTAGATGATATAAAGAAATGCTATGTGAAGGGGTCCTAACACCAAACTTATGCCCATAAAATACTCTATTTCCCCTATTGCTCCTATTATTGAGTGGATTGAAAGGCAAATTATTTAGGATATTCCAAAATTTAGGGTATGTTACATCAAAATGAATGGACATCCTAGTACCTCTATAAAACCTAGGGCCAAATCTCCTGGCCCTAAAACCACCTCTCTATATATTTATATTAGGATTTTACTAATTCTCATTGCTACCAAAATTCTACCCCAACCTCTATCATCATTACTCCTGTTTGACCCAAGTTAACCCCATCCAGATATTTTTTAAAACAATCTAAAATATATTCAAAATTGATGACTGAAAATCAACATATATTCATTTCAAAATGAAATAGAACTATATTCTAAGCATTCAGTGATATCTCTACAAAACTTCTAAACTGAACTATACTCAGTGTATCACTATATCTAAATAATCTTATCAACTTAAACTTTAGAAATAATATTATAATATCATAATTTTATCTTAATCATATTCTGATCTATTTTAATTAAGTTTCTATCTTCAATGCATCAACTTATCTAAAAACCAAATTGAATAAACCCAAAATAATTTTGCAACATGATTCCAGCCTAATACTTCTCAAAATGTAAAACCAAATAATATTTTGAAGCTAAAACCACTTGTTTAAAATATAACCCTCATCAAAATTTCAATTTAAAAATAACTAACTTCTTCAAGGAACTATTATTTCAACATCTAATTTCAAAATAAATCCCATGACTTCGATATTGAGATGTAAATTCAATAAAGATTTCATATTTCATCTAATTCTCTTTAAAATCAACATTTGCAAATGAAACTTATGGCTTCTAGACCATCATATTTATATGTTTGATAATTTCCTGATATAACCTTCTACATTATGACCGACCACAAACATTCAAATTTTTTTGTATAAAACCATTGCATGATCTTCATAAAACAAGAAAACAAAATTTGTTTCTACAAAAAGCCAAAGTGCATGAACCTCAACAACAATCGGGATCCCAAGAAACAAAATATTTTGAAACCCTTCTAAGGTAAGCATGTTAGACATAACTAATGACCTAAACATCAATATCTCAAGGTATATATAAATTCATCTTACATCAAAACCCCAACACAACTCAACAAGCTTCCACAACCTTAACAACCCTACATGTACAAAGATATGGATTGGAAAAACTAAAACATCATATACTTTAAAAATAATTGAGCTGCTAAATCCAAAAATTTAGTAAAAATATGAGAAATCCTTCCTGAGTTTTGAAGTTGATAGTCTCTACTTCCATAATACGCATATAACATTTTTTTTGAAACTGAAACTAACATGCACCATAATCCTATTAGGCTCAGACTTTTCAAAACCCATGAAACAAAAAAAATCTAACATAATTGTCCATGCTTCGAAACTTTTAAATATGCCCATGAAAACACCCAGACATGAATCTTTGATTGAAACTAAAGGGGGTAATGTTAAATACCATTGCATGTTTAATGTACTTCAAAGTCATTTCCTAAAACCCATGAAATATTCATGCAAACAAATGAACCACCTGAAACCATGAATGGATATTCATAGAATTAATCATGCAGGGTTCATTTAAAAAAAAAATTAAACAACCCATTGAATCAACATATATGAATTATTTTATACTCAGAGTCAAAATGAATTCTTTCAAAACTAGAAAAAATAAAACCCTTTGAAATTTTTTCTAAAGATTCACAGAACCAATGCACAAGTAGAATCTATTTACAAAACTTCAATGAACCAATTAAAAAAAAATTGTAGACAACATGCATGATTTAATTTGAGAATCAAAACTTGAGCACATATTCAATAAAATCCCTCACATTCTCAACAAACATCAAGCTTCAAACCTGAATTAACGTTGTATCTCAGAACAATAAACCTTTACAAACCAAATATTAAACCAATCTCTGAAATGTCCATAAATATCTTTTTTGTAAAAACCAGACCAAAAGAAAAGTCTTATAGTAATAAAAAAAACTATGTTCAAAATAGACTAGCAACTAACCAACTTTACTCTCATCTTCTGTTAAGAAAAACCAAAACTAACTCATTCATGTGAATAAACTGAATACTCAATCACTGCAAGCTTATTCAACTTCCATGATATGCATGCAAAAATCATCAAACAAAGTTTATTCCATGAAGGTCAAATCACATTCTTGTTCTAAATATCAAATGAAGATTTCTCAAAATTCATTTATCTTATTTGTGGCATACCTAGTAATGCGCCTTTATAGTCTTTCTACTTGGAATCCTTCAAAATCACTCTTTTTAACCTAATAAATCAAACCAATAAAGTTTTCATTCCAAAAACAAGCTTTGATAATGAACAAAAAAAATGAAAAAGAAGGCTATTTGTAATTCACCACCCTCCATTGCAACTACCCAGATGACATCTCTGATTTCTATTGGCTCATCAAAACCAAGGATGTACTTAGCAATGCCTCTAACTAGGTTAGCAGAATAACCAAATTTAGTCATCAGTAGATTGCTTACTAAACCCTTTACCGAATTTCATGAATTGAGGCATGTCATCTCATCATAAATTCCTCCTTACCGCCAAATCTTCCATCATATTCTCAAAGCATTGGATATGTTTCACATTAAATTCCTTGTTGACTGGTGCCTACTGTATGCCAACTCAAATAATGTCTCAATATGCCATAAAAATATTAAATAAGTTACCAACTAGATGATATTCATCAACTAAAAATCCAAGTCAAATACCAACTCATCATTGATCATGTCTTGAAACATAATCCCATTACTTGCCTTTTTAAACACCATTTACCTTAAGACTTAGTCTTACGAAATCCAATTTACCTTACAATGAATCCTTATGCCTTCAAAAATACCAAAGCCTTAAGACTTAGAATTCATCATGGTTCGATGGGTTTAGCAATATCATTTCAAGACTTAGGATAAATAATCCTAAGGTAAGATGCTTTTTGAAAATACCATATCACATTTGGAACTTAGGAAATGTTAGAACTAGGAACCTTATGTAAATAGTTTATAGAATTAAACATTTAGAATTTTAATATCCCTTTATATCCTTAAAATCAATTAATCCAAGCAACAAATAAACCTTAATATGTCAACAATTTCAAAGGTCCAATATATCACAAGAGATTAAAAGTGAGCCCTCAATAGAATTTATAAAATAATTATAATTGTTTTTCAAAATGAATTGTATGGTTTCAAAATGATCTTCGTTATGACTGAAATCTATCCAATTGAGGTCTATTTGCAAACTGAGAATTATATGATTTCCAAAACAAATGAAATGATGCATTTGACCACAAACACAATATTTTCTCAAACTGCATTAATTATGACATCATAATTCAAAAATCAAACTGACAAGGCTATATATACCACTTTTTATCTATTTTAAACAAAGTATCACATTATCCACGTATACCAAATAGTCAAAATAGACTGATCAATCCACCAAAACTAAAATTATAATCCAAAAATTGTTATGATAATGCATATTCATTGAGATAAAAAAGATATCTAAAAATATCATAGCAAATATATGTACTTCCAAATATCAAACCATTCCAAACTAAAAGGCTACCTCATAACCTGATCATGATCAAAAAGCAAGATAACTAATCACAAATATTTATAATGATGAATATATGCACATTTTATTCATTTATCCACTTATTCTTTTTGAAACCACTTAAATATAAACATGAATTCATCAACCAATCATCATTAATTTATAATTGAAAATATGCATCCAAATATACCACTAATTGACCAGTTTCTCGACACAATTTTAATTTTCATGATAGACTCATCTCTATGGTAGGAAGTATTAGTTTAAAAAAAATGAGGGGGTGTGAATAATAGCCATAACACCTCTCACATAAATCCTTAAAAAATAAGATATTTTAGATTGCAGTCCATTCCATTTCTTCTTGTTGATGGTGTTTTGTTCAAAAAAGATATCAATGACATGTTGTTAAGATGCATTGAACAACATCAAAAGGAAAAGTTTATGGACATGGTGGAGGGAATTACTCAACAAGGAATACAACCCACAAGATCATGAGAGGTGGGTATTATTGGCTAAGAGTTTTTGGTGATTGTCATGCATGGTTTAGGAAATGTAGACAATGTGCTATGTTTGTAGGGAAGGTAAAGCTTACAGCCTTGCCTCTCCAACTAATTGCAGTAGATTAGCCATTTGTCTAATGAGTATTTGAATTTATTGGTCTCATTAAACCCCCTTCAATATCAAGACATAAATGGATATTAACTATCACAAACTACTTTACTAGATGGACAAAAGTAGTGGTATTGAAGGAAGCAAACGAGTCCAATGTTCTAGATTTTTATGAAGGTTTGCTTACTAGATTTGGAGTCCATTCAACCATCATTTATAATAATACTATGACCTTTGTGGGATCTAAAATCAACCAATGGGTAGTTCAACATAGTGTCTTTCTCAACACTTCATCAAACTACTATCCCCAAAGCAATGACCTTGCTAAGTCAACTAATAAGAACCTATTGAAGATCCCAAGAAGGACCATTGAAGATAATAAGAGCTCATGGCATCTCAAATTAAATCCATCTCTATGGGTTGATAGGATCAAATATAACAAGTCAATAGTCAACTCCCCCTACAATTTGGTATATGGTAATGATTCAAGAATGCCTATTTCTCTTGAATTCCCTGCCCTAAAATTGATGTATCAACTTGAGTTGTTGGAAAATGAACCTATGGAGGTTAGATATGCTAAGCTTATGGAGTTATAAGAGACAAGACATTAGTCCATGTTAGCCATGAAAATCCATCAAGAAAAAGTGCAGAGATCCTTTTGACAAAGGAGCTTCTTCAAGAAGTTTGAAAGAAGGAGATTTAGTCCTCAGTGGGATGAGGACAAATCTAAGCCAAGAAGGCATACAAAGTTTGACTCTCTTTGGAGTGGTCGATACCTTATATCCAGATGTAAATTCCATAATGAATTCTAACTTGTAAGGATGGACGGTGAGGAGCTTCCTATCCTAGTTAATGGGATATACTTGAAACATTGTTACTAAAGGTTAAAGTTCCCTGTACATAGTTAGTTTTTTTTAACTTTCCTCCAAGTGCTATCCTAGCACATTAGTTAGTTTTTAATTTTTTTAGTTAGATTCCATATTTTTTTGTTTCCCTCTCTCCCTATTTTGTTTCCAAGTTCTCAAGCATAACAAACATGCTACCCAATGAGTCACCAAAGATGTTTGCCAAATCTGGCCTACATATGCCTAATCCAAAATAATAAGCTGATCAAAGTCCTAATTGAAGGGTGATCAAATAGTGGAAAGAGAAGATAGAGTTTAGGACAAGATCACTTGTCATTAAAAATATTTTGAAACACTTTAAACAATATTAAATTATGAATTTGGTGATCTTAGACAACCAGACTATCACAACACATCATGTAAAAACAAATGGGTCAATCTGGTTGTATATTTGATATATGCACTTGGGAGGCCTCTTAGGCCAAAGGATTGCATTAACATGGTTTTAGTCATGCCTAGATCATCCTCTACAAATTTCATATCTTGATGTATTTTTTATCTCAAGATATAGAGCTTCAAAGTTAGACTTACAAAGTGAAATAGGTGCATGGATGTCAATTTTAAGCTTCAACAAATAGCCATTTAAATTTAAATGTTCCTAAGTTGAAGGTATATCTAACAAATTTCAATATCATAGGATCTTAGATCAATATCCAATGGTGAGTGGTGATCTAGTAGATGTCAATGGATCCTAAAGATCCAATGGTGTACATTTGATCATGCATCAAAGATCAATGATGAGCATCGAGTCAAAAGGTCAACATGAACATGAAGCTAAAAAGTGTCAAGATCGTGATCAAAGATCTAATAGTGCATAAAAAATGATAGATCTAGTTGGCCCAATTAGATCAAAGTGAGCGATCCATCATTCAAAAAAATATTGATGGTGAGTGAGAGGTTAAAGAGTCAATGGCTCTTGAAGGCTAATGAGAAGCCACCAAGTGTCTTAAGCACATTAAACTGACATAAGTTCAATGGAGTAAATTTAAGCCATATAAAATTATATCGATGGTGTGCATAAGGTTAAAGGGTCAGTAGGATCTTAAGAATGAATTAGGAGCTACTAGGTGGCACATTCTTAAAAACCCAGATCAAGATCGAGGGCCAATATCAAAAGTTAAAGAAAATACAGTCAAAGTTAAACCTAAGCAAATATTACAAAAGGATGCCATGGAGGTAGACACATTGATTTATATGGGTTTATTTCCAAAGCTAGCATCATGAATATGACCCTTTTCTTCATTCTTGCATGCCAAAAATGAATTCGTGAGGAGCAATCGATGTCGAAACAAGATCAAAATGGATTGGCTAAGCTATTATAACTGCATCATTACCAGATGATTAGAAATCTTGATCATAATTACCCCTTCTCCATTATTATAAACATTTATCCCCATCTCTTTTATCCTTTTTGTTATAAATATAGGCTTTTAAGCCTTGAAATGGATCGCTCTCTTTGGCATGACTAGACTCTGCCAATATTTACACTATAATACCTATTTGATGTAATAAAGACTAAATTATTTCATTTGCAAGCTAAGTTGAAGTGTGTCTCTTGAATTAATTGATGTGGTAAAGTGAATGCATATTTTCCTTGCCTTTATCCAAATTTTCTCACCTTTATACACTATTTTGTTAGTTCTCAAAGGTTATTCCAAGTGTATACATAGTCTGTTGATCAATGTGGAAGTGGACAATTTCCCTCCCATGCTAGGTTTACAGCTAGTCCTTGCCTTGTTATGAAATAATTATGTGAAATATGGTTAATGAGTGAATGGAGTGATCTTTTCAGCCTTGAATGCATCCTATAGTGTGTCTTGTGTAGGTATAATGATCAAAATGTTTGGTGCATTTGCTCATTTTACATGCTTTTATGAATTATTGTCAATTTATCTCCCTTTCCCAAGTAAGAACTAGTTTAGGTGATAGATCCAAAAGGAATCCAACCTTGTCTGGAGGTCTGAAGCAAGTTTAGGTGACCCACAACCTAGGGTCAGTCCCATGTTGGACTAGGTTTGAGAAGGAGGACTTGAACAATCCCCTTTTCAGCGAGGGTACAACCTAAGACCACCGATAGTGCCCCTCAATATGCCAACACTAATTCATTAAAAATGGGGAAAAATATAAACCTTGATCCCCATAGCTTTAGTTACACCTACACCATATTCAATGTTAGAAATAAAATAAACATTATGTTTGAAAATTATTTATTCTTAAGATTTTTAGTCATTAAAACCATATATAAGGAAGAACATGTTTGTTTAATCAATTTTATAAATGTGTTAAGGACCACTTGTGACTTAGGACACAATAATCTTAATGTAATAATTATATTTTGGTTGGCATGGTTTGTTAATTGAAATAAAAATATATTTGAAAGACCATTATTGATTATGGACATGGTTAAGATATTTTGGCAGACCTTATCATTATTGATTATGGATATGGTTAAGACATTATAATTATATTTATTCATTTCAATATAGATGACTATGCATGCAAACAACTACTCTCAATATTTAGAACAAAAGAAACACAAATCCATACCCTGTAGTTACAATCACAAGGAAACCAATTTAGAAATTATTTGCACCTCGTCCCAATCTTTTTACTGCCATAGCTTCGCTTTCGCTGATAGCTTGCATCAATGACTATAAAAATTGATAAACCACCATCAAATATCTTAAAAAAAATGAATTTTATGGAACTTATAATTATATTTATTCATTTCAAGATAGATGAATATGGATGTAAACAACTACTCTCAGTCTTCAGAACAAAGAAACAAAAATTCATACCTTGTAGTTGCAATCACAAGGAAACCAACTTAAAAATTATTTGCACCTTTATATCCAACCTCTCATCCCAATATTTCTACTGCTAAAGCTTCACTTCTACCAATAAATTGCATCAATGACTAGATAAATTGAGAAGCTATCAATAAATATATTTAAAGAAATGCTTTTAAAGGAACTTATCATTATATTTATTTATTTTAAGATAGATGACTAGGTATGTAAATAATTACTCTCAATATTCAGAACAAAGGAAACATAAATCCATACATTACAGTTGTAATCATAAGGAAACCAACTTAGAAATTATGTGTACCTTTGTTTCCAACCTATTATACCAATCTTTCAACTACTAGAGCTTCCCTTCCATCGAGAGATTGCATAAATGACAAGAAAAATTAAGAAACTATCACATATGTATTTGAGCAACTTCCATTAATCATGCAGGTGATGTGTTGGATCAACATTAAATTTTACCTTGGGCCCCTCAATATGCTAATGCTAATTTAGTAAAAAATGGTGAAAGATCTAAACTTCATTCCTCGTAGCTTTAATTCCACCTACACCACATTAAATTCTAAAAATAAAATAAATATTAGGTTTGAAAATTATTTATTATTAATTTTTTTAGTTATTAAAACCATATAGAAGGAAGAGCATGTGGTGCCAAAGAATATTAAAAAAAATTTCATATAATAAATATAATTATTACCTTAAGCTTATTGTATCCTATGTGGTCTTCATTATTTACACACACACACACACACACACACACACACACACACACACACACACACACACACACACACACACACACACACATGCGTGTGCGCATGGTGATTCCAGACTAACCTATACATGTCTCGTATAATTTATTGGTGAGTCAAACCCACACATGTATAGCAACTCTGGTGAATCTGTGTCTTGAAATAGGATTGAGCATAATCTATAAGGCAAATCCGTGTCTCAAACTATGAAATTGTATAAAATTGAGGCCATTTGACCTATGTATATTTTTACAAAATTAGCTATTGACTCAATTTTGACCTCAAATCAAAATGAATCAATCCTTATAAATTGAAACTTTCATAGAATTGTCATGTGGTATTGTAATGCATTAAATGGTCCCTAAAAGTCTTCATAAAACCTTATTATCATTGTTTAAGGTAAGTTTGGAGAAGTTAAGGTAATGTCTTGTTTTGGTCATATAGTGGTCCAGATATGTCTTGGAGAGATAAGACTTGGTCAAGTGGAGTCATAGGTTTTTAGGAGTTTATCAAAGTAATTTTATGTATTAATCATATTCTAATTACATTTCATGAAGTTTTGGAATGTTTAAGGTTCATTTGCAAACTTGAAGGTGGTGAAAATAAGGAAAAAAGTGATTTTTGGATAAATCCAATGTATTTCAAATCTACCCAAGTGAAAAATTCATAAAATACACCTTACAAGGACCTTATATCAGTTACACAACTATCACACCTATCAACAAGTCAGAAAAAGGTCATAATATTGAATTTCAATGCCAAGAGAGGACTTAAAAGACTTGTACAAACTTGTTGAAGTCATTTTCAAGTTAAAATGTTGTATAGGTGTCCCTGGAGATTTCACAAGTTAGAAACAAGTATTAGAATAGGTTTTAAGTTCAACAATTGAATTAATCTCTCTCTCTCTCTCCTCTATCACTCCATTTACAAGCTCTTGAAGGCAAAATTTAACTATATGGTACATGCTATATAAATAGAGTTGGGGGCTACTATTTTAGCCATAGTTTATGATCCATATGGGATTATAATTTGTGGCATTGGTTTTTGAATTAAATTCCTTATATTTATAAAAAATTGTTAAGGATTTAGACTACTTTTTGAAGATTTAAATCCCCACAGGATAAGTTTTATACATCTTCATTGCAAGTTTGAACTCTTTGGCTGCATGAAACCAATTGAAAAGAGTAATCAAAGGTATTTATATGTATCATATACCTTCATCCACCAGGTAGGCATGTGTGGATCATCTTTTGGCAAGAAAATCTTCTCTTGTGCGTAGTTTATAAATGACTGGCAATATTTATATGTTTTAGGGTTCTTCAGATAGTCTAATGCATCTAAGTTTTACTTAATTATCTTATAATATCCTCTAAATTCACTCATGGCCCTCTGATTAGCTAAAAATTCTATACTAGTCCTGAAAATATCATACCTTCATACACCTTATGGATTGTGTCCTAGTGTGCTGACATAATAAGTTGATTTGAGTGGGTTTGAATATGTATTTTAAGGATATTGAGAGTTATGAATTCCTCATATAATATGTGTATTCATGAAAAAATGATATTTGAGCCATAACAACCATATTGGCACTTTTTATAGCTTTATACTCAAACAACATTTTGATAAACCCTATGCAGGCCTGTAGGTCTACAACTTCAAGAGAAACCCGATGGTGTCAATGTTAAAATTTGAATGTCATAGGCATGAAATAATTGTGATGGTTTCAAGTTGAAAATGATCATAGATAAATTAAGGTTTCCAAGCACCTAAAGTCAAATAAGGTTGAAGTGATAGGGTGGTCAAAGTGTTTAATAGATCTACAAACTAATGCACCTACAAGACTATGTGTGTGGACAGTGAACATAAAGGTTATAAATTACTTTGAAAATGATTTATGGAGATTGTAATTAAATGATAAGAGACCTATAATTATTATTATTATTATTATTATTATTATTATTATTAACATTTAGATAATCAATGACCTAGTTGAGAAGGCCAAATCAAAACTACATACTTAGAATTCTCTTACAGTCACCTACAACTAGTTTAGAGAATTGGCCTTGAACAGTTATGTTGATGAGGTTTGGAGTTTTTAGGGCATTGATAAGGGTATTAATATATCAAAAACATGAAATATATACATTTAAAGGTTTGAATATTGGATTTGAATATCAATAAAATTCTCAAACACAGTCAAACCCCTTCAATCACCACCTACAACCATCGATTGAGAAGATTGTCTTGCACAGTGATGATAGATAAACATATAGAGCTTCAAGGTATTGAGGAATTTACTCTACCAATAAATAGAATAAAAAGATTTTAGAGAGTTTTAATGTTGAAAATAGGGCTCCTAAAACACCAAGTTTGTAGACTAATCCCAAATGAATACACACAAGCAGTTGGTTACCTATAGGTCTACTTAAGTGACAAAGGGTTTTAGAAAACATGAGATAGTGGTACATCAGTGTTTGAAGGTTAGAAAGGAATTAAAGGTTATAAATTCATTGAGATCAAATATTTATAATCAAGGAGTAGGGAAAGTCATGAAAAATTAATGTTCATAAGAGCCATCCTAAAACCTTGCCTACTCAACGAGTCATATGGTTATAGGCCTATCTGCCTTGTTAGCAAGAAGTTGCTTGTCTACAATAAAGAGGTAATAATATTGAGAGAGATAAATTTATACCATTTAATATGTTTCATTGAAACAACATGATCTCATTTGATTTTCAAACCTAATTACATACACACAGTCCTTGTTAGTAATAAGTCTTCCTACCTAGCCAAAGAAGGGATTTTCTTGCTTGAGAGAGAGAGCTCTATGGAGATCTAAGAAGGAAGTGAAACATATAAAAATAGTCTCATGATAATAATATATCATAAAAAAATCTATGACTCACCTAAAGATAATAGAACATTTGAAACCTTGCCTGCTTAGTCTAGACAATGTCACTGGCCTGCTTAGTTCAAGTGGGGCATCTACTTGTTGAAGAGGTTTAAGGATCTATAAGGAAACATGAGCCAAAAAAATGTTTAAATATGATTGATATATGATTATAAAATTCCAAGGAGCCCTTAGACTCAACAACAAAGATAACATGTTGATAGACCCTATTTAGTCATACACATGTCTAATTGAATGCACATGCCTACAAGGAATTAAATTGGAGTTTGGATGAGATCATAGATACCCTTAGGATATGATGAGGGATACTTAAAAAAAATTTCATGAAGACATAGACCCCTGCTAGTGAGATAAATGGATAAATACAGTCAACTAGGGTAAGTTGAGCAAGTTGGCTTAAGAACCCTAGGCTTGACTAATGAGATTGCATGGGATTTGATGGAGATAGAATGGTTAAAGAATAATTATAAGATACCAAGGATAACATTAAAAAAATTATTTATGTGTTTGGAGCTCAAACCAAACTCATAATTTTCACTTTCAAGCCCTAACTCTCCTAGAACTCATTAGCACAACCTACCAACTCGTGAGGCTGTCAACTTTTGCTCGTATCTCACATGAAAAACTGCATGGTGGATTAATATTTTAGGCATGATGAGGCATCCATGTATAATTAAGATTCATCATATTTTTTAATTCATATAAGTCCTTTCATTTATGAACAATCCTTAAGACCGTGAGGCACTTTTAGGCTACCTAGGAGAGCCAAAATGACTTGATGAGAGAGAAATAGATTTATATGCCTCTAGATTGATTGTAAAAAATTCCAAATGACCTGAAACATGTTCAAGACTCCCCTTAACATCATCCCATACCACTAGTTTGTACAAGACTATACATAACTATATGGAATACGCCTTGAAATATTATTTTTTACTACTTGATAGGTCCGTACAAGGTGGTAGAGCTTCAAAATTGACATGGAGAATGGGGAGGAGGTCATATAACTAAATAACATGTTTATTTTGGGTTTGGAATGTTTGGGAAGCCTTGTAGAGCCAATTTTTAGTCTTTAGATAGGGAGGCCTAATTGAGACCTAATTAGGAGAGAGAAAAGCATAAAAAGGATATATCCACTCACTTTTTGATCCTAAAATTGAACATGAAGCTGTAAGACCATACTGGGTCCTATAATATGCCTCCATATTCTTAGAACCATCTATAATTTTCTATATGCAAGGAGGTTTGAATGCTTTTAGGGTTATAAGGAATGAGGCCTAATTGGAGATTTTAGTAGAGAACAAATTCTTGGGGTTAGTTTGAGACTTCCAGATAGATTTTTGTAGGTATAATATGATTTGAATAGGACATCCATGAAGATAATATGATCTGAAGAAGATAAATTAAAGTTTTGACACTTGTATACAAGATTGGCCTAAGGAGATGAAGAGCCTCTAGACACATAGGAAGAAAAGAAGGTGATGTGTCAAAGAGAACCTAAATGGGTAAGTTGAGAGGTGTCAAGAGCAGATAAAATGTGTAAGAGAACTTGATATGCCACCAAGAAAGCCACAAAATGCGAAAGTAAATGGTAGTTTTCAAGAAACTAGTCAAGGTATCAAGCCAAGTTCTGACTCCCATGCCACATGAAGGGTTGGAACATCTTTAAGAGTGAGACACATGGATTTGGAAGTCTATTCATGACTATTATATAACCCTTTTCTTGTTATAACTGATGAAGACACTTTTTAATCCTCTTATATTGTGCCCCCCCCTCTCTCTCTCTCTTCATAATTCTCTATATAAGCAACCACTTTTGGCTCTATGAAGGATCCTCCACCTGAGTATGGAGAAGCCTCTTTGATTAATGAAGAACAACTTTGTTTTACCTTATATATAGACTGTTCAATGTGCACATTATATTGGTTGATCTTGATAAGTGATAGATTCATTTCCTTGGCATGTTATCCTTGTTAACATTCATATTCAGTTTTTAAAGTATTTTGCAGGTCTTTTTAAGTGTTCAAATGAAGTGTGTATGGGTTTAGTGAGTTGTATATTCACTAGTGTCATGTCATGACCTCTTGCTTAGTCTTGTTAGCTCAAGCTTTATTCACAAGCCTCCATGAGAAGTACTAATGTAGAAAGGTAGATTTGGATTAGTGTCGTGTGCAGGTTAGGCTCTTGTTTGAAGTGTAATTGCAATTGGTTGGTAGTGATTAGTTTACATTTAGTGCATCAAATCATTAGGTTAGGTTTATTTAATGTTTTCTCTATACATTTTCAACTCAAAAAGTTATTATCATAGGTGATGAGCTTAAATAGACATATTAAGGGAGCTATCCATTCAATCTAGAGGTTTACCCCTACTATAGACAACCCACAGGTCTAGGGGTGATCCTAATATTTCAATCAATTGGAGTAGGCTTGAACTACCTCTCCAAGGGTGAAAATTGAGTGACAACAATTATGGCACACCCAGTGGGACCAAGGTACAAAGTTGTGGAAGAATTATTGGTGTGTTCTTCTACCTATCAACATTTGGGGCCATTCAACAAACACCAATGGTGACTCTAAATGTAATCAACTAGTTCTATCAGCCTAGGTAAATATTATGAAAAGTATTTGATAATATATTGTATTTTATTTTGACTCATTGAAGTTGGGATGGATATATATGAAGACAAATTCTATTTTATACCTCTTTATCAGCCTTTTCATGACCCCAACTATGTGCCTGAACAACCATATCAAGCTTATTACCCTCCTTATGAGTCATGCCAGCCCTATGATTAGTATATTATCCATTTATATGACCATGATGTTGTTTAGAATCCCTTTTTTGAAGAGCCTCAAGAAGGCTACCAAAAAGTCTATGAAGAAGGATATCAATAAAGTTATGAAGAAGGTTATGAGGAAAATGAATTTTTTTTTGAAGATGTACCTTCCTATCAACCTCAACATAACTATTACTAGCCTTATGATCCATATCAAACTCACTTTGATTCATATCAACCTTGTCATGAGTGATATCATCCCTATGGTTATCCTACATTCTCCTCATATGATTCCTATTACACACCTTAGTATCTTTGTCATGGCTTGGAATAATCAAACTCTTCTTTTCCTACTTTACTTTCATCCGAAGCCAAATCCTTGTTATCACTTAAGATAAATATGTCAAAATCATAAGAGGTGATGAGAACATGGGATAGAGAACTTGATGTGATCCTATTCATCTCATTGAGAGGATGAGGGAGTCAATTCAAAAGTTGATGATTATGTGGATGTTAGTTGAAAAAGAAACCCCAATATGCTATCAATGATGAGTTATATGAAATGAGAATGTGTATCCAATGGTGGATATAATATATATATATATATATACATATATATATATACATGTATATATGTATATATATATATATGTATATATATATATGTATATATATATATATATGTATATATATATATATGTATATATATATATATATATGTATATGTATATATATATATATATATATATATATATATATATATATATATATATATATATATATATATATATATATATATATATATATATATATATATATATATATATATATATATATATATATATATATATATATATATATATATATATATATATATTAGAGAGGTGGGAAAACCAAGAGATTGAGGATCCATTTACAACCGTTGAAGAGCCTCAAGAAGGCTATGAGGAAAATGAAGTCCTTGTTGAAGAAGATGTCTCTTCCATTGCCCAAATCAACCTGCCATCTCTCCAAGAGTTACTTCAAGAATACTCCATTCCCATGCACATCCATGAGTCATCCACCACACCTCATACTCCCTCTCCAACTCATGAACTTCTCCATCACCCTCCCACCACATCCCTTCTTGAAGAAGAAACTATAATATGAGAAGCAAGTGAAGAGAGTTAAGCTATATTTGCAGCTGATGAAGAAGAAAACTCAAGTGTCTATGATGAAGAGTTCACTATTGGTACTACCCTTAGTGAAGATAAACATAAATCAATATTCTTTAGTGAAGAAAGATATGACCTAGATCAATTTATAGCTACCAATGAAGAAGTTGATCAAGAGATAGAAGAGAAGGATTTGGAGAGGAACATCACATTGGCTAAGTTGGTCGAATCTCATGAGCATGATTAAGAGATTGGTTTTGAAAGACCTATAGAAAACAAAGATACTATTAAATCCATAGAAAAAGAGTACTTATGGTATAAGTTCAAAGAGACATGTGATGAGTTTGATGCTCTTCAAAAGCCTACACCTCCTGTTGGCCTGTTTGAAGATGTTCTTGAAGACACTTTACCTCTTGAAGGACAATATGACAACCTCCAAAGCAGCATGATTGAGGTTGCTCCTATAAGGCAAGATAAATGCAAATCCATTCTCAAAGAAGAGACTCTTAGAGATGGCCTTGATGGTGTGTTTCAAGAAGAAGGTCCTATGCTATCGAAGCTTGTTGAGGTTACATCTATGCTTGAAGTTACATACTCTCTAAGTAATTAAGTTAAGGTTGACAAAGTGCATAATGGACAAGAAAATGAACTTGAAGAAGCTACCTTGCAACCTCATGACTGCATTGAAAGACTTGGAATTCTTGATATCCCTATGGTTCTTGAGGAGAAAGAAGACAAAGGTGATAGGAAATAGTATATTAAACTCATTCAAGATATTAAAGGAATTTACAAGGGTATATTGCCTATTGGAGATAATGTTCATAAGGAGATTTAAAAAGATACATTCATTGATGAAAATGATAAAGATGGGATTGAGTACGCAAAGCTCTTTGAAGAGCTTGATGAGTTTACAATAGCTAGTAAAAAGTTTGATGTCATTCAAGATGCCATCAAGTTTAAAGAAGCATGCTTAGATGAAGAATGTTTGGATAAAGTTACAATTGAGGAGCATCATAAGAGGGATATTGAAGTAAAAGATGATTTCACCTTCATAGCTAACATGTTTGAAGCTACCATTGTTTAATTTGAAAATATGCTAAGAAGAGTGGCAAGTATGAAGGAGATGAAAACATCAAGAACAAGGCTCAAGAGACAATTTGCTTCATTCCCTCATTCATCACATGGAGCAAGAGATTGTACAAGCTTTCACTTTGATCTAGGAGGAATAATCTATTTTTAGGTTTAGTTAATTTGCTTATGTTGTTGTTGTGTTTCCTAAGTGCTTGATAACACATGTGTGAATCTTGTTGCTTTTCTTTGTATTTATTTTGTGTGTTTTGAAGGTTAGATCAGTTTGTTGTGTCATATTCAAGGTTTGGTCATGTATTGAAACTGAGTTCAAGTGACTCCATTGCCCAATGGAAAATTAAGGCTACTGGTCCATTTAGCATTGTAGGCATGCTACCGCTGTGAATCACCAAATTATTAACTCAATTTTGAATTCAAGTCAAAATGGGTCAGCCCCTCTAAATTTAAACTTTTTGGTATTTTAATTCTTTATAGGGTACCTAAAAGTATTCATAAAACCTTATTAGAATTGTTTAAGGTAAGTTTGGAGAAGTTAAGGTAATGTCTTGTTTTGGTCATATAGTGGTCTAGAAAAGTCTTGCAGAGATAAGGCTTGGTCAAGTGGTGTAATAGGTTATTAGGATTTTATAAAAGTAATTTAATATAATAATCATATTCTAATAACATTTCATGAAATTTTGGAATGTTTAAGGTTCATTTGCAAACTTGAAGGTGGTGAAAATAAAGAAAAAGTGATTTTTGGCTAAATCTAATGTATGTAAAATATACCCAAGTGGAAAATTAATAAAAGACATATTAAAAAGACCTTGGATCAGTTTAAAAACTGCTACACATGTCAGTAAGCTAGATAAAGGTCATAATCTTGAATATCAATGCAAAAGAGAAGAGTTAAGAGACTTGTATGAACTTGTTGAAGTCATTTGTAGGTAAAAAAAGTTGTAGAGGTGTCCCTTGAGATTTCATAGGTTAGAAAAAAGAATTGGAAGAGTTTAAAGTTCAATAGATGCAAAAATATCTCTCTCCTCCATCACTCCATTCACAAGCTCTTGAAGGCCAAATTCAACTGCATGGAATAGGTTGTACAAGTAGATTTGGTGGCTAAGATTTTATCCAAAGTTTTTTAACCCTATGGGATTTAAATTTGTGACATTGGTCATTGGATTGAGATACTTAGATTTATGAACAATCATTAAGGCGCTAGACTACTCTTTAAAGACCTAAATCCCCATAGGCTACATTTTTTACATCTCCAGTGCAAGTGTGAACTATTTGGATTCATGAAAGAAATTGGAATGAGTTTTTATAAGTTTTTAGATGTATCATACATATTAATACACTAGGTTTTTATGTGTGGATGGTATTTTGATAAGAAAAACTTCTCTTGTATGTAGTTTGCAAGTGACTAACAATATTTCTATGTTTTAGGGTTCTTCAAATGCTCTAATGAATTTAAGTGTTCATTAATTGTATTATAATATATTATAAATTAATTCATGGCCATTTGATCAACTAAACATTTTGTATTAGTCCCAAAAGGGCCATACCTTCATTCACCTTGTGGATTGTGTCCTAGTGTGCTTGTATACCAAGTTGATTTAAGTGGATTTGAATATGTAATTCAAGGATATTTAGAGTTGTGACTTCTTGGAATAATGTGTTTATTCATTAAATAATGATATTTGAGCCATAAAAACCATATTTTCACTTCATAGCTTAAAACTTAGACAACATGTTGACAAACCCTGTGCAGGCTTGTAGGTTGTCAACTTCAAGAGAAACCCAATGGCGTCAATGTTAAAATTTGAATGTCATAGGCATGAAATCATTGTGATGGTTTAAATTTTAAAGGATCATATATCAATGAAGGTTTCCAAGCACCTAAAGTCAAATAAGGTTGAAGTGACAAGGTGGTCAAAGTGTTTAAGAGGTCTACAAACCTAATGCACCTACAAGACTGTGTGTGTGGATAGTGAATACAAAGGTTGTAAATTAATTTGAGAATGATATATGGAGATTTAAATGAAATTATAAGATATATCTAATGATTATTAGTCACTTTCAAATAATCAATGACAGTTGAGAAGGCCAACTCAAAACTACATACTCAAAATTCTCTTACAGTCACCTACAACCAATTGAGAGAATTGGCCTTAAACAGTGATGTTGATAAGGTTTAGAGTTTTTAGGGAATTTATAAGGGTCTTAAGATATCAAAAACATGAAATATATCCATTTAAATTTTTGAATATTGGCTTTGAAGATCAATAAAATCCTCAAACATAGTCAAACCCCTTCAATCACCACCTACAACCATCCATTGAGATGATTATATTACATAGTGATGATAGATGAAAGTACAAAGCTTCAATGTTTTTGTGAAGGTACTCAACCAGTTAATAGAATAATTATAATTTGGAGAGTTTCAATGTTAAAAGTAGAGATCCTAAAACATCAAGTTTGTAGACTAAACCCAAATGAATACACACAGGCAGTTGGTCACCTGTAGGTCTGCTTAAGTGACTAAGGGTTTTTGAAAACCTGAGATAGTGGTTTATGAGTGTTTGAAGGTTATAAAGGAACTAAAATTTCTCAAGTAATTGATATCAAAGAGTTATAAGCAAATATTAGGGAAAGTCATGAAGAATTAATGTTCATAAGAGCCATCCTAAAACCCTATTTGCTCAGTCAGTCATATGGCTATAGGCCTATCTGTCTTGTTCGCAAGAAGTTGCTTGTCTACACTAAATAGGTCAAAATATTGAGAGAGATAAAGGTATACCATTGCATATGTTTCATTAAAGTAACAATATCTCATTTGATTTTCAAACCTAATTGCATACACTCGGTCCTTGTTAGTAATAAGTCTACCTACCTAGCCAAAGAAGGGATTTACTTGCTTGAGAGATAGAGGTATGTGGGGATATAAGAATGAAGTGAAACATATGAAAAGGGTATCATGATGATAAAAAACCCTCACAAAACTCTATGACTCACTTGAAGATAGTAAAACATTTCAAACCCTACCTACTTACTTCAGGAGGAACATCTACTTGTTGAAGAGGTTTAAGGATATATAAGGAAATATAAGCCAAAATAAATGTTTGAATATGATTGAAATATGATGATGTAATTCATAGTATCCCTAAAACTCAAAAACAAAGACATGTTGACAAACCTTATTCAGTCATGCACATGCCTAATTGAATGCACAAGCCTACAAGGTAGTTAGTTGAGGAGATGGATAGTTAGTTGGAATTGGGATGAGATCATAGAGATCCTTTATGAGATGATGAGGGATATGAATTTTTTTCTCATGAGGACCTAGACCCCTGGCAGTGAGAAAATGGATAAATACGGTTAGATAGGGTAAGTTGAACAAGTTGGCTTAAGAACCGTAGGCTTGAATGATGAGATTTCATGGGATATGATGGAGATATAATGGTTAGATAATAATTGGAATATGGTAAGGATAATATTACAAACATCATTGAGGTGTTTTGAGCTCAAACCAAACTCAAAATTTGCACTTTTAGGCCTTAAATCTCCTAGACCTCATTAACACAACCTACCAACTTGTGAGGCTGTCAAATTTTGCTCATATCTCAAATGAGAAACTAAATGGAGGCTCAATATTTTAGGCATGAGGAGTCATCCTTGTAAACTCAATATTCATGGTATTTTTTTGTTCATTTAAGGCTTTTCTTTTATGGATAATGCTTAAGACCTTGAGGCACTTTCAAGGTGCCTAGGAGAGCCAAAATCACATGATGAGAGAGAAATAGATTTATATGACTCCATATAGATTGGAAAAAATTCTAAATGAACTGAAACATGTTCAATACTCCCCTGAGCATTACCCCATGCCACTAGTTTGTATAAGACTGTATGGAACTATACAAAATAGGCCCTAAAATACTAGTTTTAGCTACTTGATAGGTCTGTATAAGGTATTGGAGCTTAAAAAATGACATGGAGAATGGGGAGGAGGTCATATAATTTAAAAACATTTTTATTTATGGTTTAGCACATGTGGAAATCCTATAGAGCCAATTTTTAGTCTCTACATAGGGAGGTTTAATTGAGACCTAGTCAGGAAAGATAAAAGCAAAAAAAAGATAACGACACTCACTTTATGATCCTAAAATTGAACATGAATTTGTAAATCCATATTGGGTCCTATAATATGCATCTAAAATCTTATTGCCATCCATAATTTTCTCCACACAAGGAGGTTTGGATGATTTTAGGGCTATAAGGATTGAGGCCTAATTGGAGCTTTTGGTAGAGAATGAATTCTTGGGGCTAGTTTAATACTTACAGATAAATTTTTTTAGGTCTAATATGAGTTGAATAGGCCATCCATGAAGATAGGATGAGTTTAAGAAAACAAATTCAGGTTTTGACACTTGTATGCAAGATTGGCCTAAGGAGATGAAGAGCCTCTAGACACCTAGCAATAAAAGGAGGTAATGTGTCAAAGAAAACCTGAAGGGGTAATTTGAGAGGTGTCAATAATAGAGAAAAGGTGTAATAGAAAAAAAAAATGCCACTTGTCCTTCAACATGCCAAAGTAAAGCATAGTTTTCAAGAAGCTAATCAAGGTGTTAAGCCAAGTTCTAACTCCTATGCTACATAGAGTGTTAGATCATATTCATGAGTGAGACACATGGCTTTGGAAGTCTATTCATGACTATTCTATAACCCCTTTCTTATTTTAACTCATGAAGACACTTGTCAATCCTATTATACTATGCCACTCTCTCTATATTCACAATTTTCTATATAAGCAACCAATTTTGGCTTTAAATAGGATCCTTCACCTGAGTATGGTGAAGACCTACTCATTTGAAGCCTTTGATCAATGAATAAAAACCTAGTTTTACCTTCTCCATGAATGTTCAATGTGCATGTTAGACTAGTTAATCTTGCTAAGTGATAAATTTAATTCCCTTACATGTTATCCTTGTTAACATTCATATTCTATTTTGAAAGTCTTTTACATGACTCTTGAAGTGTTAAAATGAAGTGTGCATGAGTGTACTGAGTTGTCTCTTCACTAGTGTCATGTCATGATCTCTTGCTTAGTCCTCCTAGCTCAAGCTTGCTTCACAAGCCTCCATGAGAAGTACTAATGTAGAAAGGTAGATCTAGATTAGTGTCAAGTGGAGGTTAGGTTCTTGTTTGAAGTGCAACTATTGTTGGTTTCTAGTGATCAGTTTATATTTGGTGCATCACCTCATTAGGTTAGGTTTATTTCATGTTTTCTCTATCCCTTTTCATCTCAATAAGTTAGGATCATAGGTGATGAGCTTAAATAGACATATCAAGGGATCTGGCCCTTCAGTCTAGAGGTTTACCCCTACTATAGATAACCCAAAGGTCTAGGGTAATCCCATTGTTTCACTCAATTAGAGTAGGCTTGAAATACCTTTCCAAGGGTGTAAAATTGAGTGACAACGTTAGCCATTTTAAAAATTGAAAAAACCTACTTATAACCATTTAGCTATAAATAGCCCCTAAAATTTTCCCTTACTATTTGATGACTGCATATGTATAATGTTGTGGATATATTTTCATTTTTTGTTGCTCCCTTTGTTTGGAATCTTATGCATACCACTATGCATAAATAACTAGATGTTTATAGAATTTTCTATTGTTTATTGTGTGCATGTGTATTTTTTGGATCTCTTTTATTCCAATTGAATCATGAAAGGTTGGGACTTTTGTTTTCTTGAACTAGACTCAAGAGTGAATAAATTATAATAGTTTGTAGTTTCCTTCTGAAGGACTGCTCTCATACTGGCATTCAATTTTTGGAATTATCCATGCTAGTAATATGAATTTGAAAATAAATAAACACTAATCATTTTCAAATAAATTTGTGATCAAAGCACTTATATATATGTACATACACATCTCTCTCTCTCTCTCTCTCTCTCTCTCTCTCTCTCTCTCTCTCTCTCTCTCTCTCTCTCTCTATGTGTGTGTGTGTGTGTGTGTGTGTGTGTGTGTGTGTGTGTGTGTGTGTGCACATGCAATTGTATTTATCGAGTGCTGATCCACTCATTTTGTATATGTAGATCATTTTTTAACACAATAAGTTTGCATCTAGCCTTGTCAGTTGGTATACAATGTGCCCAGTAAAATGAATATAGTATCTTGGTCAGTTTCATTGCTCAATCATCTCTCATGGACTTTATGTTAAATCTTATATTTTCTTAGTTTAGTTGATATTTGATATGAACCTACATTTCACATGCTCTTTTCTTTGTGTTCTTGCTTTCTTTCCTAGGTGTTTTTATTCACTTGGAAATTATTTATGTATTGAGGCTGCTATTTATGATATTCATGTCTGAAGATAAATTCAAGCCTCTTGTTGAAGGTAATTAATGATGTTGACATCTTCAATCTATTAGACTTGTATTTATACAATAAATTTATCAAGCAAGCCAATCATGGTACAATGTTCATTCATTTTGATTCTCATGGCTCTACATTTTATTGGCAAAGACATTTTTAAGACTGGACATGATAATAAGTCAATCAAAGACACAATATTAACTAGCTGAGATGACATGAATTTGCACTGTAATTTTAGATCTTGGTAATGTCCCTATTGTTTCTTTCTTATTTTTTATTTATTCTTTGTAAAGACTCTTTCGGCAATGAATTTCTTTATAATGGACCTTGATTACATTTATTTTCAAAGTTCTACTTTGAGGTTCATAATCCAAGGCCAATTATTATTTTACCCCATATTTTAATTACTGATTTATTCTCTCAATTTTTTTTCTAAAATCAATCATATGCATGTGTTTGGTAATGATTCCAAGAGCACCAATATTCCTGTCAAGACATGTCAATATTATTTATTGACAAATAGACCTACAATAAGTTTTGGATAAATTTAGAGATAGATCATTATTATTAAAGTTGCAACTCTTCATAGCAATTGCTAACCCATTTGCACTAAACATTACCTTCTAGTTAGGAATATAAGATCTGTTATGATTAGCTTTTTGACTATTTATTTTCAAACTCTAGGTGTTAGACACACTTTTTACATGGGTAGACCTATAACTAAAACAAAATAATTAATTGGTTAAAAAATTGGGTAACTTTGTTCATCATGCCTTGAGTTTTGTCTCAAAACCTTCAGGTGAGTATGGGTTTTATGTACAAGTTTTCTTAATACTTCATGATGAGTAAATCATTAGTTCGAGTGTCCTATACAATTGCATCTAGGTTAAGGTTATAGATCTATCATAGGCTAACTACGGACTTGGGAGAGAGCATTAAAAATATAGTTTAACAATACATTGAAGTTACAAAGAACATAATAAGATCTATTATTTAAACTTTTATCAATGCATGTTTTATTCAATTCATTTTTTAAAAAGTAATGTTTTGATATGTTTTTATGAACTCTATAATCTTCTGACGTCTATTCCTGCTTACTTGCTCCCTTAAATGACCAAACAACCAAACCAATAGAAGTATCCCCTTATTTTTAATTTGTATCATTTAGTTGTTATTTTAGAGACTATATATTTTAATTACTGGAAAAATAGTAGTGATTTTACAATTTGATGCAACATTATCTTCTTGGAAATCAGACCATAACTCCTAATTTTCATAGGATGAGTTAAAATATTTCTTCAGGTTTGACCAAGAATGGTGGTGCAAATCTAATGTTTAGTCTTATCTTAATAGAATGTGATGAGTACTAATAAAAAATGGTGATTCCTGGAGAAAGTAGCCTCAATCCCTACAAGATAGAAATTAGGTTTATGATGATTCCCAATGTAATAATGTCAACTATCCACTAGGAATAGAGGTATTGTTATCTATTCCGTTATTTTTAGGGTCTTCATCTTCTTTTTTGGATCTTGATGACCTTCAATCAATGTTTTTCCTCCATTTTCCCATTCAAGGCTAAATTTGGAGTTAAGTTTATCTATATATTATTATATGTTTAGTTATTTTTGTGTTGGCTTTGTAAACCTTTTTTTGGCATGATCAAAGTTGAACTATAGACCTCTAAAAGCTTTAAATAATTTACAAAATTTGGCTATAGTTATGGATCAATTGGAGTTATTTGATTTAAATAGTGTCGCTTATAGATAGGTACTGATAATTTGGTAGTGCCATGCTTTAGTTCAGGTCCTTTACTGTTATTTTACACTTCTATTTAAGCTATGTCAAATTTAGGCTTATATGAGTTCAGATAATGAAAAATTATAACCTCTTTCCCTTTTGGAAAATATGAGTAAAGATAATATCTATGCAAATAATTTTCTTTGCTTTAATCCATTTACTTTTTTAGGCTTTCATTTATGAGGATTTTTTGGATTGGATTTAAAAGGTTGAAAACAACATCAATGGTGGTTTAAGAAAGGAGATTCATGTAGTGAGGTCACACAGGTTTCTAAGCTTATATAAAATTAAATGAGTATCTCTATATAATATTACATCTTACATTGATTTTCAGACCTAATTACTCACTTAGGAGAGCCATGTTCCATATACTCATTTACTCCTCTTTAATAACTAGTTTTTGTAAATAAACAACTAAAATTTTATCCAATTTTGATAGACTTTTAGTTATATTATTCAAGTGATTTGATTATAAAAAGTTACAAATAATGACTTGATAGATGATAATAAGACCTAAGGTAATGATCAATAGGGCCATAGATAGTATAGATGGATGTAAAATCAATGAAAGATTGCTCTTTATTTTAAAAATCGATAGGAAGCTGTAATGTAATATAGACTAGTTAATGGCTTTTCAACTGATTTCTCTATGATGCATATGATAATAATTAGTTTTATTTCCTACATTTAGTAGATATCTCATTTGATTTAAAATGAAAATAAAATGTTATTAAAATTATTGTTCTATTTGGACATAGTCTTAACCAATCAAATTATGGTAGGAAGTGGTGAGACATTCTATAAAACCATCATCTTTGAGTTATCAAATTTTTATGGCAAAAATCAAACATTGTGTGAAAGTTTAAATAATGCTTGCATATAAATGTCTGTGTAGGTGGTTCACAAGGTATTCTCACACTAATTACCTCATGTGGAAGGAAGAGACCCAGATTGTTAGCAATGGAATAATTGCTAAGATTTGTATGTTTGGCAAGTTTTTCACACACTTTTCTAAAACTAGTACCTTTTTCTCATTTTATATATAGTTTGACCTGTTTGTGATACAATAGACTTTTTATGGAATCATCTTTTGGGATATCATGGACCTTTAACATATAGGCAATGTGGAAGAGCCTTTATATCTATTGTGATGTCCATTTGATAGAGTTTATTGTCGAAGAACAATTTGAAAAATGTGTTAGAGGATTGACAATTTGTTGAGCACCACATAATTTTGTATATATTTGAGAATTATTTTAATGGTAATCTAACTTTGATATCTTCACCTAGGTGGAGAATATCTTCATGTATTTGAAAACCATTTTATTTATTAAAACTCTTCTATAATAAATGGATATGGTTCAATTATCTGAGGGATAATGGCCATTGTAAGGATTTTATATTTATCATGAAATTTGTGAAGTAATGTGATATAATTATAGGGTACTTAAATCATAGTTGTGATTTTATATATTTGAAAATTTGTCTTTTGATATATTTTAATGTGTGTTGATAGTTTGATATGTTTGAATGTGTGTTGGTAGATTGGCTTCCTTTATTATTGATTGCTTCTTGATTGGTGATATTCAGTGGAATTTCTAGTTTATTTTCATGACAACTTGATTTATTGATTGTAGCTATAACATATCCAATCACAGTAGTTGTTAACTCAAAAATTTTGAGATCTTACCTTTGATCATGGTTTTGCTTTTTAGCTATGTTTACTTTACTATTAATGACCACTGCCATCATTTTGATTTGTTGGAGATGAGTGTGTTATGACATAAATGGAAATGAGTTTTTTTTTTATTAGTTCTTTCCAAGACAATATTAGTTATAGAGTTGGGATAATAGAATCCACTCTGCTAATTGTAGATAACAATATAATTCTCTTTTTTGACCAAAGCATTAGTAATAACATGTCTAGAATATGTTCAACATAACTCTAGGAAAATTCCTATCCTTTTCTTTAGAGTTGGTGTAATATAAGTCAATCTGCTAACTATAAATAGAAATAATTTTTTCTCTTTTGACAAAAGCATTAGTAATATCACTTCTGAAATCTCTTTGACCCATCTCCAAGAGTCTTCATCTTTTCTGATATACAATGATTGGTTCTATGGTGAGTTTCTCATTGTTTGCTTGAATACAAAAATTTTTTTGAACCCTTTTTTAGCTTTCAAAAATGTTATTTTTACATAATTATTTTTAATTAGCTACTTGCATCCATAAACAACTAAGAGCTTTTTTTCTTGTTGTGATGATAATAATGAAGAAGTTGACAACGAGTATTGGTTTGTCACAACATGTTATTTTTGACCATTTTTACCCACAAGTCAAATGGGTCAACCCCCTATAGTCAAAATATTGTATAGGGGCCTTTTATAATGTCATAAAATATGTTACAACTTTGTTAGTGTCATTTACTATGCCATTCTAGTTTAATCATAATTTAGCTTGGTCCTTATTTCATTTGGAGTTTAAGAGACCATTTTAGAGTCATATATGCAAGTGGCAGGTCTTCATGGTGATCAGTACAGTTGGCATGGATCAAATTGCTAATGGATGAGTAGATGAAGAGTGTTGAAAAGACCCTATGGGATGTCAATACTGCTTAGAATGACTTAAGAAGCCCCTGGTATTCATCTGGTTCTTTATTGTGTTCACCTAGGCATTTTGGATCCAATGGTAAAAAGTGAAAGTGGACAATGTACTAAGGCCAAATCTCACATGTGTGATAGTTACAGATGAAGGTGACCACATGGCTTTGTTCACCTTAGTCCCATGTTACTATGCACCAAGTTTTAGGTCCTCTATCAAAGAAAAAATAGAGTTATCCATGTACAAAGTTTGGATCCTAGGCATTTTTAGTAAGTTTCCCATACTTAGTCCCTTGAGCTCGGTCATCAAAGGACATCACGCAGAAGTAGTCATGGAAAAACCATCTTAAACTTTGAATATCTTTGTTTCAAAATCTCTTGGATCTAGCAGGTCAAATGGGTTTGTCCCTTTTGACTTTAAGAGTATCTCCTACAATTTTGGGACCTCCATGTTTCTTGTGATTTAAGATCCAAGCTTTCAAAGTTGGTTAAAAAACATAAGATGTTCACACGAATGTCAAGTTAAAGCTCAGGAAAAAATATACCTATGTTTAAATTTGATGGTCTATGGGACATCAATCACATTATGTAGAATGATGAATGATGGTCGTAGAATGTCAAATTTAATGACAAGATCAAGACAATCCTTTTGAGCTTAAATTTGATGGTCTATGACCATCAACAACGGTCGTAGGAACATCAAATGATGTCCTGTAGACTATTAATTTTAAAACCATGGACTAGCCATTAGCTTTCAAATAATGGGTCCTAACAAGATCAATGATCCTTGCTTGATTATACTTCCCAATCTAATGGTATGAGATGAGTCAAATAGTCAGATAACTTGAGGGGTTGACACATGGTACAAGTGTGTGAATTGACAGACTAACAATAAGATCTTAAGGATTAATATGCATTCAACACATGGCATAAGTAGAGACAAGGTTGATAATTTAAAGGTAGATCTGAGGGTTCACACTTATTCATATATGGAAGATCCAATAGAGTGAATGAGAGTCAATGTGTCAATGAGCTAAGTCAAATTTTGACAACCACATAGAGCAAAGGTGAGCCCAAAGTTTTTGATGGAGGTCAAGAATCCATTTTTGACCATAAAAAGTAGGGTCTTTTAGGGTTTTCCCAATGGCATTAAAGCTCATTAAAATTCCATGGATAAGTCCAGCTGATGCAGTCAAGCATAGAAAATATGAAGGAATGGCCATTGGAGCTTCTTAATCTTTGGTTCGATAAGTTAGAGATTACATGGTTCTTTCTTGTGACGGGTTTTCTAGGTTAAAGAAATATCCATGCATATATGAATTCTTGGTCCACACAGAGATATAATAGGTTTATTTGAACCTATTATAATATATAAGGTGATAAATGATCCATGGGTTTGTTTTAATATAAAAAACTATAGGGAAAACCAATGTCCTTAGGTTGGTTTTTATCTATAGGTGGGATCTATGATTTGAATATGGAAATGGGTGAATATGTAATAAATACAAGGGTGATAGGAAGGCAAAAAAGTGGACCCCAACAATTTATCTAATGGACCGACTGCTTGAAAGTGACCTTTCTCTCCATTGTACATGCCATGACAACTAGTCTGGAGCAGTTGGCAATGAGACATGATTCTAAATGATGGATTTGAGTGTTGTAACTACAATGTTACCAAGACCTAGTTGGAAAGGACTTGAACCTACTATTATAGCCACCATAGAGTATCACAGAGAAGATATTGTAATAATGCAATAGATTGGGGTCACCTAGATCAATCAAATGGTTTGAATGAGCATATTTACAAAGGCATTAGTAACTAATTTTTCAAATAGTTTTGAATTGATTGATTCCCCTTTTGAGCACCAAATCTCCCTCTCTCTTGCTCCCCTTTTCTATAAATATAGCTCTTGATCTATTATAAATAAGTTCCACTCCATGTATGGTGAAGCTCTACTGGAATGACATTATATTTTGCCTTTGAACATTACTGTAAATCTAATTTTTAGTTCTTGAATAAAATTTTAAGTGTGTAAGTGATGTATGGTGATGCAAAGTGATTGTTCTCTATCCTTTCTTCCCTTATCCTTTCATGTTTGTGCAAGATTTTCTATTATAACAGGTCATATGAAGTGTTTTCAAGTGCATGAGCCTATATTTTAAGTGTACAATGAATCTTAGTGCTTTCAAGTGGCCTATGGTTCACTTGCCTTAGATATCTCTCATACATCTTTCCTTCATATTGAAATACTCATGTTATAATCCATAGGACTTAGAGGTTAGTTTGTGTGCCTTGTTTCTTAGTTCAGGAAAGTATGATGCTCATATGGAATACATTTTAGTGTATCACCCCCTTAGATTAGGTTTATATCATGAAAATTATAACTCTTTTCCCATAATCAAGCATTAACATAGGTGATAACACTTCAAGATACATTGAGGGAGCTATCCCTTAAAATATAGATGCTCACTTCCACTATAGGTATGCCCACATACCTGAAAGTGTTCTCATGTTGCCCAAATCTAGAAGAGTATTGAACAACCCCTTCTAGGGTATGATATTTGGTGACAACATTTTTGGCACTCTCGATGGGAAAAAGGTCCAAGAGAGTGGGAATATTATTGGTGTGTCTTTCCTCTATCAGATTTTGGAAGCAAGCAACCTAGCACCAATGACGACTTCAAATGATAACTTCCAGTTGTAAGCAACCTAGGTATATCTCATTGAAGTTTTGATCAGTTTTTTATATTTCCTTTGATGTATGAGGTTGACATGAAAAACAATGATGAGTATCCCTAAAATGACTATCAGTCCTATGAGCCATGGCAGCCCTATAATACTCCATTCCAAACCACCCCCACCCCCCCCCGTGCCCCCCCCCATATAAACACCAAGCTATTAAACAACCCTATGAGGAAGGTTACCAAGATACCTATCAAGAAATGCCTCCTTGTCAGTCCCAATATGAACCCTGCCATCCATACCATGATGCCTATGATCCTCAAGAGTACTCCTATGAGTCTTGTCAAGGTATTACAAGGTAAGATATAGATTCCTGCAAGCTAGAATGCAACAAGTGGAAGCCGGTCTTGATCCCCATCATTACCATCCTCCCTCATTTTTTCCATCTTATATCAAGTCTTTTTTGGCATTCATATCACATTTACTAGTTCTTGAAGATGAAATGATAACATGGAATGATGAGCATGATATACTCCTTGATCATCTCATGGAATGGTTGAGAAATGCTATCCAAAGTCATATGCAGACTTTGAAGATGTTTGAATAAGTAGAAGGAACTCAACGGGAGATCATGGAACAAATGGAATTAGCAAAGAAGTGCCTTCAAAACTCAAAATAAAGGCTAAGTATGTGGGAGGATAAATATCTCAAAAATAAACATGTTGCTTTTGACGAGTTTCAAGAAAACTATTGGCAAGTTGCAATTCTTGCTTATGTAGGTATCCATTCTTCTAACCAACCCAAGATGTCACTCCCCTATGAGCTTACTAGTGTTTTTTAATTTCCTAAATCTACTGATAAGCCCTCTCCTCCATCCCACACTCCATCTCCAACTTGCTAACCTTTCACTACACTTCATATCCTATCTCCTTCACATGAGCCCATCTTGAAGGAAGTAAGTAGAGGGGAGAAAATCCAAGCCAAAGCTTACCAAGAAGATGCCATGAGTGACCATGATTAATAAACCCTCATAGGGACCCCCTTGGTGACCACAAATGCACTTCCTAGATGAATAAAAACACATTGAAGATCCTATCATAGCTATTGGTACAGAGTTTGATATGGAAGAGGAACTTTCTGAAGACTCTTTTACAATTGCCCATGAGAAATGTGGCCAAGACTCAAAGGGAGAGGAATTTTAGGAAGACTTCTTATCAAATCATGAACTTGTAGATGACCATCTCAAGCGTAAATATGAAGGTCATTCTGTTGATTAAGAATCTACTGTCATAGAGCAATTTGGTGATGCTAGTGTCCAAGATGTTGTAGACATGGAAAGTGAGGGAAAGGTGGAGGTTGAAGTTCCTCAATAATAGTTGAGAGAACCCCTTGGTATTGATCCATATTTAGAGATACGAGGACATGAAGAAGACAATATTGATGCTCTCAAACATCAACATGTTTTGTCAATGATGACTGGCAGCTATAAATGAAGCTCTTTCAAGATCTTGAAGATCTATTCTAAGTTGAGGGTCAAGTACAAGAGAAGGTGGAGGAAATTTTTTTTGTGGAGGAAAATGAACAAGATTGGGTGGATAGCTATATTGAAGGCATTTCAACATGAATGCCACAAATAATCTCACTAATGGATTGATTTAAGATTTGCTCTATTTGGCAGAGACTGTTCTAGTTCAACCATTATTCTCACTAAATTTAGACCTAATAAGTAGTTTATTATATGCCCACTAAATTTAGCATATGTGTAATACTTAAGACTTGGGATCCCAAAAATTAATTCATAAGTTTACAAAATAAAATTGATATGCATTCACATTTATGATAGTTATTTCTACATTAAAACCTTAATTTCAATTTACACTATATTTATTACTCCTGCAGGGACTTGGCGCTAGTGCCCTTGTTAACATTAAGGATAATTAGAATAATTTAGATAATATTCACAAAATAAACAACCTAAATACTAATCTTAACATATAGAAGTATATTCCTAACATGATTAACCTTTTCACTCATCAAGAGATGCACATGACTATTACTAACAACTACAATAATGCATGTGATAACATTAATAATAACTTCTCTAACTCTCAAAACACCCTTAACACTAATCAAAATATACAAAGTTCAATTACTAATGATTATAATAATTTAACTAAAATCATTAATAAAAATAAAAATTTCTTGCCAAATTCACATTATAACAAATTTAATAGTAGAAACTCCAACATGAGTAATCTCTACAACTTTTCTTTCATTTCGAATTGGGAAGATAAATTAGTCATTAATTTAGCAGATATTAGTTTGGATATATATGCTTTCAATGTTATCAAAAAATCCTTGAACTTTTTGATCTCCCCATAATTCATCCCTCATGAAGACTTCATTATAGGTATTAAAATTATTTTAAAAATTCTTTCCTCTGACATTATGGATGAGGTTAGATAAGATTGTGTGATTTATCTAAGACATGCATAACCTACATCTAGAAACATTACCAAGGAGGAGTAGAGAGATCTAAAAACTCTAAATGAAAATAATAATAATATTATTGTTAAAGTAAATAAGGGTAATGCCACAGTTGTAATGCATAGAACTGACTATGATAAGAAAATAGAGGATCATCTCAACAATAGTGGTAGTTACCAAAAAACTCACCTATAACCTTGTGTTTAGTTTAAATAGAATAGTTACTAAAATCATAAATGACCCCTCATAATATTTAATTAAGAAAAAACTTATTCCTATCAAATATGTAACCCATAGAATCTATGGGGATCCTAAAATCCATAAAACAATCATATCGCTTAGACCTATTGTTGACACTATTGATTCTCCCACCTAAAATCTTGCTAATTATTTAGTAACCAAGTTAAAGCCTTTGATATTAAAAACTTCTTTTATTCGTGAAACTATAAATTTTGTTTTTCATCAGCAATAAAAAAGTGTATGAAAATAAAATTTTGGTAAGCTTTGACGTGGTATCCCTTTTCACCAAAGTTCCAATAATGGAGGCTATCAAAATTGTACAATCTTGTACTGATTTAGAAATAACCAATTTAGTAGATTTCTATATTAGGTCAACTTTTTTCTCTTTCAAAAGGATTATTTATGAAAAAAAAGAAGGGATGCCTATGGGTTCTTTGTTGTCTCCAATAGTGGCTAACTATATATGGAAAATTTAAAGTGAGGGATCTCAAATCCTTTCCACTAAATCCCAAATGGTGGAAGAGATATGTGGATGACACAAATTTATGCTGACAACATGGTAGGAATACCCTAGAAGAATTACACATCCATGTCAATAGTTTGGTCACAAGTATTATATTCACAAAGGAGGTGGAATAAGATGGAAACATGCCTTTATTAGATGTCCTCCTTTCTCAAAACACAGATGGTTTCTTGGCTCACAAGGTGTATATAAAAAGCACTCACATTGAACTTTACTTGCATGCCACTTCTCACCATCACCCAACCTAAAAATAAACTGTTTTGAAGACTCTAACCACTAGAGATTTTAGGGTGTGAGATAACAACAACCTTAAACAAGAATTGGATCATTTAAAATAGGTATTTTAAAAAAATGGATACAATGGCAAGCAAATCTCGAGAGCATTTAAACAAGTTAGGGAATGTCTCTCTATGCATCATCAATCTGTTCCATCCTCAATAGGCCCCACAATGTTCTTACTATATATTGAAGGGGGGTCTAATAAGATTGATAATATTTTAAAACTCCATAACATTTCTACCACTTTCTTACTTTTTTACAAACTTAGACAATCTTTAAAATCAGTGAAGGACCAGTTTGAACCTTGGTAAAAAAATAGAGTTTACAAAATTGAGTGCTCTTACAAAATTAATTATATCAACAAAATAGGGAGATCCATCTAGACTAGGATTAAATAACATGTTAAAGACATCTTCCTAGAAAAGGTAGAGAAATCAACCATCACAAAACACTCCTTCAAAACTAAACACTCTATCTGTATTGACAAGGCAAAAGTTCTAACTATTTGTAACAACCCCACTGGGGTCAACTAGAAATACGTGATTTTAAAAAAATTAAACACGTATACCAAACATAGATTATGCCATGATAATATATAGATACCATATGAAATACTCAAATCATGACATAGAAAAAATACATCACATATCACTGATCTCTAATATCATGAGAGCACATCATAATGTAAGTATATAAAGTAACTATATTAACTCAACCATAGATAATACAAGTCTAAAACCACCACTATCAATATAAAATAACAAATAATTACAACTCTCATGATAATATTCAAAAATAAGTATAATACAATACAATGTACATATAAGATACATGGCTCCCCCAAAGTATAGTTCTCAAACTCAAATATCTATAGTAATCTCAAGTGTCACCTCGATAAGTAGTACTATTGTGAGGAAGGAGAACATTATCTGAGTGCTTTTCCACACCAACCATGAACCAATGATCCCCCACAATAATCCCATCAATAAATGACCCTTCTTTCATAGATGAGTAGATAGTGATGGCTTAGGAATACATAGAGACAAGTACCCGTGTGTCGTATGATTTCTATGCTAAACATGTAGTGTATCATAGAAGGTCATTCTATTGTAAGATATCACACAAACATGTAAATCATACTCATAAAATGATAATGTCTCACTAAACATACTTTAGCCCAAATTTGTATGAATAATAAATAATAACATTCTATAGATCAATTAAATTCATACACACCACTTGATTGGACTACCTTCATCTGTCATTGTGATGCTAGTAAGCTAGGGAAGTCCATCTCACTCCTTACTTCATATCAATAATGTAGAGTGGTCAAATACAATTCAACCACAAGATTCATTTAATTTACATCTTACTAGCAAACACATCATATAATATGCTAAACATAAGAGTAGCCAAAACTTACATTTATTTCGTCAAACGTATGAATGAATCTTACATTATTTTCTATCCCATAGTAGAAATAATGACTAAAATTTATACCAATAAGAGAAATATACATTTAAATATATATTTTCACCACCACAATTAGTTTCCAAATATATTACACCCTATAATAACTCATATTACCATAGTGTAGTATTCTAAGATATAACTACTAATTTTTCCACAATCAGTCATATAAAATAGTCTAAAACACATGGAACATAAGATTTTATTCAAGCAACTAGAATATAATGAATCAAGTCACAGTTCCCATGGAACATAATAATATAATAACATAGCATTCATCAAACTCTCAAGGTTGTATGTACACATACACAAAGTCTTACCAACTGTCACAACACACACTATTCATAGTAATGACCAACAAGCATACAATAAATAAATCAACTTAGTTGTGATTCTAAATATAAAAATTTTAGTATGTATCATCTGGGTATAACATACATTTATAATATAATACACATGACATCTCATACTATCATAGTTCATTGACTTTGAACACAACTACATAATTATGGATAATCAATCCTATAATTCAAATGAATTATAATCATAAACAATAGTCTAGTAAGTAAAAGTTATATCACCCAGGTAGATCCTATGTTTAAATTGCATTCTAACAATTATAAGAATATAACTTATAGGCATACTTCGCAATTCACTATTATATGCTAAATATGTCTAAACACATGTACATATTAAAACTCTCATACAATGCATCACATACAAGTATTCAATGTTGAATATGTAAAAATTAAAAGTCAATTATAATATTTATAGAGAAATAAAGAACTCATAAACTCATTATAAATTTCCATTCCAACAATTTGCTCTATTTTCTAAGAGACTGTTCCATAAGTTTATAGTTTTTGGATCCCTAAAAAACTGTCTTAGATTAACTACCCCTTGCTATAGGTATCTATAAGTACTTGGACCTCATAATATAAATGCATAATTTATATGTAGTTACTAAACCATTGTTCATTCATAATTCTTATCAATAACTCCCAATACTTAGAACTTTCAATCTGACATATCCAAAACTTACATAAATCCATACTCAAGTTCTCAAGACTACATAGTTTTTTTGTTCAGATTTTGCATATAAATATTTAGAAATATACTAATTGATTTTATAAAATACACAATAATTTCATAGATATATAAATTACTCAATTCATGATATCATACTAATCAAAACTCTGCAATAGGCACACACAAGTAAGATTCCAGTATACAAAAAATATATGATATAGTTGATAACTTCCCTAGGAACTATAATAAGAGGTACACATCCCCTAATAAGAATAAACTAGATATCCTTATTAAGTTATAATCCATTTTGAAGTATAGAGGATCTGTGATAAATATCCATAGATAATAGGTGAAACCTATTATCTTATCAATTATAACATTTACATATAATGCCATTATTTATATGGGTAAAACCCATTCCACATATGCTATCATCTGGAAACATAAGAACTTACCCAAATGTGGATTAAAACATCATGGTAATTTATTATATGTATAAATTTCCTATCCATTATACTTGTATAACATTACATTGTTTAATCATGAAACATTCTCTATTTATACCATATGAAGACATAATTCCAATAAGATATTGTGGCTACCATACAAAACCGCTAGTAATATATAAATTAATTTCTAACATGTATCTTATATAAATAATACCACATGTAAATTTAACTCTTTGAATAAATGTCCTACTATCCCAGATGCTATATTTTTCCATAATACCATAATACTCAAAACTCCTTATAATTTCTTATTTATAATATATTATTCATACTCTTGCATCTTTACAGTTCCAGAACCTGTAAGCCTAATAATAAACAATTATGTATAAATTATAAATAGGTAATAGTAGTGGTGATACATTTAATGAGAATTAGAATTTTTATTAGTTATCATAAGTTACTATCCATACATGATTACTATTTCTGGTCATTACCTTAATATGAACCAATCTATTTCAAGGAATGAGAATATGAGAATAGAAGTACCCACAATGAGAATTTGATACTATCACCATTTATATTTGGAATTAGCATAAATATTCTTTTCTCAAACCCATTATTACCTTACTAATATTTTAAGAATATAACCTTGAATTAAATATTAGCATAAATATTAAATAGGGCAACTTTACCTCAGCCACTTATACAGATCACCCTATATGCAACCATTGGGTATATTATAATCATTGATATCTATTTATATAGTATCGATCTAATATAATAAGATGTGGAAATTTATATATACTTTATAATCTATAGGGAAATCAATGATATATCTCTAGTATATCAATTTGAATATAAATAATAAGCGAAAGATATCAACGATTATGAATAGGTATTAGTGAAAGATATCATTAGAGCACAAGACATATTTGATGAGAGCACAATTGAAGTAATAAGCAAAATATGATACCTATTTAGATTATATATTTGATATCAATGAAAGATATTATTATATGCTCTTTAGTTGAATATAATTTGAACACAAATTTTCAATTAATGTGTTCATTTATGATATATCAGCTGTATAATATTGTTATACTTACATATCAATTTTTATGCTATGATATAAATTGCCACATATAACAAATGCTAGGATATGGCGACATCTAATCAATTATTACCAATTGTAACATCACACAGCTATATTTACATTCTCATAAATCAATAATATTACATGTAAAGAATTGAAAAGCATTGCCTACCTAGCAAGATGCTTTACTAATTTCCTTTGTCTTCTCCTTTCTCCTTGTGCCACACCTTTCTCCCCTAATGCCTTATTCCCTTATCTGCCTCTTTAATTTTCTCTCAAACATTACTTATAACAATGATTGATTTTATTCCTAATTTCCTCTCCCTAAAATACATGTAGTCCTTGATTTTAAAGATTTTCTCTTAGTTTTTTATTTTATTTTTTTAACTTTTTAACTTTTATTTTTCTCCAAATTTTAGACCTTTCCTTCTTTTTCCATAAATGTGGAACTTTTCCAAGCTGCCCACTTTTTGTGTTTTATTATTTTTATTTTTATATATATATTTTTAATTTTCATTTATTTTCATAATAATATATTCCTCTCTCTCTCTGCTCTCTCTCTCTCTTTCTCTCTCTCTCTCTCTCTCTCTATATATATATATATATAATTTTTTAAAAATAACTAATAATACTTTAATAATTATGATGACTTGTCTAAAATAAAGTCAACAATATAATAAATCAATAGCCTAAATTTATTCTAACTATGTAAATCACATAAATTTCATCTCTAAGAAAACATTAATGGTCATAAACATAATTACACAAGATAAAATCACCCAAGCTTAAACTTGGACTAACATGCAAGGCACACAAGGTAATTCCATAAAACCATTAAACTATGTAAAAAAAACCATGAATAAATAGCTATCTAATGCAAATGACATCAAAATACATTATGTTAACCATTTTATTATGCATCTAATATGTGTTAGCTACTCTGATGTGTGAAAGGTTCCTATCAGTTTCTCTATCATCCTCTGACATCTCCATCTATGTTACCCTCTCTAATGATGCTCTCCCTCCGTCACACTTTGAGGGATGGGCTATCTTATATCAACCTCATAACAAAGTAAGTAGTTGGACCATAACAATCATAATATTCATTATCTAAAATAACATATCAACATGATCATAAAGTAAACATATACTGACAGCTAACTCATAGCAGTGTGATCATATAACCAAAACAATATCTTACTGTCCCATAATAACATATATCTCAAAGCCTAGTCAAAATATAACCAAATCAGATGTGTCAATTATAAATATCCATTTATAGTCAAATAGTTTGTTTAGTGAGGAATCGAGATATAACACTATAGAAGACCATTATAAAAAATGTAAGTTGAGAAAATCCATAAAAATATGTTGACATTCTCAAAACTTGAATTGAGATGAAGGGATAAGTCTTAATCATGCTTGGAACCCTTAGTTAATAAACTATAATTCCTTCTACATAATGAATAGGGACCTCCCCTTTGTATTATTTTTATTCTTTTAAGTTTCTCCGTTCTTTCTAAGTTAAAATTCTTAATCCATTACTCGTAAGTATGTTAAGATATTTTAATCAAGTTGATAGTATTTTAATTCATCTACTCTCTTAATCAAGTTGTAAGTAATTTAATTTATTAAAAATCTTATGACTCTCACCACTTAATTAAAATCGGAAGTCATATCAACATTCATTCTCTTCTCTTTCTATTTGGATTTATTGTTCTCTTTTTTGTCTTAGCATTCACCTTCTCAACATTCAAATTTATTAATTTTATTTTATTTTTATCCGTTCCCAACATCTCATGACAGTTCACTCTTTTTATAAGGTTTTTGGTCTGAATTTCTTAAACACAATCTTTTTCTTGATGATAAATCATGGATAGTGATTTGAAACATATTGATCAAACAATTTTCACACAATTTTAACCCAAAAATCTTACTTATCAATTATTAAATTTTCTTTAGTATTACAATAATGGTAACTAATAATAACTATTTTTTTGGATAAATAATATAATTAAAGAATAAACAAAACATACTATAAGATAAAAATTTTATAACTAAAATGTTCTCAAAATGAAATTTCCATTAATAACGAGTATACATATAAATAGAAAAATATTTTTAGAAAACTCTTTATACTTTTACGATTCACTCGTTTATCTAACGTTTTCTAAATTATTTTCCTTCTTTTTTAAATCTATGTTTTGAATGGGTATACACTTGAAAACATGGAATTTAAAGTGCCAAATTTGTAATTTGCATCCAATTAAACACACTTTATTTAAAATGTGTAGACTAATCCACTCTACAAATTAAATTCTATAATTTTTTTAATATTGTTTACTATTTATGAATAAATTTGTTTAATAAGTTAAATGTTTGCAAATGATTTTTGTATTTAATAATTTAATCAATTATTATTACTGTTAGAGGAAAAGGAATTAAAATATAAAGTCATTTATATGAAGTGCAAATTTCATAGTTGCAAACCATAAAAAATAAAATCCAGATAATTAAAATGGTATTTATTTCGTTGATTGCTGACCATATAGGAAAGAAATAGTCCAAACCAATATGTTAAAAAAAAAAAAAAGTGCAAAAGTACCTATGCAAAGGGCTTTTCAGAGATGGAGCAATATCAATAGGATTATATGTTCCAACTTAAAAATGACAAAGCTATTTCAAGTTTAAAAAATGATGCAAACATTTGAAAACTAGGGGTAAAAAGGCCCATATATATATATAACAAAGATATTATTAAATTAAATAAATCAATCATGTAAATTTGTTGCAAAATCAATGTGAGAGGGACCATAACTTGGCCAAATTCAGTTATGAGTATACAAACATTCATAAGGATTCCATCCTCAACATGGAACCTATAAAAAGATCTATAAGTTGAATATAAATAAGTAGCTTATACAATAGTTCTCTGTAATAATAACCATAAAATTTAACTAGTAAATTATATAATAATAGTGGCTCATATCTTGGCCCACCATAAGTCCATAACATATCATTTATAGTTGATTCAGTTGATAATAAGTAATCTTTGGTTTATAACCAACTATAGAAAGTAACAAAACAAGAATAATCAGTCATTGAAGATGAGCTACTCATTATTCTAAGTGTAACTTTGGCCAACAAAAGGTGGGATCACCTCCCAAACTTTTTCCATCATCAAGTGAATCCTCTAGGTACCCCTGAGTAGGAATCCTAACTCCAGGCTTACTCACATCATGGTGCCAGGCAAACAAAAGAATGAAATGGTCTAGATGTCTTGGGGTCAAGGAGATAACTACTCATAAGATGATAAACTAAATATCTCTTATTCAATAGGATTACCAACCTCGACTCTAAATTTAACAAGCATAAAAACATGAAATAGAAAACACAAGTATATAAACCATTAGGCATAGAGCCACTAATATATGTTCTAAAAGCAATTGTGAGAGGGCTTAGGCAACCTACCATCATGTACCACATGAGAGACCTAACCCTTATTCCATCATAAATAATGTAACCCTTTGAGGCATCATTAGTCTTAATCGATGAAAACTTACTATCCAAACAAGTAAAAGTCCTAACAACTAGAACTATCATGGAGGAAAGACTCAACTCCAAACTTCCACACAAGGTTAAGAAAACTATGGGGTTACCCTAGCAAAACCATAGAAAGACAAGTAAAGAAAAGAAGTAAGCCAAGCTTATTTATCCATTTTGAACATAATAAATCAATAAAGAGTCATACAAACTTTCTACAGTAAAATAATAGACTATTTAAGTCAAAAGAGAAGCCTACCAGTCGATCCCAGTCCTTCTTGGGATATTTTATAAAATTTTCTTCTAGCTGAGGCCCTCCTCTCTGGGATCTTTTTGTTTCCCTTCTCTTTCTTACTAAAATGGAAAAAAATCAATTTCTAAGAGATATGCCTTCCTCAAATAGGCATTCTCTCCTCCTCACAACCTAATCAAAATGTGACAAGCACGTGTTCTTTATTTGGATTGACCAACCACTTTCTTTGCCAGCCCATGCCTTCATAAGTGGACATTCTCTTTTGCCAGTCTATAATGACACATGAAAACTCAATTAGGATCCTATGGTTGCTTCTAAGACAAACCACGTCCCTACATTAGGCTCAAGATAAAGGCAATTAATGGACAAGTCTATAATTATACCACTAGGCATTCTAGACATTGGTCTACTTTGTCCTCATTCATTCAAGACAACCAACCAAAGGTAGTTCGAACAACCCAATATATTACAATCCACTAAGACATACCAAGACTAAAAAAAGGGGCCAAATGGTATTCAATGCATTAAAATTGGATCATTTAAAGTGTAAGATAAGTTATATGTCAGATATAGGATCACACATGACGTGATAATGCCTGGTGCAGTCCTTGTTCCTTCATTGGCAATGGCTTGTTTTTGTGCACTTATTGCACCCATAAAATTCTTCTATTTTGATAGATGAAACTTACAACCATAAGCATGCTAGATCATTTTATTTAAACCAATGTAATTAGTTACCTTGAAATTAAATAGGTCTTGAAGTGAGGTACATATAACACCTAGTGCATGTATAGTCCAATTATGATATAGGGAAATAATTCAAGTATTTCTAAATTAAATTTACTATCTTTATAACCCACTTACTCTTCCAATCAACATCACCATGGAAGTATAGCCATCAAATTATCATAGTCACATTGTTCATATCCAAAGCATGTCTCAACAGGCTGTGAAGACTAATCCAATTCAACACACATTATCTAAAATGTGTAGACTAATCCACTCTGTAAATTAAACTCTATAGAAAATTTAATATTGTTTACTATTTATCAATAACTTGCTCAATAAGTTAAATGTTTGTAAATAATTTTTGTATTTAATAATTTAATAAATTATTATTACTATTAGAGAATAAAAACAAATTAAAATATAAAGTCATTTATATGGAGTGCAAATTTCATAGTTGTAAAGCATGAAAAATAAAATTTAGATAATTAAAATGGTATCTACTTCATTGACTGCCAACCATCCTAGATTGAACAAATGTAGCATAAAAATCCATTCAAAACTTCATCTTAGAGGAAATCATTGTTTTGAAATTCCAAGAAAGAAAGATCCCAAACGAATATGATTAAAAAACATATATGCAAAAGTACCTATGCAAAGGGCATTTCTCATATGGAGCAATTTCAATGAGGATTATATGTTCTGACTTAAAATGACAAAGCTATTGTAACTTTAAACAAGTGTCGTGAAGTGGCTATAGTACGTGATGTAAGAATTTATTATAGAAGAAAGGGAAAGATGGAAAAAATTTGCATATAATATTATTTAAAGAAACTAAAAACTTGACTCCATCCCCAGTGGAATGCACAGTGCACATGGAGACCCATAAAATTTATTGCTATAGTAGTACCAGTTACATTTGATAAGTCACATATCAGTAATCAGTAATACAAATTCATAAATATTAAAGACAAATTCATAAATATTAAAGGATTGCTAATGGCCCTTAGTAGTTTTTATGATAATTTTATTATCATTTATAGAAAAACTCCTTTTTATGATTTAATGGTTAATGATGGCCTTAAATTTTTACATCCTATCTAAATATTTGAAATCATTAAAACTGAGGTTGCCTTCTATTTTAAAAATTGTTCTAGATGTAGAATCCTGAATTATGATGTATGTCTATATTATTATTAACCTATTCTCACTAAAATACATGTATTTATTACTATTCCTACATATGAAACCACAATAATTGTCATTGCAACCTAGAATTCAGCTATGCTTTCTATTATTATTTCTCCATTGTTAAGAACAGAGTAGAATTACAAGCCCATACAATGATAAGATATCCTTTATTTTGTCTTGATTTATTTTAAAGGGGGTTATTTCTCACATGGTTTAAGTCCTCTATGATTGTAAATATGAAATTGGTGAATTTATTTGTGAGCTATTGTATTTATGTAGCTTTACTACAATATATTTACCTCTAAAGAAAAACTATCCTCAAAGGAGACATGGAAATCTTATCTCTGAGCATACAAGGATTCTAGAGAGTTAGATAGGTGTAGTTTTGGGGAGTGAAGATTCTATATTGGATAGGAAAAATTCCCATCATGTTAGAGTTGAAGAGCAAATACCATCATCGAAGAAAAACCTAGAGGTTTAATTTATTTGAAATCTATATCAATTTGGGTTTTGAAATATGCATGGGATGCTATTTGCACTCCAATTCTCTCAAGAATTATTGCCAATGTAGAGTCTTATATCAAGATTATATGCATATTGGCCCAAGCATAAGCATTTTATAACATGTCTACAATATAATTCTTTGAGGAATAATGAGATGATTTATAAACTTATAAACATTACACATAGCATATGAAAACTAAAATGTTAAAATTCAATGGCTTAAGAGCCATTTAAACTTCAGAGAGGCTCTATATGCTAAACTCTAATTTTTTTGTGTGTAAGCATGTCCCTTTCCACATGTTATTTGAAACAATCAAAAATTATTCTACAACATTAATATGGTGTTTAATAATAACATACCATTCTAGACATCCCTATTCGATAGAAAAACATTTTAATTACAAACAAAATCCAATTCATGCTTGAGAATATCCTTAGGCAGAGTGGTGAGAGTGGTTGGCACTGATCTCTTTGCTTCCTGAAGGGAAATAAATTGAAATATAATTTCAATAGTGCTGCATGCACCTATCTTCGCTTATGTATAGTAATAATGTCCAAGTGTTGTCGTTACTTGTTCATGGCATGAAAAGAGTCAATAGGTGTGGTTCAATTAGGTGGGAAAATGTTCACATTGTGATATTTGGTATTAACTAATTTCCATGGTGTTTTTTGTATTAAATTGTAGAATCCTAACCTAAATCTGCATATACATATAATATATGAATTGTTTTTATTAGCCACCACACCATATAATTATTTACTAGTTAGTAGTAATCAAGAAAATAATAAATTATTGTAGAGTTTCTGCTGACATTAAAAATGGTTTTATTTTTTGATCCTTGCATGATGCAATTGGTTGTAGTGACAACATTGACCAAAAGTAAAAGGTTTAGATGAAACCAATAGTACCAACAAATACTAAAAATGATGCAGACTTTTAAAAACTAAGGTAAAAAGGTCCCAATTTATCTAATGAAATAAATATATATGTAATAAAGATATTATTAAATTAAATAATATTATCAAAAATTGATGTAGACTTTTTAAAAACTTGGGATAAAATTTCCAATTTATATAATGAAAGAAATATATTATTTAACAAAGATATTATTAAATTAAATAAATTAATCATGTAAAGTTGTTGCAAAATCGATGTGAGAGGTACTTTAAAGGAAACAATTTTAAACTTAAAAAAATGATGTAGAGTTTTGGAAAATTGGAAAAAAGGCTTAAGCTATATAGTCCTTAAAAACTAAGTTATATAATACAAGGATTATATGTGTATAGTAAATATATTATTAGATTAAACAAAACAATCTGACAAATCTTACAAAGTTATTGTAAAATTGATTTTCAAGGATGTAAATAAATAAGAATATATTTTTAAAATTAAAGAAAAAGAATATATATTTAAAAAAATTAAAGAAAAAAACCTTTCATAAATATAATGAGAAAAGAATGTATTATAATAAATCTAATACAATATTATATTGAGAGTAGTTCAGGTAATATAAAATTTATTAGAATCAAAGGAAAAAAAGTATTGTGAGAAAGCGAATGTAAAATTGATCTTAATGGAATATAAAATATGCATATTTTTATTAAATTCAATAGAAAATAAGGATCACATAGTAGCTAGTCCCCGTGTTTGAATTAAAAATTGTTTATGGTTGAGTATTTGTCCATAATCATAAGAATTATAATGTGGCTAGTCTTGCTGCTAAATATTTTATATTGAATTGTATATAATTGAATTAATTAAATCATGTTTGTGGACACATACTTAATAGGTGGTAGTTTTCTTACCAAACTATATAATTATGTTGTAAAATATTAATAATATTTATTCATAACCAATACATGCTACTTAGTTGTTGGTGTAAACTTTTGTTGCATTGGATTTTGTCTACATTGTCTATTTTAGCTTGCTTAGGTTGTTCTAGGTCATTAGTGAAAGTCTATCCCACATGCATGAGGTTATTGGGACTTGTAAACTTTAAACTATAAATATACTTTTCCTATTGATTTTATGGCTAATGCAAATATTCTTTCTACAACTTCTCTTTGGTAAGACAAGTTTCTTTCTCTTAAGGGTTTTAAGATTTTATACAAGTTCTCCATATAGGTTTATCATGAAAGAATCAATGTTAAATTGATATTGGCATCATTTGACATGGTATCAGATCCATTTTGATATTCATTTACTAATCAAATCTTAGTGGGATATATTCATTGCATTCTTATTGTTTTCTTGATTTTAATTTTTAAGGGGTTGGTGGGGTTTCTTAAAAAACTTGTGCAAATCTTTATAGCTGGTGTTTCCAGATGAAAAATGGACAATGATATTAGATTTAAAGGGTGCCAAACCCTAGGATTGGCTGTAAACATGAATTAGTTTCATGACTACCATTTTTAGCCATTTTTGAGTAGATTTCTTGCTTTTGCATATTTCCATATTGCCAGAGTCTTCAATCAAAAAATGGTTTCTAGGTTTTGTAGATTACCAAGTGGGTCTTTTCCAATTTTGTAAAAAAGCTGAACTGATTCTCATAGATTTGAGTTCTTATTTAAGGGTTTGCCATTTTTGGTTGGTTCAAGTGACTTTTTTGTAGAATTTGAGACTTAGAAGATTTTTTGGCTTCTTTGAGTCCTCTTTCACACGGTGATGTGGTCATAAGTGCATGTATTTTTGTGCCTTAATAAGTCCAAAGGTCCTTAGTCAGACTCTCCACCATGTAGCCCAAGGATCGTTAGCCTAACCCCATCCAATGTGAATGCATGACCATGGACTTCATGTCATATGCCTCAGTGGGACCCAAGGCTCACCGGCCCAACCATTGATAAAGTATGATGCAAAATCTATGGGTCCAAGGCCCAAAATCCTAACCATTGATGATGTGGTGATGCAAAATCTATGTGATCATGCTTCACATTTTTGTGGGGCTTAAATCCCAAGGCCCAATCATCAAATCTATGGAGATATAAATGAACCCATTATGTACCTACATCTCTAAGATTCTACAGGGTTGGAGGGTGTCTTCCCAACATGTGAGATGCATCCCCACTCCCAGATGTAGTGATGGTATAGTAAGGCATCAACTTTAAGGGAAATGAATCCTTGCGATATGTGTGTAACCATCAACTTTAAAATAGGGGTTTATAACACTATTCATTGTTAGCCCTTAGCCCTTAGCCCTTAGTCATATAGAAATTAAGCCTATGGTCACTTCCAATCCAAAAATGATTAAATTTTTATCAAGAGAGGATTACATTTTTATTTTGAAACTAGATGCATAATATTTCCTTTGGGGAAGTTGATAAAAAATTTCCACCCTCTTGCCACCAAATTTTTCATGCAAGCAGATTTTTAAACACGCATAACTTTTGATCGGTAGCTCAGATTTGAAAGCTATCTTCTTCAAAAGTGATTGATTTTTCATGATCTATGCATTTGAGGTATTTTTGGTCCTTCCATATACACCTAATGTTTTTAAATATTATACTTTTTATACACATTATCAATAGAGCTCAACATCCCTCTAGTTCTTTGTACTTATGCACTTACTACTCAAGATACATTCTTGACTATGTTTGATCTCTATATGAGCATGTTTATAGCTAGAAAATTATGGGAAGTCACTATTGATAATTATGAAGGGGTATTATGTGGTACTATGTATTCTTTGGTGTTTTACCTGCACATTCTTATTTTTTACATTGTGTTGATTCCTGCACTTATTGCTCATTTGGATGCATTCTTGGTTGTGCTCGACATCCTCTTCATGAGTGTGAATTTTTATTATAACTAGGTGTCATTTTAGTTGTTTTATGTAGTTGTGAACTTATTTTGTGTCTACTCTCAGTCATGCCAACTTCACTTGAGAGATACTCATAGGGGAAAGTTGATTCTACACCTGTGGTTCTTCTTAGAAAGACCAACTATGCCTCTTGGCGTGCTTACATGAAACACTTGATCATGATAAATAATTATAATCCATTTCTATATGGATATATTCCCACCCCTTCTAACTCAATCCAATTCAATAAGTGGTCTAACACTTGTGATAGGGTTTTTATCACCTTACTGTTACATGTTTATGTGGATCTTCATTGCCATGTGGAACATAAAACATGTCCCTACACTATTTGGAGCATCCTACAATCTCTTTTTGGAGATCCTATTGATATTTACATCACACCTCATATTCCACTTACTATTGTCTCTCCAAAGAATATTTCACTCTCTCTTCCTACTCCTATTTCCTATGATGACACATCCATGGTGGATAATGTTCTTCCTTCTATCAAGCCACCGCTACAGGATGAAATTCTACCTGACCTTAGCTATCCTATTGTAAGTCCTATTTTTGTCCCTATTTTGGATGTTTATATTCTATATCCTTCATAGATTGGTACTTTGGAGGAATATACTATTTCTATTGAGAGTACAACTTGTGAGAACATCAATGGCTCTACTCTTCCTATGAATATTCAGTCTATAAATCCATGTGATTCATCTAAAGTCTCTTCTTCATCTTAGAAGGTTGTTGAGCTATGATTTCCAATTCCCATGGACATTCCTTTAGTGAATATTCCATGCCATTCTTCTTTATCAGACTCCCATGTACTTGATGACACTTCTGATCTTGAGTACAACTCTAAGACTGAGGACTCTTATTTTGGAACATATGACTATAATAGTGATGGGGACACACATCCACCATCTCCTTATCACCTTACAGATATTAAAGATTTATTTCCTGATCAACCTACCTCTAGTCTAATTCCAACATTACAGGGTGCATGTATACTAGTTCAAGATTCATCAGACATTAGACAATCTATTCCATAAGTACATAGCTTCTATAGTCTGTTGTTGCAACTGCTCCCATTATATCATCATTGCATAAAGTATTTACCCTCTTACTATGCATGAGGAAAATATTTCTTTGGTTTGATTTATATTAGGCACTTGGTGGAACAATTCATTGTTTTAGGGTGATACACACTTTATTTCACCTTCTTTCGATAGGTTCACTTCAGTGGCATTACATTTAGTTCTTGTGCATGATCTTGTTAGACTTATGCCACACTTTTGTTTCAGACCCTACTCAGAGTATTTTTTATTATTTCTACCTTTATCTTCCACTTTAGAATGGGTATAATTATAGTACACCATTCATGTTCTTCCTTTGGCAAAGGGAAGAAAAATTGTTTGATGCGGATGGGGCTTCTTCAATCTTAAGGCAAAGGATATCATTAGTGATATTCATTATTTTGTGAGTTCTACTCTAGGAAACTTCAACATATTCTATGGGGACTTATTATTTCTCTTATCTCTATGTGCTTGTTTGCTCTTACTTGTGGACACCTTCTCAGTTGTGCCCAACATCCATTGAGCATGAACTATTTCTCACTTTGCTCTCTTTTGGAGAGGAGTTTTATTTTTACAAGATTTCTTCTTTTATTTGTTTTATAGGAGTTGTATTATGCTTAGGTACCTCATTAGGCCTTTGTGCAGGGACCTAATTCTTATACCCACCTAAACTACACTTAAGGGGGGTGTTGATGAAGACTTTTATCCCATTGGATTTTATCTATATAGTCTATTTTAGATTACTTAGCTTATTCTAGGTCATTAGTGATTTAGTTTATCCCACATGCATGAAGTTGTTGGGACTTGTCAAACTTTCACCTATAAATGTACCTTTCCTATTGCTTTTATGGTTAATGTAAATATTCTTTCTACAACTTCTCTTTGGTAAGACAAGTTTCTTTCTCTTGAGGGTTTTAAGATTTTATGTAGATTCTCCATATAGGTTCACCATGCAAGCTTTGTTGTTCAATTGATCTTGGCGTCATGTACCTTTCCTATTGATTTTATGGCTAATGCAAATATTATTTTAACTTCTCTTTGGTAAGAAAAATTTCTTTCTCTTGAGGGTTTTAAGATTTTATGGAGGTTCTCCATACAAGCTTCATTATTTAGTTGATTTTGGCATGATCTGACATTAGCATTGGTAGTATTTGTTTGTAATTGAACATAAAATTAGTGTTATATTGATATTATGCTATCATATGAAAATTACCATATGAATATATTGATATTTTAGAGAATTTAATTAATAAAATTTGTAATGTTGTTATTATTAGAATTTTTATAATATGACTTAATAATTCATTTCATTAGCATATAATTGTTGAAATTTAAAATTTAAATTAATGAATTATTTTTATTATATTATAGAGAATTAAATTATTCAAATTAATGATCTTAATTTATAATTATAAACAAATATAATTCTAGATATTCAAATTGTTATGATTAATAAGAGTAATAAAGAAGATGAAGTATTTTACAAAATAATTAAAAAAATCACACACTTTTAAGTATTAATGGTATAATTTAAAATTGAAATATTAATATTAGAAAAAAATACATTCATAATTTCTAAAATATGCTTTAATAAATAATTTATTTATGAAAATAAGTAGCATTTATGATAAGATATTACTTAAGTAGTAATTATGATAAGATTTGACATGCTCAACAATTAATTAATGTTTTAGAATGTTTTGATTTTTTTTTGTTTAGAATGCATTGAATTAAATATTATTCACAATTAAAAAAATTAATGACATGAATAGTTATAAGAAAAAAATAAATATAGTAATTAATAATGATACACGTTGTCATAGTAATTAATTTTTATGATGTCAACATAAGAATATTCCTAAATAACACCCTTAAGAATATTTCAATATTTATATGATTTTTTTAGAAAAAATATAATTTTTAAAATCATATGTATTTTAATAAAATTGATTGTTTAAATAATTGTGGGTTATTTGTCTAAGTAAAACTATTAGTACCTTGCCTTGGCAAGGACTAATAAGTCTCAAATATTATAATGAAAAATAATACAAAATTGCTCCCGAACAAGTTAAAGTAGCATGAATCTCATTTATTAAATTCAAGGTAAACAAATTCTAATGGAAAAATAAAACACCTAAATCTTTGACCAAAGGATTATTGTCACAGATCTATTACAAAAGGGATCTTGGAAGCCTAAATATGCAAAAAATTAACATGTTAGAAATGAATCCCAAGTTTTAGATGAAAAAATACAAAATTGGGCCTAGAGGAACCAAGAAAAATCTTCCAAATGACATTACTAAAGCCTAAATTTTAGGCTTGCACACTCAAATTAATAAAAGCAAGATCTAATATAACATGTGATATTGTTCATTACGAAATGAGGATAATAAGAATAAGGGTTGCATAGCGGTTGGTCCCTATCTTTGTATTGATAATTGTTTGTGCTTGAGCTTCTATATGTAAATTTATTAATTATATTTCAATCACCAATATGTACATAATTTAAGAAATGGCCAATAAATTAATGTCTCAGTTATAAAGTTGTTTGAAAATAGTTATTTATTCAACATTGCTCTTTAAACATTAATATGATTTTTAAAAAAAAAACCAGAAAAAACATTGAAGATAATATATCTACATGTTATATTTTTTAAGATTTTTTCCCCCATCTAGTCACCTTTCATATGAATTAGTCGATAAAAAAATTGATTTACATTCATAATTTATAAGGAAAGCATTAGATTAAAAATTTATTTACAGTCATACAACTATCAGTTGATACAGAAAATTGATAACCAATTATTTTAATTATGTTTTTGAATATTGTGTGGTTTTGCATGTATGTGAAGGGTATTAAAAGTGAAGGAATTGATCAACATATTTTAACGTTAAAAGAGTCCAGAAATGAATGGATGGTGGCATCTTCAGGGTAGAAATGGTGGGATCACCTTCATTTTATGAATTCATAATCAACAAAAATGGCTCCACATTGAATTATAATATCTCTACTCAGTAGCTAAAAATCGTTGTGGGTCAACACTTTGGGAAATTTTGATTTAAACCCCAATCCCTCACATAGAGTTCAAAAATCCTCACATTGATATTAAATAGATCATCCCTTTTTCATTACGAGCTCACGTGTAATTTCAATAGGGATGATGACTAGGTCCATTCACACCAGTGCATTTTTTAGTTGTTCTTTCCTAAAAAAATCACGCACCAGTGCATCTTCTATGTTTCTCATTTACATATATATTTTTAGCCTTGATTTATCTAATTATTCCATTATTTTAGCCATACAATAATATTGAATATAAGAACCAATTTAATTTTACTATATGACTCTACTACATATTTTATACTATAAACATCCTTAATAAATTTGAAAAAATCATCAACTTGGAGATAGTCTCATATCAACCATCTTATTTACCATTATTTACCTAAAAACCAAAATAAGATAGAAACTATTAGAATAATGATTATTTCATATTTGTAAAATATACACAAATACTCATAAAATTTGATTTGAGAAATGATAAAGCACACAAGCTAAATATAACTATCAATATATAACAAGACGTAAGAAGGCTCTTAGATTATTTTTGGCATTGTTTTGGATTTTAACTATTTGAATTCTACTTCTCTAGACTGTGTAAATGCTCCATATACAACTCATTCTAACCTATTGTTTCCCACTCACTTCTATCAAATTGGGTCAGTATCAATAGTTCAATTTGGTTTAGTATCAAAAGTTGGTATTGCTCATCCTATAATGATCGGTTCTATCCTTGCACACAAAAAGCTTATATTTTCTTCTGTGTTGATGCACCTACATCTACAATGTCTATTTATACCATTAATTATCTATGAAATAATGAGAATGCACTTGTATGATCAAAACCATATTTATGCATACGTAATATGATATCAAATGGGGATGTCAAGGAAAATTAATGAGTTGGAATGACCTTGGTCAATCCCCATTAACTGACCAAGATCTACATTACATTGCCAATACCTAGAAGAGGGATAAAATTCAAATGCAGTTTTCCCATTAATATGTGTGTGTAGTTAAGGATGCAAGCGTATATTATATTTCTCCTATATTTACCTTAGTACAAACATGAAAATGTAAATAAACCTTTATAAACTTCATATTTAGCTATAAAATTCATATTTAGTTTTAAATTTCATATTCATATTTAATAATTATGTAGGTGCAATATGAAATATTGTTTAGTTATTAATAATGTAGAGTGCTTGTCCCAAAATAGATTATCATGACTTTGTATATATATGAGTCTCTAATTTTAAATTAAAGACCTAGTGGTGTGCAAAGCCAACCAAAAGAACATCAATCATGCCTAAATAATGGTCATAAAGTGAAATGTCCTTAGAAGAAATTGAAAACATTCTTGGGTCACTTCCATCATCTTTAGTCAATATCAAAATTCAATGCTGATAGCAAATGGTGGAACTAACCCATGACCTAAAAGGACTCTAGGATGAAAGAATGGGGCCAATATCTCTATAATATGGCAAATCAAGGTGAAGAGTATAAGACACATGGGTTGCATAAAAAAATAGAATAAAAAAGAAAACTAAAAGACCCAAAGAGATGTGACACTAAGTATCTAGTTTGTATTTTGAGATATATACATGCAAATTTTCCTAAAGGCATTGTGAGATAAGGCTTGTACCAAATCTGTGTATTTACAACCAACTAGAAAAAAATATATATGAATCATAATTTATAGTTAAATTCGATGGAAAAATACTTTTTATTACCAAAAATAATGTTGTTTCTTTGTTTTGGGTAGAAATTATAAGTGTCATGCCTTCTTGAGAGAATTAATTATTTTTATGGTTATTAGTTTGCCACAGATTTATTTTAAAGATGGCATTTGTCTAGGTTGTACAACTGAAAAACAACATAGGGATCCATTTCCCAAAGGAAAACCCTTGAAGGAAAGTGATAGATTATAATTGGTTCACAGTGATCGTATGCCATTTCCCAATATTTGTTTTCAAAAACATAAATACGTGATTATATTCATTGATGATTTCTCTTGTAAAACTTGGGTCTACTTTTAGAAAAATAAAAGTGAAGTCTTTGAGCACTTCAACATTTTCAAGATCCTTGTTGAAAACCTATCACAGAGAAAGTCTCAAAATAGATAATGGAACATAGTTTTTCAACAACTAGATGATTAAAGTTTGTGAATAGAGAGGCATTAAAATGGTATCATAGAAAAAATTTAGTGTCTCAAAATAGATAATGGAGGAAACTTTTTTAACAAACAAATGATTACCTTTTGTGAATAGGTAGGCATTAAAATTCAACATTGTGTACCCTATAACCCTCAAAACAATAGTGTAGCTAAGAAAAATAACCTCATACTAAAGGAAATGACCAATTGCATGGTACATTCCAAAGACTTGCCTCCAAAATATTGGGCAGAAGTAATTTAATGTGCAACCTACATCTAAAATAACACACCCCCTTCCATAGTGAAAAATATGACTCTTGAAGAAAAATGGTCCGGTGTCAAGTCATATGTTGGGTAAGTGCATGGAATTTGGGGGCTAAAAGGGGGTCTTAAGTGGACATGTTTTACCTGAAAAACAAGAAACCTCAACTTGTATAGATTATTTGAGACACATAAACTCAAAATTTGAAGATTTCATAGGAACATAAATTGTAGAATTAAGTGTAGTTTCGAAAATACTAATGTTTTTTTGAAATAATCAAGTATAAGTAGGTAAAACATCAGAAATTCAAAGAGCTAGTATTATTTTTTATAAAAACTAGAGTAGATAGCTTTCCATGCAGAACATCATTTAGTTTTTTTTAAACCCTCTAGTGGAAAGTAAGAGAAGATCATCTAGTTTACAACCTTTTATTTAAAGTTATGGAGATCCTAAGCTTCTCACTGATCACCCTACTCAATGTTTCTTAGAATATTATCACCAAATCCATTGCCAACTGTGTTTGACTAATCCTACTTGCCATTTTTAGACTAGATCAAACATGCTTTATTAAAGGAAGATATATTTTGGATAATCTTATTGCCATCTAGGAAGGCATGGCTTCAGCCCGTTCCTCTCTCTAGATAATTATCTTCATCAAGCTAGACTTTGAAAAGGCTTATGAAAAGATTGAATGGAATTTTATTCTTAGCATGCTTAAGGCTCTCAAATTTGGCCCCTATTTCATCTACACAATGTATAAATTGCTTCATGATGCCTCCACTTGCATCACTATTAATGGGAATCAAACCTTGGGTATCAAAATCCAACATTCTATTCTCCAAGGTTGTCCCCTTACTCCAGTGCTCTATGTTTTAGTCACTAAAGCCCTAGGTTACCTTTTAGCTTCTAAAGTTTTACAAGGGCTCATTCATGGCATTGTGTTGCTTGATCACACCTCTCAGCTCATCAATGGCCACTTTGTACATGACACATTTCTCACACTTGAAGAACAAGAGGCCAATTTTAATGAAGCTATGCAATGTCTAAATATCCTTTATTTGGCTTTCGGCTCTAGCCTTCAATGGAGGAAAACCCAGTGCCTATATCAAAACATCATGCATGTGCCTGAGTGGCTTAAGAATTTTAATTGGTAGTGGATTGCTCAAGGGAATAAATTTAAGTTATTGGGCATCCCCTTCACTTTTGACAACTCATCATTCGATCTTTAGAAATATGTCCTCAATAGGACTGAAAAGAAGATTGACTGTTGGATCACCAAGCCCCTATCTATGGTAAGTAAATTTCAAGTTTACACCAAGATTTTGGCATCTAATCATGTTTACTACTCCTCTTGTTGAGCCCCCTCTAAATCCTCATATGATAATCTATCCAAGCTTCTTCATGATTTCCTATGGGCCAATTATAACAGGGATAATGGTTTTCATCAGGTGGCTTGGGATATCTATTGCCTTCCTCATGATAAAGGTGGCATGGTCATCATTGAAACTTATAAAAAAATTATGGCCTTGTGCACTAAATGGGTTGTTCAGGCTATTGAGGGAAATGAGTCTTAGAAAATTCTCCTCTACCATTGTATCTCTTAGGGCTCTCCCTATGTCAAAACTAGTTGGTAGAATATTGGCTTTCAATCACTTCTCATCACTAATGTGCCTATTAATATTACATGATCCTTTGTTGTCAAAAATATCTAGAAGGATTTTGAAGCAGTCAAACCCCACATGAAATGGGTAGGGAATGAATTTTGCATAGGGTTATATTTTAATGATCATAGCTTATGGTGGTCTCCTATTCTCACTAACTCTTCTATTACCTTATCTGAATTACCTAGTCTTAAAGCTCCACAATTATATCGTAAAGGGATTCACACTATCTAGGACTTGGTTACTTCTAGAGACTGAATTCCTTGACCTGATTTAAAAAACAAGTGTGAATTAAATAATTCCAACTTACCTTTCATCCTTGACATTCACGAATTACTCCCTGATGTTATGCTTCATAAGCTTGGCATTCAACCTCCTAAATCCTGGTGAAAAACTGGAGGTTGAGCTATGATACAAACTATAAAGGTTAATCTCTTGGGCTTGTTTATCAGGTGATGAGTCCATTCTCCCTGGCTCTTGACAAACTCAATAGATGCTAGGGCCTTCAGTCCTCTCTCAGGACTTGGATCACTCTTCTAGATTGTGTGGCACCCTAGAGTAGAGCCAAAGCTGGCTCATTTTTTATGGTGTTTAATATTCTAGGGGATCCCCCTTAGTGAGAGGTTGATCCAAATCCACATTCCCCAATGCTTTTGTTTAGCTTGTAAGTGGCCATAATATTTAAAGCATATGTTCTAGTTTTGTCCTAAATCTCAATCTACATGGTGATGGATTCATTCATTATTTCAACCCTATCATCCCAAGCCTTTCTCCTGGTAGTAAGCATTTTTTAGGGAATTTTCTAATTGGCTATCTTCTATTACTTTTCTTTGGCAAAAATTTTATGTTATCATCCTCTTTCAACTTTGGAAAGCTAGAAATAATTTTATTTTTTCTCATGAGGCCTATAAAATTTTATTTATTTATAATGATGTCAATTTATTTATAGATCTAATCTCAAGTTGAGAAGATGGCACTAAACCTATGCAACCTATAGGAGCTCCTTGACCACTTGGGGAGTGCCCTATGCATCATGAGCAGAGTTCTACTAGAAGATTTGCCCTGCAGTCCCCCACCACCTCCTCCAAAGAGGCATAGAATCAGAATCTAATCTTAAAGTAGGGGCCACTTTTTACGTCACACTCCCCCATGGGGTGGTTATATTTCACACAAAAAAATTGATGCTAGTCCTGCTCAACAGTCTTGGGTGAGCAACATTGTTCCTGCACAACCCAATGATGGTTGGCCGATCATTATTCATAATGACCCCCTAGATGGCTAGACTACTTTAGAGATTCTCAATGTGGAACCACCTACTTGGGTGATGCTTCTTAAGGATGACCCTCTAACTTTACCTCTTGGGGTGGTGGCTTGTGCTTAATTATCTGGTTGGTTATTTGTAGTTGTTATTTCTATGTTTTGACTAACTATTTTTTTTAATGTTTTGAGTCATTTTCTTCTTCTAGAATTGAGTTTGGGTCATGATTTTTATGACCATATTACTTTGTAACCTTTTGTATTACATATTTTTATTTAATATAACGTAAATCATTTCAATATTAGATTAAGTAATGAATATATTTTTTTACTAATTTCATAATTCAATAAACTAAAATATGATGAATAATGTATAAATGAATGTGAGGCCCCCTAACTACCTAAAAAAATATCAAAAATTAGATTTTTTTTAATGTGTATAAAATTTGGTCTAGTTTACAACCATATAATTGTTTTTGGTTTACATCAACGAATCAAAAGATACGTAAAAAAAGATGAACTTGTATAGTTTCAACATATAACACTATAAAAAGACATACTTAGAAATAAATATAGATAACAACCTTAAATTAATAAAAATATAAAAAATATATATATTTGGAAAGAGGAGTTTGTATTCAATGTTGTAGTCATATTTTAAATAAAAAATTGATAAATTTCATAGTGTTTAGCATGGCCAAAGTTGTATTTTGTTGTTTTAAGTCAAAAATATGCTTTCAATTGGGTGTTTATAGGTTCACGCCTTAGGATCGAGAATCCAAGCCATTCCCAAGCCTTGAGGCATGTGTTTCAAATATCAAACATTATAATTAAATATGTGAAATTACCACGTATGCGAACTGTTTTAGTTATTAAAACCATGTATGCAGTATTGTTGTTATAAAAATATGTACATGGAATAGTTTACTATTACATTGGCATGCATAATATATAAATAAAATAAAAATTCAAGTATAAGTTTAAATTTAGATAGGGACATAATTTAATTTATATTTTATTTATATACTTTCAGTATATTTTAAAGTGGTTTCAGCCTATAGGAGCTATAATGCAAAATCTAGGTTTTGGAGGATCCTATCATATTTTAGACTTAGTCATATTCTAGGGTTTCATGGTTTTAGACTTGGACATATTTTAGTGTTTCAATATTTTTATGAGACATCATATGAGGTATGAAGGTTGCATGAAGGGATGTAGGTATGATAGAATAGTATGATAACATCTCTCATAAAGTGCCACATGTCAATCCCATCCCATCTCCTTTGCACCCCTTAAGGCATACACTATGGGAGAAATGCATTGCTGAGACCCTAATGCATACATGAACCATATAATGCACAAAGGCATACACAACATGATATCTAATTATTGGGTACATTTCTAACATCAGTCCCATAAAGAAAACACATGCATCACTAACACATGCATCGCTTCTTTCATTTTATAAATCATGGATATTTTAGCCATATTTTGATAAATTTAAGCATTAGTCAATAATGGGTAATTATTGATGTGATTTGGGCCAAATTAAGACCTATGAACCTAATTATTAGTCCAAATTATGCTAATTGGGGATAAAAAAGTGGTTTAGGATTTAAAGAGTTTATGATTTATGATTTAGGGTTTAGGGCTTAGGGTTTAAGGTATAAGGTACAGGGTATAGGTTCCAATAATAAAGGCATTTGGAGCCAATTTAAGCTTGTTAAACCTACATGTGGCTATATAATGTGATTTTGGGCATAATTAGACCAAATGTCATCACAAGTTGAGCCAATTAGTTAATTGGGGTAATATGTGATGTGATTTGGTAAAAATTAAACCCTATGAAAATAATTATTACTCTAAAAGATGTTAATCAGGGCTAAATCAATTGATTTAGGGTTTAGGATTAATGATATAGGGATTAAGGTTTAGGGTATAACATATAAGGTTTAGGTTTTAGGGTATAGGGTCCAATCATGAAGGTAATTAGGGATAATTTGAGCTTGTTGAACCTATTTGTGACTATAGAATGTGATTTTGTGCTCAATTAGCCCCAATGCCATGACAGATTGAACTAACTAGTCAATTAGGGTAATCAGTGATGCAATTTGGGCCAAATTGAGCCCTGTGAACCTAAATTTTACACTAAAGGATGTTAATTTGGGATAAATTAATTGGTTTAGGGTTTAAGGTTTAGGGCTTAGGGTTTAAGGTATAGGTTATAGGGTATAGGGTCTAATTTCAAAGGTAATTGGGGATAATTTAATCTTATTCAACTTATTTATGACCATAAAATATGATTTTGGACTCAATTAGCTGCCATGTCCTCACAAATTGAGCCAATTAATTAATTGGGGTATTTAATGATGTGATTTTGGCTAGATTGAGCCTTGTGAACCTAATTCTTAGTCTAAATGATGTTAATTGGGGATAAAACAATTGATTTAGGGTTTAAAGAGTTTAAAATTTAGGGTTTAGGGTTTAGGGCTTAGGGTTTAAGGTATATGGTTTAGGATTTAGGCTAAGGGTCTAATCATGAAGGTAATCGAGGCCAATTTGAGTTTATTAAACCTAATAGAATGAGATTTTAGGCACAATTAGCCCCAATGTCATCATAGGTTGAGCTAATTAGTCAATTGGGGTGATAAGTGATGTGATTTGGGATAAATTAAAGCATATGAAAATAATTATTACTCTAAAGGATTTTAATTGAGGATAAATCAATTGATTTAAGGTTTAGGATTTATGATTTAGGGTTTAGTATTTAGGGCATAGGGTATAAGGTTTAGGTTTTAGGGTGTAGGGTCCAATCATGAAGGCAATTAGGGCCAATTTGAGCTTGTTGAACCTATTTATGACTATAAAATATGATTTTGGGCTCAATTATCCCCAATCTCATCACAAATTGAGCCAATTAGTCAATTGGGGAAATCAGTGATGTGATTTGGGTTAAATTTATCCTTGTGAACCTAATTCTTACTCTAAAGGATGTTAATTTGTGCTAAATGAATTGGTTTAGGGTTTAGGGTTTAAAGTTTAGGGAATATTGTTCAAGGTATAGGGTCTAATTGTAAAGTAAATTAGGGATAATTTGAGCTTATTCAACCTATTTATAACTATAGAATGTGATTTTAGGCTCAATTAGCCCTGATGTCATCACAATTTGAGCCAATTAGTCAAATGGAGAAATAAGTTATGTAATTTGGGCCAAATTGAGCCATGTGAACTTAATTCTTAGTTAAATAATGCTAATTAGGGATAAATATTGGTTTAAGGTTTAAAGAGTTTACAATTTAGGGCTTAGGGTTTAAGGTATATGGTTTAGGGTATAAAGTCCAATCGTAAAGGTAGTTGGGGCCAATTTAGCTTGTTGAACCTACTTATGACTATATAATGTGATTTTGGGCATAGTTAGCCCCAATGTCATCATTAGTTAATTAGGGAAATAAGGGATGTGATTTGGGCCGAATTGAGCCTTATGAAAATAATTATTACTCTAAAGGATGTTAATTGGGATAAATTAATTGATTTAGGGTTTAGGGTTAATTATTTAAGGTTTAGGGTTTAGTGCGTAGGGTATAGGTTATAAGATTTGGGTTTTAAGGTATAGGGTTAAATCATAGATGTGATTTTGGACTCAATTAGCACCAATGTCATCATAGAGTGAGCTAATTAGTCAATTGGGGCAATTACTAATGTGATTTGGGCCAAATTGAGCCTTGTGAACCTAATTCTTGCTCTAAAAGATGTTAATTTGGGCTACATTGATTGGTTTAGGGTTTAGAGTTAATGATTTAGGGTTTAAGGTTTAGGGCATAGGGTAAGAAGTATAGGGTTTAGGGTATAGATTCAAATCATAATGGAAATGATTTATTTAACCAAATATCAATTGATAGGGGTGGATGATTAATCTAGAATAACCAATAAAGTAAAAAAATGCTTAAATTTATCAAAATTTGGCATAAATATCAAAAATCCATGGAATGAAAGAAGTGTGGTGTGTATTTCATCTACGGGATTGCTATTATAAATGTATCCTAGAATTGTAAACCATGTTGTGTATGGTTTTATGAATAATATGGTTCTTGAATACATTAGGGGCTCACTGATGCATTTCTCCCAACATGTATGCCTTAAGGGGTGCATAGGGAATGGGGTGGGATCAACTTGTGGCACTTTATGATATTTACTCTAATAATATTCTATCATACCTAAATCACTTCATGGAAACTTCATACCACCTATGATGTATCCTTGAAATCTTAAAACCCTAAAATATGGCTAAGTCTGAAACCTTGAAACCCTTGAATTTGACTAAGTTTGAAATATGATAGGATTCTCCAAAACCTAGAATTTACATTATAGCTACTAGAGGTCCAAAACTACTCTCAAACATCTTAAAAGTATATAAATAAAATATAACTTAAAATATAATAAAATATATGTCCATATCTAAATGTAAAATTATACTTAAATATTTAATTTATTTGTATACTATACATGTAAATGTAATAGTAAACTATTATGGGTACACATTTTTATAAAAATAATACCACGTATACGCTTCTATAACAACAATATAGTATACGTGGTTCTAAAGACTAAAATACATACATGATCTTAAAGATTAAAAATGCGTATGTGGTTTTAAAGACTAAAACTATGTACGTGGTCTTGGATCAGTAATTGTTGAGCCTATGTGTTAAGACCACGTGTGCACTCTTTTAAACTGCATATGTGAAAATGTTAAAATTGGTTTGAATGCAAAATGTGTTTGTTTTTTGTCCCCCTAAATCTTTTCACTTAACCTATTTATAATTTCTAAGTTTTTGGATGTAATGCATGGGCACACATTCTAGATTAAAAGAGCAAAGCAATGGAAAAGAATGTCACCCTTGTATCTTAGTAGGCTATTGTGAAGATGTGAACACATATCATATTTTTATTTCAAGCACCACTAAAATGATTTACTGGTGGGATGTGTTATTTTATGAATAATCATAAGATTTCATGTTAACATATCTTACTATTCCTCTATTACCTTCTTCCAAGTTGGACACAACTTCTGAGATCTCTTATGAAAAATTAAAAAGTTTAGATGACTCCAAGTTTGAGAGTTACTATATTTTGGATGTTGAGCCATAAGGGGGAAAACCAAAACCTCCACTATTAGTGTGAGAATAAATTTATAATGCATATTCATAACTTACACAACCTATATCAAAATGGTTAGTGCTTTGGCAGGGCATCCAAAAGATCTAAGGATGATAAGATTGCAACATCCATATGGTATTTCACATTTGGCACAGTTTGTAGTGACACAAAATCTAGAGTCTTTTCATCAAGATTTTAAGTATCCTAAATGGAATACATCTATTTTAGAATAAATTATTTCTCTAAATAAGATAAAAAACTTGGCACTTAGTTCCACTTTCGAAAGGAAGATAACTAGTGAGGTGAAAGTGCATGTACAATACTAAGTATGTAATATATGGATCCATTGTCTGACATAAATCCTGACTTGTATCAAAAGGTTTTTCATAATTTGAAGTTGTTGACTATTGTTATCACTTTAAAATGACAATTGAGTGCTAAGAGTGTTATTTGAGACCACCCATCCCTAGCTTAGCCCTAGATCTATCTTAGGGCCTATGTAGACACTTATCCAACCTTTATGTGGGTCACATACATCCCTAAACATCCCTAAAGTAGTCCTAGACCCTCACTTTAACATTGTATCCCCTAGTGCCTTAGGTTATACCGCTTTCACATTGGTGCCATAATTGAAACAACAGAGCTGCATGGAGTTAATGTCCCAATTTGGGTGCTATTATCCCTTTCCATCCTTTTGTTACCAATAGATATATTTTCAAATGAGCAACCACCTAAGGTCAACCTAGACCTATTTTAAGACCTACATAAGAAATATAATAATATATATACATGAAATTTATCCCTTTATCCACTAAATGAAAATCAAATGCAAATTACACAAACAAACTCAAAACAAGTTGTGCACAATTAAGTTTATCAATCCCTATTCTACCCTAATTCTACATATAACCATATAAAACATTCCCAATATTAGATTGCTCAAGTTTCTAGTCTCAATCATATTCAAATCACTCAAATCAACATTCATACTAGCTTCACTTGCACTTGCACTATCACTTGGGTGGTGAGAACTACATCTATCTTTATCCCTTGTTGAAGTATTGGTATGTAGTCAACTCTCATCACAATAGGGTGCTGAGGATGTCCAACCTACTGCACTAATAACACACTTTATTACTTGTTCCAACTAGATGCCCTAATAACATGGAGGTTTAGGGTTTACATATAGAATTAGTCAAAATAGGTCATCTAAAAATATCTAGAACTCTTGCGTATAGGAATAGGCTTGGCAAACCTAGAGACATGTACACCAAGAAGCTTGGAATAGTTATGCACAAAGGACACTAACACCAAAATAGGAACACTAAAACCACATGGTGTTATTATCCAATTTGGGTGCTACTATTTAGGAAGGGTTTTGACACCTGGGTCCTGTTTATGACACTCATATTAGCTTGTGTCTCAGTTTATAGCCTCCATTTCTCCTATTTTAGTCCATCTACAGCTTAGTACTTATTTTCATTATTTATTATTATTTTTATAAGGGTCAAACTGAGTAAATTCTATTAAAAATTAGTGGCTATATTTATTGCATATTCCTACCTTGATTTACTATACTCATACCTTTGACAAACTAAGATTTACATCTACTAAAACCTAAGTAGTTAAATCATTTGGCGAACTTGACTTACTTCAAATATTACACAAACCCTAACCCTAGCTAACCCTATGGTTTATGTTTCTAGCCTTCTGGGACCCATATTTAGATTTTAGATCCCTATATTCTTTTATTTACATTTCATAAAATCATGATAATAATGACATATGAAGTTTATCACTTTTTAATATAAAGTTTTCTAGCTTTGTTTGAATTGTTATTTCCTTTTATTTGGAATGAATTCAAAGATGACATCAACACATATGTACATGTTTATTTATATTAGTTAAAATGTATGCCATATTTAATTCTATCTCTATCATGTTATTATTCTCTTATGTAGAATTCAATTAAGAAACAAAACCTTACATACATAGAGGATATATTACATAGGCTAACAACCATGTTTCAAGTTTCAATGTCATATCTTATATATGAGAAATAATCTCCTTCTCCTCCTCATCCCCATGAGGGTGATATATACTTTCCCTCTAACTAGGTCCATGTTATCACTCCTTCACAAGATGACGTAGCCTATACTTTTATTACTAATACCCATATTCAACCTATCCATGCTTCCACCTTGTTGTTTATAAAATCAGCTACGCTCATTTTTGGAACAACCCATACGAAACTTATCCATTTCATGTTTTTCACTCTAAGTTCATCTTTTGAGACAAGTTTCACTTGATCTCAAGTTTAGTCAATTGACATCATTAAAAATTTCATGACCTTCCCTCATTACGATTGCACCAAAAAAGGTGAAATTCATTGAGGTCTCAATGCGATCAGAGCGAAAATGAAGATTTTTCAAGGAGTTGGTGTGTTTTTTTTAGTTTACATGCAAGGGCAGCATTTTTAGCTGCCATTGCATGTGTCTTTTAACTTCCAGACAAAGGCAAAATTTTTTGCCGCCCTTGCATTTTTCCATGTAGGAGCGGCAAAAATTGCCGCCCTTGCATTTAAAAAAAAAACCTCATATTATGTAGAGGTGGCAATTTTTGCCACCCCGATCTCAGTTTTTGTGTGTAGCATTTATGGCCGTGCGTGCTGAGTTGTTGGGGTCAATTTTAACCCCTTTTAAACCCAATTTTAGCATCTTTTGAATCATTCAAGGTTGTTTTCTCCTCCTCCATGCCTCCTGTCAACCGTGCGAATGAGTAGGATCGCGATTTTTCCCATATTCAAGTGTAAGGCGGTGATTTTTGCCAGGCAGGGTTTTGTGTTCTTTCATGTTTTATTTTTTAGTTTTTCTTTTTGTTCTTTTGTTTAAATTCTAGTTTTTTCTCTTTCCTCAGTTGTATTTTGTCTTTTTCTTCTTCATTTTTCTCCTCCCTCTCCTCCTCGTTAATGACCAAAACCCCATAACCCTGTCAGCTGAACTAGCCAGTGTAATGATGGTGATTTTTGCTGCCCTTATGCAAAGCCACTAAGCCAGTGTGATAGCAGTGAAAATTGTCACCTTTACAAATCTTTTACCATTATGGAAGGGTGGTAATTTTTTCTGCCCTTACACAAATTCCTTGCCACATGCAAGGGCAGCAATTTTTGTTGCCCTTGCACAAAGTTCACGTACAATGGCGGCAAAAATTTCTGCCAATGCACGAACCAAAAGCCCCCCACACATGCATAGATGGAAAAAATTTCCGCCCCTGCACCAGGTTCACATGCACAGGTAGTAAAAATTGCCACCTATGCACAATGACTTTTCCTCACATGTAAGGGTGGCAATTTTTACCGCCCCTGCATACCTTTCCTTAGATTTTTCCTAACTCTAGATAATTTTGAATTTTTGCTTTTCCAAGCTCACTTTCCTTTGGCTTTCTGACCTGATCACACCTTATCCCTTTCAAGAGCATTCCCATGGTCGTGATCATCAAACATACAATTTTCTTAGATTGCTAGTTTTTCCCCTAATTACACAATCATGATTCTTATTGCAGTTTCTCTCAAGGATCCTTCTTCGTCGATGCCCTTTTTACAATTTTTTTTCAAATGACTGAGGTTTCTCTGAAGAAGTTGAAAACAATGAAATACAAGTATCAAGGTGTTTTCCCAATCACTTCAGTTACTTCTAATGTCGATGACATTAGGGATATAGAGATTTATCATGTAGATATGGTTGAGTTCATAAAAAGAACCAAATCGAGTAACCTTGGCCATGAAATGAAGAAGATAATCAAGAGTAATATTCATCTAGTATCTTCTTTTCCTATAGCAGCTCACCACATAGATTTCATTCTCTAGTGCACTCAGTTATACAACAAGGATACCAGGGCTGTGTTAGACGTCGATGGTAACATGGTGATCAGACTAGACCCTGAGTTCATCATTAAAGTATTCATGTGTCCTCCCGCTATTTAAGTATTAAAGTTTGACTTCATTGAAGCTCAAAGGGAATATGACAAAGATCTTGAAAGATCAAAGAAAGTGATCAATAATAGATGGCTCAAGACTCCAAGGGCGAACTTGTCAAGATGGCCATGGAGCTTTCCAATGAGTGATTTTGTTGAAGAAGTTGGCGACCTGATCACGCTCCTCAGCAGGGTAAGAGGTTTACCTTCTTCCTCTTAGTTTCATGAATGGATGTACCCATTCGATAATATAATTATCTAGGGCAAACAAGTCATTTTCTAGGGAGAATAAATTAGCAATGCTTTACACGAGCAATTGATAAAGGTATCCACTACCTCTAAATTATATATGATGTCATACTTGGTGTATATCACAACATCAATGAGAACCTTCCCAGGTTTAACATCAAAAAGAGATAGAAAAATAACCTCAATGTATCAATATTACCCTCAGTTGACATTGAAGGGTTCTATCCATCATTTTAGAAGGGTAAATGATGCTTTATTTGTAGTATTTTTGTGTCTCTTTGATCCCCAATTAGAATAGAAAAGAGTGTTAGACGAAGCCTGGACAGTTGTGAATGACTTCGGGTATATGTTCTTGTAGTTCCCTTATTTTTGTTATCTTCAGGTTGGCTTTTTCCAAGGTTATCCCTATATGCTTTCAAGATTCCCCTCAGACAAATTGGTCTTGATGGAGCTGTGCAGGCAAATTATTATCGTGCACAATAAGCAGATGGAACTCAAGAAACCTAGTTTCAGATTCCTGATTGAAATTGACAGGTTCTCAGTATTGACTGCTGAAAAAGTTAGAGCAATGGAAACTAAAATGCAACACGTAACCATGAAGCATTTCAAAAGGAGGCCAAACTTTGACTACAGAGGTGTAAAGGATATCATTAAAAGGAAGACCCAGTTTCATGAGCCTATGATCGAAGATATTTGGGTCAATTTGAGGACAACTAAAGACATTAGAAATATGGACTATAGTAGATTATCCCTTGAGCAAATAGAGTATCTAGGGCTCGCAGATATCCTTACAAATCTAGTGGATGATAGAGATTTGATAAATAATAGATACCATGCTGAACAAGTTGCCAATGCCTCTCTTCCCCTGATCTAATGGTCTCAGAAGGAGTTGACTTCCTTGAGAATGAGATTCAAACCAATATTGGTAAACACCAATGATTGGTTAACAAATAAGAGAATCACTTTGAAACAGTTCATTACAGGATCAGAAGCCAAATTTCAAGAATAAACAAGGAAAAGGGAAGAAAATAGGATAAAGAATAAAAGTGATGTCCCTACTTTTGATAGGCCACATAAGCTTAGGATCATCTTCGTGACAAAGAAGTCACAAGTTGTAGAAAATGAACTAGGAAAAACAAACATGGAAGTTGAGAAGCAGAGCATCGAAAAACTAGCAGTGGAATAGACAGAAATTGATGATAGGCCCACAGATCAATAGGAAAAGGAAACTTTGTCTCCACAAGTAGGTGTACAGCCAGATGCAGGAATTTCTTATTCCCTGCCTAACTCACCTAATGTAACTCCACCTATTTCTCTAATCAATATTCTCTCTTTTGGAGCTACCTCTCCTTTCAAAATTATTTTTGATGACCATCAAGGTGCTTCTGGAGATGTTCTTCGTTCCTTAGGATCAATCCCTAGTTTGTCATCTCCGTCTTTTAATATCAGAGATAGTTCTGCCCTTGACCATTCAGCAACAGGTGTAGTTTTAACTGATACTATGCCCATTGTTTCCACCATCAGTACAGGTGCTACTTTAGTGACACCAACTACAGGGATTGATGTGAATGTAATATTAGTGTACGTTTTTATTTTTCCCTATTTTTTAATTAGGGAAATTGTATTTTTGTGCTACATGGAGTTTTCCTACATTTTTGGGATAGGCTAGCTTATGTGGAGGTGTGTGTCATAGATGTGTCATAGGTGTCATAAGAATGTCATAAGTAACTCCCTTGATGGGAGTTAATTCTCTATTCTTAGCACCTTGTCACCACATTTCATGGAGGAGTTATAGTCTATTCTTGGGGTGCCTTGACCACTTTTTATGGAGGAGTTACTTACGTGCTCTCCTATATGTATTCCTCACTTTGGCCATCTCATGTTAATTAGATTTTGGTTTTCTCCATTTTATCTTGTGCAATTTATCTTCTTGTATAATTTCAAATTGCTTTAGCATCTATGTGGTGTGCACTTGCTTCATCTCGTGTGATCACGTCTCCATTGCATTCGCATTATTCGAATTCTGGAAATAACTCTGATATGGTATCAAAGCCACTCCGGTAATTGTGTGTATGGTTATGCTATTAGTTTATTTTGAAATTTTTACTTTGCTTCCTTAGAAGTTTTTTTAACTCCGTTGCATTTGAGATCTTTGGTAGAGTTTCTTGAAAACTCATGCAAATCCATATGAAACTTGTTTAAAAAAAATTTCTTCTGAGTTAGAATTTGCCAAGACATCTTGTCTAGATCTGTTGTGGCTTTAGCAAAGGCAATAGAATTCCTTTTATCTTGGTCATTCTGCAGAAAAAGATAAGATCTCTACAATCTGGTTTGCTTCTTGGACGTTGGAGGGGCTGACTTTATTGCAAGCTGCTGGGGCTGCCCTTATTGCAAGCTTCTTCATACCTCTGCCCTGTGCGCCACCTCTACTGTGAGTTGCTTGCTGAGTTCTTTTTTTTGGTGAGGGCGCTGGAAACTCTTCTGGTCAAACATACTTTCTACTTCAGTGTAGGTGCAACACTCAGCAACAGCCACACCAAGCTTCTGCAAAGCTGTGCCAAGCTTATGCAAAGATGGACACTCTTCCGGTCTGCGCCAAGCTTCTGGAACTCCATGCCAAGCAGCAGCAACATCCTTTCTACAACAGCAGCAACATCCTTCTAGCAATCCTTCCAGCGATGCCATCAGGCCATACGGGGTCCAACGTTCAGGTCTGCAGGTTCTTTCTTTTGCAAGCATATTTTGATGTGTCCTTTTTTTTAGGGCACCACTGCCTGAATTTTGTCTGCTATTCATTTGTTTATTCTGCCACATTTGCTATTCATTTGTTTATTATGCCAACACTTTTTTTAAAAATGGCGCCCCTTCCTTGCTTGGCGTCCCATGTGGCAACTTGAACTGGGGATTGATAATTGCTTTTTAAAATATTTTTTGACTTTAATCACTTCACAGTGTCATCTAGTATGCTGGAAAACAAGTTGAAAACAATTTTAAAAAGAGCAATTTAGAGGTTTTTAAAAAAACTTGTATCTTCAACCTACGAAGACGAAGGGTGAGGCCCAAGTTGGCAGGAGGCCAATTCCCCCTCATACAAACCTCCTTTAGATTCCTCGTTCTATGCCAAATCTAATGAGTGGTTGAAAGGCCACTTTTTCTCTCAAAATAGACTTTTTTTTAATGTTTTAGTGCTTTTTTTTGCAAAAACACTAGTTTACGAGAAAATTGAACCTTTAATATCTTGCAAATGGTAGCTCAGATTTGGGTGCCATTTTTTGAAAAAGTGTTTGTAATTCAATTATCCACATCTTAGGCTTGTTATTTGTCAAAAATGCACTAGTTTATAAAGTGCCTAAAATTTGGGTCTCTCGAGACGCATTTTCGGCTGAGTCCGACGTCCTGTTTGCTTAAGTCTTGCACTGATTGCTCTAAGACGCATTCTTGGCTGAGCCTGATGTCTTTTGAGCGTGCACTTGCATATTTAGGGGGGGCTCAATATTTTGGGGGGGGTGTGATTGCTTTTCACAACTTGCATATCTTTGCTTTCATTCTCCTTTCTACATAATTTCACAACTTGTAATCAACACAACTTCACCTAAATTCAGCTTAAAATAGATTATTTTCAACTTAAACCCCTAACACCTTTTAACTATCATGAATGGAAGGTTAAAATGTCAGTCATTCTTAGAAGCAAAGGGTTGTATAGGATCACCATGGGTACTGAAGTAGAACCCAACATTGATGCTGAAAAGGTCAAGTGGTACAACCGTAGTGATGAAGCCTATGGATTATTGAGCTTGTCCATGTCTCTAGAACTTTTCTTCCATTTAAAAAACTCTAAAACTCCCAAAGAAATATGGGACACCTTAGAAAACTTATTTGGGAAGCTTGATGAGATGAGAGGTCATGAACTCGAAAACGAACTCATAAGTCTAAGTCCTAACAACTTTGACACCCTACAGGACTTTTTCACTAAGTTTAAGGCCCTTAAATTGCAATTGAAAGAATGCAGAATAGAGAAGAAAGATGATCAACTCATTCTTTCTATTCTCACAAAGTTAGGTCCAAGCTATTCAGTCTTTGTCTCCACTTTCCATGGCACAAAAAGTGCCCTTGGCACTACATGGAAAATGCCTTCTTTGGATTCATTCATTGCCGACTTGACTAGGGAGCAAGATAAGCTAATTTAAATAGGCACAATGAAGTCTACTGAACCCCAAGCTTTGATAGCTGAAAATGGTAAGGATAAGACTTCAACAAAGGAAAAAAAGAAAAAGAACAAGGACCAAGAGAAGAAGAAAGAAAACAACAATCCTGCCAAAAACAACATTGAGTCTTCTTCCTCCAATGCTAAACCTAAGAAGGAGAAGGTTAAGTGTGCTTATTGTAAAAAGATAGGGCATGATGAACACAAATGCATGAAGAAACAAATAGATCACGTAACTCATCTTCTAGAGAAGCACAACATAGGTGTTCCTGAGTCCATCAAGTAGAATTCATCTACCCAAGATTCTACCAAGGCAAAAGGCAAGGGTAAGGAGAAAGAAAAAGGCAAGGCCCTTGTAGCTACTATAGCTTCTACAACATCATCGGTCATTGATTCAGGTGTTTCTCACCACATGGTTTCTTCACTAGTTGAGTTTTCATCTTTAGAGCCTTGTTGAAATGACACATTAGTTTCTATTGCAGGGAGAGGGTCAGTTGAAATGGAAGGAGGAACATTCAATAATGTTCTAAGTGTTCCTTCTCTTTCAACCAATCTCCTATCAGTGTACCAAATCACTCACATTGGTCAGGGCATGAGAGTTGAGTTTTCACCAGATTCAGTGGCTATCAGGGAGTTACATAGTGATACTACAATGGCAGTGGGTAGGGCAGATCACCAAGCAAGGTTATACACCTTCTCACATTTTGCATCAGATTCTTTTCCAACAACGTTGTTGACTCATTCAGATGGAGTTAGCAAATTGTGGCATGAGCGGTTTGGCCACCTTAACTACCGCTACGTTGAGTAACTTTGTAAACATGACATAGTCATTGGCTTGCCTCGTGTCCAATTCTCAAAAGGAATTTGCGAGGGGTGCTCCTTTAGGAAGCATCCTGAAGCAAAATTTGACAAAGGCAAAGCTTGGAGGGCTTCACAATCTTTGGAGTTAGTCCATAGTGATGTATAGGGACCCTTTCCCAAACCATCTTTTACAAAGGCCAAGTACATCCTCACTTTTATTGATGATTTCTCTAGGTACACTTGGATATATTTTCTCAAACAAAAGTCTGAAGTGTTTGAAAATTTTCTAGACTTCAAGGCTCTTATTGGGAAATAGAGTGAGAAATCTATCAAAGTTTTTCAAACTGATAATGGAGGGGAGTATGTCAGCAACAAGTTTGAGTAGTTTTACATCACATAGGGAATTAATTTATAGCGCACAATCACTTACAGTCCTTCACAGAATGGGGTTGTAGAACACAAAAATAGGTTCTTGAAATAGATGGGTAGCTATATGATTCACTCCAAATCCTCAGCACCATAGTACTGGGCCAAAGCCATCAATTGTGCTCGCTACATTCAAAATAGGGTTCCTCACAAAGCTTTGAAAGGGATAACACCCTTTGAAGCTTGGCATAAAATGAAACCTAATGTTGAGCACCTTAGGGTTTTCGAATCCCCAGCCATGGCCCGCATTTTTGAAGAAGAAATGCAAAGATATGGAACGTCAGTCCAAGCCTTGCATCTTTGTAAGATATCCAGATGGTATTAAGGGGTATCGCCTTCTAGATCCAATCACTCATGATTTGTTCATCGAGAGAAGTGTCCATTTTCAGGAGAGTCCTAGAGACTCAACACTTGACACTTCTTCTCCCTCATCAAATCTACTTCTTCATGATGACTCCTCATCAGATTCAGATCAGTACAACAGGCTCTTGAACTAGAGACATCTTCTTCTTCTTCAAGTTTAGATAGCGAAGACAGTGATGCAATGTCATCCACCTCTAGTTAGTCAGAGGATGAGGAGTTAGCACCTGACTCTCCCACTTTTGGGCCACTTTGGGCCAGATAGACACTTGAGAGTGATGGCACTTGGGCAAGAGATCCCATAGATGACAAACGTACTAGGGGGGATTTTCAGAGAGATCCACATGCCTTCTTTGCTTCAGTTTCAGATCCACAGACTTTTCAAGAGGCATTTGGGGTACCTGAGTGTGGTAATGCTATGGAGGAAGAATATTCTTCCTTAATCAAAAATCACACTTGGGATTTGACTTCACTTCCTAAGGGAAGAAAGATGGTTCGATGTAGGTGGATATATCAGACCAAGTTTGCCAGATGGGTCAGTTGATAAGTACAAGGTGAGATTGGTTGCCAAGGGTTTCTCACAGGTGGCAGGCATTGACTACTCAGAGACCTTTGCACTTGTTGCAAAGATGACTTCTATCCGACTCACCTTGGATATTGCCGTAGCACATGGTTGGGATGTGCATTAGATGTATGTGAAGAGTGCCTTTCTTCACGGAGACCTAGAGGATGAGATCTACATGGAGCAGCCACTAGGATTTGTTCAAGATTCTTCCTTAGTATGCAGACTTAGGAAATCTATCTATGGCCTCAAACAGGCCCCTCAAGCTTGGTATGCCAAGATGGATTCCTTTCTTCTCATTGCAGGTTTCACTAGGTGCCATTATGATCCCAATGTCTACTTTTTATGGCAGGATGATTCGCTCCTAATTTTGGTTCTATATGTTGATGACCTTTTGATCACCGGGAGTTCTTCATCAGCTATTGTAGTGGTGAAGGCATCTCTCCAAGATAGATTTGACATGACAGACTTGGGTTTGTTGCACTCCTTCCTTGGCATTGAGATCTCACAATCAGATTCAGAGATTTCTCTTGCACAGCCTAAGTATGCTCTTGACTTATTGGCTCAGTTTCACGTGGCTGATTGCAAGCCATCTCTGACTCCCTTTCTATCAGGAGTCAAGCTTGAGGTTGATTGTTCTTCACCATTGGTTGATGCCACTTAGTATCAAGAACTTGTTGGTAGTCTCATCTACTTGACTCACTCCAGGCTTGACATATCATATACAGTGGGACTTGTCTCTAGATTCATGCAAAAACCTCATGAGTTGCATTGGAAAACAGCTAAGAGGATCTTGCATTACATACAAGGTTCACATAGATACAAGATTCATTACAAATTTGGCATAGAGGTTGACTTGGTTGGATATACAGATTCAGACTGGGCTAGCGATTCATAGACTCACAAGTCCACTTCTGGTTATAGTTTCTCTCTAGGTTCTGGTCCTATCAGTTGGTCTAGCAAGAAGCAAAATGCTATTGCTATATCATCCACAGAGGCAGAGTACAGGGGAGCTGTTAATGCAGCTACTGAGGCTATTTGGCTTTAGGGGATTCTTTCTGAGTTTGGCATTCCTATTAGGTAGCCCACCATCATTTATTGTGACAACCAGAGTACCATTTAGATTTGCAGGAATCCAATTCAGTACCAGCAAACCAAGCACATAGAGATTCACATGCATTTCATTTATGAGCTTATTCATAGTCAGGTTATTGACTTGATATTTTGTCAGTCTTCAGAGCAGGTTACAGACATCTTCACCAAACCTTTCACTGATAGCAAGTTCATTCATCTATGAGCTCTTCTTGGGGTGCAGTCCACATCTGCTATAGCATCATCTTCGGAGGGGGCCCACTAGCCTCTTCTTTCTTTTATGTCTCTCTTTTGGGGGGGATCTTTTTCCTACAGGTTTTCTCCTTTTCTCTATCTTATGGGAGATTGAATTTGTACATGGGTACCTCATTAGGCCTAGTTTTTGGGACCCATTTTATATTTCCACACTGCCCACCTAAGTTACACTTATGGGGGGGGTATTAGTGTAGGTTTTTATTTTTCCTTATTTTTTAATTAGGGAAATTGTGTTTTTGTGCTACATGGAGTTTTCCTACATTTGTGGGATTGGCTAGCTTATGTGGAGGTGTGTGTCATAGATGTGTCATAGGTGTCATAAGAATATCATAAGTAACTCCCTTGATGGGAGTTACTTCTCTATTCTTAGCACCTTGTCACCACCTTTCATGGAGTTACAATCTATTCTTGGGGTGCCTTGACCACCTTTTGTGGAGGAGTTACTTACATGCTCTCCTGTATGTATTTCTCACTTTGACCATCTCATGTTAATCAAATTTTGGTTTTTTCCATTTTGTCTTATGCAATTTATCTTCTTGTATAATTTCAAATTGCTTTAGCATCTATGTGGTGTGCACTTGCTTCATTTCGTGTGATCACGTCTTCATTGTATTCACATTATCCAAATTCTAGCAACAACTCTGATATGTAAGTGCTTCTACCCTCCCACCTTGGTTGTTAGCTTATATGCCCAAAAGAAAAAAATAGGCCATCTCCCTAGATGACTTCAATTTCACTAAAATGGTGTCAGCCAAAGTCAAGATTCCCAAAAAGCCAATTTTTTTTTCAAATATGATTGAAGATAAGGGGCAAAAATTTCTGGAAGTTGCCAGACCTCTACAAGATGCAACTCTTGAAAATTTTGATATGAGTGACTGCTCTATCTCTTGAATTGAATTGGGTAAGGTAACTCACGAAAGTGCTAAGAGTGACTTGCAATCAGTGATGGACATTATGGTTCAAAAATTTGATAGGGAAAGAGAAATGAAGGACCATTATAAAGCAATGGTGGAACAATTGACTGCGGTGATAAGGAATATTACTTTCTCTCCAAAAACTGTAACTCCAGAGGCTATCTTTGTCGATGACCCCATGATTCAGAAAGCAGAAAAGACCTATCTCAAGGGAAAAGTGCTTGAAGATTACTTAGGCAAGATGCATACACAAGGGATTTCCTTGGTTACAGAGTTGTCTAAGAAAATGGGTAAGATGAAGAAAATGAGAGCAGAACTAGATGATCTTATCAATATCATTTCTCAAGATATTGAAAGCATAGATAAATATCTTGGCAAATGGATAGATATGAAGAAGCTAAAAATAAGCACTCTAATATTAATTGGCGTCATTACTGATAGAGACTCGTTTATTGAAACTAAATAAGTATTGATATATAGGAGTCGGGTGCTTAAATAATTAATCAGTGACATCGAATGTTCTAGAGACCTTAGTGAACAAAGTGATATCAGTCTATTGCATATGTTAGAGGAGCTGCCTTGCAAACTTACCACACAAGACAACCAGTTCATTTCAGCAGAAGAAATGATTCTAAAATTTGAAGGTATGTTTCAAAAATAATTTGAGGAGAAAATATTTTTAGTGGCCTCTGTGGACAATGTCTTGGATAATCATTTAACTATGGATAATCTGAAAACTAGGTTAACTAGTCATGCAAAATCAGTCACAACAGTGAGAGACGCCACAGTCAGGGCTAAGGTGATCTTCAAGAATATTGTTACTCTAGACAGTATCGGGATACAAGTGGCTATCACCATGTACGATGCTCATATGAAGAAAGATGGAGCTACAAATTGAATCAACTTTTCATTGATTTAATTTCCTTTTTTCTAAATTCACTTTTGTAACCGCTTTGGACATTTGCACATGTACTTTTGTCATGTGTAATTACATGTAAAAATATGGAAAGTCCAAAGTCAACAAAGACTTCCATCTTTGACTAGAAAAATATATTTAGGTCTTTTTTAATCTTCAAGGTCTCTCCCTATAAATAAGGAGAGCCTCTTTTGTAAAGATCGATCTTTTGATAATTGAGAGCAAAAACTCTGTCCAAATTGAGATGCTTCCTAAGACTTTGAGCTCAGATTGTAAATCATATTTTCTTGAATGAATGAGAAAGCAGGTTACTTTCATACTTTGCGTTGGAATAACTTGTGTTATTTAGGAGATTGTTCTTATGATTCTTTTCCTAATAATATCTCATCTATTTGATTAAACAAGTAAAGTGTGTGGAAATTATCTGAAGATATTCTGAAGTTAATTATGAAGACTTTGTGCTGCTATAATGACCTTTAGTTCATATTTTTTATATTTTAGTGAGAAGGGTATTAGAAAGGCTTTGAACTACTTTTATCCTTTGTGATCTTATGCTCTATTGTAGTTTTCGGTGGAGACTTTGAGCTTCACTTCATTCTACTGTTACATATGCTCTAAATCAATAAGGGAAGCAACAAAAGACTGTGTTTTTATGGATTTTTTGTGGATCTAGTTACTATCTGAGAAGTTTTTTTGTAGTTTGCTGAACATCATTTTTGAAAGAAGAGAAATGCCTTCAGTCATTAGCCAAGATTTCTCCTTTGCCTTGTAAACATCATCTCTGAAAAAAGAGAGATAGATGGTGTGATCTCACCCCTAAGTCTATTTTTAGTTTATATTAATATATAGTAGTTTATAGGGAACCTCCCCTTGATGAAAGGAGAGATTTATCTCACTATGCTATGGTAAACCTACATATTTTGCCGTATAAATCTCCTTGTGCTGTGGTCGATATACCCATTTTGCTATCAGTTAGTTGACGATAAAATATTCACCCAACAGATTTTTGGTGACTCTACTGAGGACACGAATACACACTTTGAAGCCTCAAGCTTCAAATTGAAGCATTTTCAGTCCTTTTTCATGTTTTCACTTTGGTAGATCCACCGTACACATGAATCCAGAGATCTCAAGGTATTGTTGATCTTATATTCAAGTTAGTACGGCAAAATAATTTTGAGATTTCTCCTCTGCCATCTTGCCTCCAGCGTACCAAGATTTTCCTCCTACCAATGTCAGATCTCCAATACCAAATGATGCTTCCAGTCTTAGTGCTAGTAGAGTTTTATCTATACTTACCCCACCAAGATTTGTTATCCCTCCCTTCAACCGTCATATCATGGCGGCTCAAGGTCCTTGGGGCAACTCTTTTGGTCCTCTCAATCTAGCCCCACCTTTACATGAACTACCTCGTAGTTCAAGAAAGAATTTCCCCAAATTCTATGGTGACAGGAAGGTTCATCCTGATGAGAATATTGCTACCTTCTGCATAGCATGTGGTGTGATAGGCATGGAATACGAAGATATAGCAGTGAGACTGTTTATAGAAACTTTGAAAGGCACTGTCACAGACTGGTTTTATCACCTTCAAGCTCAAACTATAACTGACTGGAGTATGCTTAAGGCCAAGTTTGAGGCTAGGTTTAAACCCATTGAAGATGCACATGTCTTGTTGGCTTAACTTACGTAAATGAAGAAGGAACCTTATGATCCTATGCGAGACTTCATTGCTAAATTTATTAAGCTAAGAAACCAAATTCTTACAATTACTTAGCCAACACTGGAGAACCTCAAGTGAATTTTCATCAACTTTCAACTTCCTAAAGTAAGTTTTCTATTGAGGTGGGCTGCTCCTATAGATATTTTTATAGCCCAAAATTTGGCTACCAAGGTTGAAGATGATCTTACCCTAGCAGGTAAGATCAGAAAAGATTCTAATAAAAATAATTTTTTCTCATCTGTTGAAAGTTCTTCCACAAGCACCACATATCTTATGGTGCAAAAGTTGACAAATGAACTGCTAGCCCTGAAAAGACAAATGGCCCAAAGTATGTTTGCTCCTCCTTAACAGGATATGCCAAAGAGGGCATTTTAGAACCAATCATATCAAGGCAATGCTGTCAGAAATTAAGGGAAACTAAATCATCTGCCTCCCCCACATGGGAAAATTGCCATTGAAGCAGCACCAACTAACTCAACAGTTGGTTACCTTGAAGCTAAACATGATTTCTCACTCCAACCTGAGTTAGACCAAGATGATGATGTTAATCCCTTTGTAGAAGGAGAAGAAGAATTAGTTGGCGACTCCAACATTGGTTTCCTAAATTATCAAGATGAAGCTAGAAGTAATGAATAAGTGTTTGATGGATCATATGCTATTTTTACCAGGTCTCAAAATTAGTCAATTGAACAAGCTAATAAAGGAAAAGTAGGAGAATAACCCCAGATAGTAGTCTTGATCGCTAAACAAGGGAATTCATTGCCTTTCCAATTAAAGGACTTGGTGACTAATAAGAAAGTAAGTGCCTCAAACCATCATGTACCTTCTACTTCTATTTCTCAGACCAGTGCCACACCTAATAAAGATTAGGATGATGGACTTCTTTCTTTTGTTTCTACTTCATTTTAATTATTTGATATAATTGATCATGTCAAAAAGACTAAGATTTAAATGACTAAAGTTGAGTACTTGAGAACTAATCCTGAACAGTTTGATAGGCTGGCTGAATACATAAAAAATAAAACTGTTCCTGTAGGACAATATTTTTCAAAGGTGTCTCATGATTCCTCAAAGAAAAAATCCACTCAGAATAATTTTTTTGCTACTCCTCCTGCTGCCCCCAAGAAAATAGAACCTTTCTATGTTTCTCTTTTGATAAATGGTCATAAGTTGAGCAACTCTATAATAGAATATGGGGCTTCTGACAATGTTATGCCCACCAAGGTAGCATATTCTCTTGGTATTACCTTAACTAAGACTTTTGGTAGATGCTTTTCCATGGAGAACAAGCAAGTACCACTCCTAAGTCAAATCAATGATGCCCAATTTGCGTTTGTAACTTTTCTAGAAAAGAGGATCAAAATGACAGTCTTGGTCGCCGATGTTCTAGCCTCTTATGGCATTTTACTCAGGCACAATTTTTGCAAAGATGTAGGTGAGAATTGAATATGGACCTATCTGAAGTAAGGATACCTGTTAAAGGCATCATGAAAAAATTGCTTCCTAAGAAAGAGTCAAAATATATAATCACCCAAACATCAGATCCTGAAGCTCAAATTTTATTTGAATCATCAAGAATGGGTAATTATTTCCTGACTACTGAAGATATTTTCAGCTCATCAGATGAAAGTTATTTTAGTGAAAATTCAAAAAATTTGGATAGAAAATCAAAATATTTGTTAGAGCAAAGTTCAGATAACAAAGGATCTTTCCTGAATAACGAAGGAAATTTTTGAAAAGATCAAATTCTAATGATGTCTGGATTTTAAAATTTCATGGTAGTTACTCTTCTACCGGTTTTGGAGCCAAAATTATTTTGGTCTCCCCTCAAGGAGAAATTTTTTCTTATTCATATAAGTTGCAATTCAACAATACTAACACTGCTGAGTATGAGTCTTTACTGCTTGGATTGAAAGCTACTCATGCTAAAGGTATTAAGATTCTTCATGCTCAGGGAGATGCTGAACTAGTGGTTTGTTAGGTAAAGAACCTATACCAAATCAAAAATGAAAGATTGTGACATTATCACAATCTAGTATGGGATTGTATTGAAAGTTTTGATGCTTTTAATATTTTTGCTGTGCTGAGAGAATTCAATGATCATGCAGATTCATTGGCGGTCTTTGCAACCCTCATGGTTCCCCATAAAGACTTTAAAGGGAACAAGTACACTATTGAGCTGGTCTTTTAACCAAGTGTACCTGATAATTCTAACCATTGGTAGGTGTTTAATGGTGACAACCAAATCATTGCTTTTCTAGAAAACATGGACAGCTTTGAAGAACTTTATTTTGAAGGAAGTGAATCTCCACCATGGGAATCAGTTCTTGAAATAAATTCCAAAACTGGTGAAGAGTTCGTTCAACTCAAGGGGAATAAAATTCCAAAAGGTTTGGTTTCTCTTGAGAGGTTGTTTGATAAGCATGATAGGTATGCCAAGTAGTGACAAATGGATTCAAGTTCCTCTGAGGAATTTGATCAGGTGAATTTGAGTGCAATAAAAAATTCCAAAATGGTCAACATTGGGAATTGCTGCACTTTTGATGAAAAGCTTAAATTCGTTACTCTTCTTCACCATTACATTGATGTTTTAGCATATTCTTACGATGATTTGAAATCTCTCAGGCCTAAGAAAAATTGACATAAAATTCCTCTTAAAGCTAGGTCATTGCCTTACAAGTAGAAATAAAGGCAATACAACCCCAAAATATCAGGTACTATCCTTTCTGAGATCCAAAAAATACTGAATGTAAGAATTATTTTTTCAATCCATCATTCCACCTGGATTGCTAACATAGTTCCTATGAGAAAAAAGAATAGAGAAATTCGTATCTGTGTCAATTTAAAAAACTTGAATCAATCTTATTTAAAAGATAACTACCCCCTACCCATCATGGATCAAGTGTTGCAAACAGTGACTGGTTCAGAAATGTTATCAATGTTAGATGGTTTTTTTGGGTACAATCAAGTAGAAGTCAATGAAACAGATCAACATAAAACTATTTTCACTACACCTTGGGGCACTTTTGCATATCACAGAATGCCTTTTAGTTTGATCAATGTTGGTGCTACCTTCCAAAGAGCAATGGATCTTGCCTTCAGAGATGAAATGGAGAAGTTTATTATGGTGTATCTTGATGACTTGACCATTTTTTCCAAATATCATCCTGATCATGTGCATCATCTACAACAAGTGCTAGAACACTGTCGGCAAAATAGTATTTCTCTTAATCCTAAGAAGTCAATTTTTGGGGTTATCAAAGGTAAAATTCTCGGTCACACTGTATCCCGAGAAGGCATAAAAATTAACTCAGAAAGAACCAAATCTATCCAAAATCTTACTCTTCTTATTAGTAAGATTAACGTTCATTCTTTCTTTGGAAAGGTGAATTTTATACGGAGATTCATTCTAGAGTTTGCAGAGAAGACTTGCCACATTGTCAACATGATGAAGGGTAAAGCCACTTTCCATTAGACTATAGAAGGAAAGTCAACATTTGAAGATATCAAGAAAGTGATCACCCGCGCACCAATCTTGGTTTGTCCAGATTATACCAAAGACTTTGTAATATACAGCTATGCTTTTGAGCATACACTTTCAGCTATTTTGGTTCATCAAAATAAAGGTGTGGAATCTCCCATATCATTTATGAGTTGTCCTCTTAAAGCTCATGAATTAAAATATTCAAATATTGAGAAGCATGCTTATGCCATGGTTAAGGATATAAAGTATTTTAGGTTCTATATCCTGAATTCACATATTGTTATTTTGGTGCCTGACACAACAGTGAAGTCCATTCTAACTCAACAGGATTTTGGTAATAAAAGGGGAAATTGGATTGCCAAAATTCAAGAGTTTGATCTTGACATCAAACCTATCAAATTTGTGCAGGGACAAGGGCTCTACCAATTGATTGCTAATAACACACCCAAGGAAACAAAAAATAAAGAAATAGAGGTCGAAGACGTGCCTACAGTTCTCTTCGTCACTACTACTGATGAGTGGTATTTCGATATTGCTCATTTTCTTACCTATTTTGAGTGTCCCACGAATCTATCCTATAAATAAAAAATGAATGTTAAGTTAAAGGCTGCTAACTATGTCTTGTGGGACAATAGTTTGTATAAGAGAAGCCTTGATGGGGTATTTCTTCGTTGCGTCGATAAGGTGAAACAAAGTAAATTTTTAGAGTCCTTCCATAATTTGGCTTATAGAGGAATTTTTTTTGCACTAGTGATGGCTCACAAGATTCTATGAGTGAGATACTATTGGCCTACACTATTTCAAGATGCGTACAAATGGGTACGTAGGTGTGAATTGTGTCAACAGTTCATCGGAAAACCTAAATTGGCTGCGTTACCTCTCAAGCTAGTGGTGATTGAAGAACCTTTTCAATAATGGGGTATTGATTTCATTGGTGTAGTGAATCCATCCTCAAGTGCTGGGCATGACTATGTTCTCACCACAACTGAGTATTTTACCAAATGGGTGGAAGCCATTCCAACTAAGCATGTTACTTCGGAAGTGGTATGTAATTTTATTAAAGAAAATATTATTTCCTAATTTTGGGTTCCAACTAAGATTGTAATAGATAATGCTGCTTGTTTCACTTCTCAAGAGGTTACTAAATTTTGCTAAAATTACAATATTATTCTTTCTCACTCCTCCGACTACTATCCATAAGGAAATGGTCAAGCAAAATCAAGCAACAAAAATTTGGTTACTATTATCAAGAAACTGGTAAATGATGATCAGAGAACTTGGCATAAAGCATTATTCGATGCTTTGTGGGTAGATAGGGTTACACCCAAGAGGGCGATAAGCATGTCACCATTCCAACTTATGTATGGTTTAAATGTGGAGATACCAATCACCCTCGAACTACTAGCACTGAATTTGGCAAAGGCGATCAAAGATTCAACCTCCTAAAGTTCTATTGATAAAAGGATCATCTGCCTAACTGAACTAGATGAGCAACGAAACATTATAGTGGACCAGATTATTGTGCATCAAAATCAGGTGAAGAAACTCTTCGACAAGAGGGCAAAGATTCGTGACTTTTAGATTGGGGATTAAGTCTTATTGTGGGACAAGAGGAGAGAACCAAAAGGAATGCATGACAAATTTGATTCTTTGTGGAGAGGTCCATTTAACATTCATCAGATTTATGGTGAAAATAGCTTTTTGCTAGAATATCAAGATGGAGTGCCATTCTCACTGCCTCATAATGGGCAACATCTAAAACACTTCAATCCTTGAAGTATTAGATGAGTTCATTTGTACATTTGTATAGTCTTATGTTTATTTATTTCTTTTTGGTTTTTCATGTCTTTTTTTTTCTTAGCTTGACTATGTGGCCCAATGGCATGGATGAAGGCACTTAGAGACTGGTTTCTACTCCCATTTATCATTTTAATATTTGATAAATGGAAGTTCCTCAATAGGAGCCAACTGCTGTTTCCAAAATCAGCTACGCTCATTTTTGAAACAACCCATACAAAACTTGTTCATTTCATGTTTTTTACTCTAAGTTCGTCTTTCGAGACAAGTTTCACTTGATCTCAAGTTTAGTTAACTAACATCCTTGAAAATTTCATGACCTTCCCTCATTACGATTGTGCTAATTAATGCAAAATTTGTTGAGGTCTCAATGCAATCAGAGCAAAAATGGAGCTTTTTCAAGGAGTTGGTGTGTTTTTTTTAAGTTTACATGCAAGGGAGACATTTTTTTTTGCCATTGCATGTGTCTTTTAGCTTCCATGCAAAGGCAATTTTTTTTTTCTGCCCTTGCATTTTTCCATGCAGGAGTGGTAAAAATTGCCGCCCTTGCATTTAAAAAAAAAACTTCATCATACAGAGGTGGCAGTTTTTGCCGCCCCTACATGATCTCGATTTTCATGTATGACATTTATGGCCACGCGTGCCGAGTTGTTGGGGTCAGTTTTAACCCCTTTTAAACCTAATTTGAGCCTCTTTTGAATCATTCAAGGTTGTCTACTCCTCCTCCCTGCCTCCTATCGATCGTGCGAATGAGTAGGATCACAATTTTTCTTAGATTCAAGCGTAAGGTGGAAATTTTTGCCAAGTAGGGTTTTGTGTTCTTCCTTGTTTTATTTTTTAGTTTTTATTTTTATTCTTTTATTTAAATTCTATTTTTTTCTCTTTCCTTTGTTATATTTTTTCTTTTTATTCTTCATTTTTCTCCTCCCTCTCCTCCTCGTTAACAACCAAAACCCCATAACCCCGTCAACTGAACTAGCCAGTGTAACGACGATAATTTTTGCCACCCTTACGCAAAGTCACTGAGCCAATATGATAGCGATGAAAATTACCACCTTTACAAATCATTTGCAATTGTGCAAGGGTGGCAATTTGTGTCGTCCTTACACAAATTTCTTGCCACATGCAAGGGCAACAATTTTTGCCACCCCTGCACAAAGTTCACGTGCAATGGTGGCAAAAATTGCCACTTATGCATGAACCATAAGTCCCCCCCCACATGCATGGATGGTGCACCAAGTTCACATGCACAGGTGGCAAAAATTGCCACCTATGCACAATGACTTTCCCTCACATGCAAGGGCAGTAATTTTTGCCACCCCTGCATACCTTTCCTCATATTTTTCCTAACTCTAGGAAATTTTGATTTTTTTCTTTTTCAAGCTTACTTTCTTTTGGCTTTCTGACCTAATCATGCATTAGCCCTTTCAATCACATTCTAATGGTCATGATCATCAAACGTACAGTTTTCTTAGATTGCTAATTTTTCCCCTAATTGCACAATCATGATTCTTATTGCAGTTTCTCTCAAGGATCCTTCTTCATCGATGCCTTTTTTTACAAAATTTCTTCCAAATGACTGAGTTTTCTCTAAAATTTTTGAAGATAATGAAATACAAGTATCAAGGTATTTTTCCAATCACCTCAGTTACTTCTAATGTCGATGACATTAGGGATATAGAGATCGGTCTTGTAGATATGGCTGAGTTCGTAGAAAGAACTAAATCAAGCAACTCCAGATATGAAATGAAGAAGATAATCAAGAGTAATACTCATTTGGTATCTTCTTTTCTTGTAGTGGCTCACCACATAGAGTTCATTCTCTAGTGCGCTCAGTTCTACAAGGATATCAGGGCTATGTTAGATGTTAGTGGTAACATGGTGATCAGACTAGACCCTAAGTTCATCGACAAAGTATTCATGTGTCCTCCCACTACTGAAGTATTTAAGCGTAAATAAAATATGATAAAAATCTTGAAAGAGTGAAGAAAGTGATCAATAATAGATGGCTCAAGACTCCAAGGGTGAACTTGTCAAGATGGCCATGGAGCTTTTCAAGGAGTGATTTCATTGAAGAAGTTGGTGACCTGATCACGCTCCTTAGCAGGGTAAGAGGTTTACCTTCTTCCTCTCAGTTTCATGAATAGATGTACCCCTTCGTTAAGATAATTCTCTAAGGCAAACAAGTCATTTTGTGGGGAGAACAAATCAGCAATGCTTTGCATGAGCAATTGATGAAGGTATCCACTACCTCCAAATTATATATGATGTCATACTTGATGTATATCACAACATCAATGAGAACCTTCCCAGGTTTAACATCAAAAGGAGATACAAAAATAACCTCGATGTATCAATATTACCCTCAGTTGACATTGAAGGGTTCTATCTATCATTTTAGAAGGGTAAATGATGCTTTCTTTGTAGTATTTTTGTGTCTCTTTGATCCCCAATTAGAATAGAAAAGAGTGTTAGATGAAGCCTGGACAGTTGTGAATGACTTCGGGTATATGTTCTTGTAGTTCCATTATTTTTGTTATCTGTGGGTTGGCTTTTTCCAAGGTTATCCCTATATGCTTTCAACATTCCCCTCAGACAAATTGGTCTTGATGGAGTTGTGTAGGCAAATTATTGTCATGCATAATAAGCAGATGGAACTCGAGAAACACAGTTTCAGGTTTTTGATTGAAATTGGTAGGTTCTCAGTATTGACCGTTGGAAAAATTAGAGCAATGGAAATTGAAATGCAACTCGTAACCATGAAGTATTTCAAAAGGAGGCCAAACTTTGACTACAGAGGTGTAAAGGGTATCATCATAAGGAAGACCCAGTTTCATGAGCCTATGATCAAAGATATTTGGGTTGATTTGAGGACAACTGAAGACATCAGAAAGATGGAATATAGTAGATTGTCCCTTGAGAAAATAGAGTATCTGGGGCTCACTGATATCCCTACAAATCTAGTGGATGATGGAGATTTGATAAATAATAGATACCATGCTGAAAAAGTTGCTAATGCCTATCTTCCCCTAATCTAATGGTCTCAAAAGGAGTTGACTTCTCTGAGAATGAGATTCAAACCAATATTGGCAAACACCAATGATTGGTTAGTAAATAAGGGAATCACTTTGAAAGAGTTCATTATAGGGTCAAAAGCTAAATTTCAAGAAGAAACAAGGAGAAGGGCAGAAAATAGGACAAAGAATAAAAGTGATGTCCCTACTTCTGATAGGCCACATAAGCCTAGGATCATCTTCATGACAAAGAAGTCACAAGTTATAGAAAAGGAACCAGGAACAATAGACATGGAAGTTGAGAAGTAGAGCATCAAAAAACTAGCAGTGGAATAGATGGAAACTAATGATAGGCTTGTAGATCAATAGAAAAAGGAAACTTTGTCTCCACAAGCAGGTTACAGCCAGATGCAGGAATTTTTTCTTCCCCACCTTACTCACCTGATGTAACTCCTTCACCTATTTCTCCAATCAGTGTTCCCTCTTCTGGAGCTGCCTCTCCTTCCAAAATTATTTTTGACGACCCTCAAGGCACTTCTAGAGATGTTCTTCATTCCTCAATATTAATCCCCAATTTGTCATATCTGTCTTTTGATATCGGAGATAGTTCTGCCCTCAACCATTCAGCAGTAGGTGTAGTTTTAACTGATACTACACCCATTGTTTCCACCAGCAGTGCAGGTGCTACTTTAGTGATGCCAACTACAAGGATTGATGCTAATGTAAGTGCTTCTGCCCTCCCACCTTGGTTGTCGGCTTATACGCCCAAAAGGAAAAAATATGCTGTCAGGAATCTAGAACAACAAACATGCTCTGATACCAACTGTTAGGACCCGGAAGCACCATTGATTACCAAATACAAGCAACTTAAATATGCAGAATTAAAACAGAATCACAAGTAACTAAAATTCAGAAATAACACAAAATATGAGAGACAATACCCAATTGTATTAATACTCTTCCAGAAAAGAATTACAAATGAAGAGACGTCACACTCTTCCCACCTTATAGGCTTCCCACACTAAGTGTTTAGTAATTCACCTTCAAGAGCTCACTCTCTCAATTATGGTCCCAACATACAACTCAAAAATAGAGTTGGTGTTCACCTCCAACCAGTCAGTATCCACTACTGCTAGTACCACTAGTCAGTATCACTACTGCCATTACACCGAGTATACACACATACTCAAACAAGCACACAACGCACTCCAAGTAGATCTCCCATGAAATTGCAACAACCTACAACTCAAATGATCTTACTTTGGAAGGGACTACCTTGCCTTCCTCTTTGCTCTCCAACTGAGTACACACCGTACTCCAAGTAGATCCTACCTGATATTTCTACCTATTGTGTTGCTGATCTCCCTAATCCTGCTGCCACCTGTAGATCAATCTGGTCTTGCACACCTGCCAACCAACCTAGTTTTGCACACCTGCAAACCTAGATCTTACACACACAAACACCTTCAAATCAATGATCTTACTTACCATGCAGATCTCCAAATGTGGCCTTGCACACCTGCTAACTAAGATCATACATACATGAAGAATCCTTCTAATTCTCCAAACCAGCACCCACACTTGGCACTGTGGCACTAGGAGGAACACACCATGCTCTCTTCTCTCTGAAGGAGCTAATATTTGCTCTCTTACTCTCTAGCAAAAATTACAATACAACCCATGAGTCTCTTAAATAGATCTCATGAAAAAAATAATTAGACATCCAATTACAATAATTAGATCTGCAGCTTCAAGTCTATAATTGGCCTTCTACATGCAAACAACTGGTTCGTTAACTAACTGTTCATGCAACCAATAGTTTTAGAATCGCATAGGCGACCGACATCGATCCCTGTCTGCCTGGAGGTGACTGACATCGGCTGACTCTTGACCAACGTCGGTTGCTTCCTATCCACCACTGGCCGACGTTGGTCGGCCTAACCGACGTCGATGACTGTGACACTCAGCAACCTCCTCCCCTATTTGCATCAGTGAAGCTTTTAGCTCCACAACCTAACATAGGCCATCTCCCCAAATGACTTTGATTTCACTAAAATAGTGTCAGCCAAAGTCAAGACTCTGAAAAAGCCAAAAATTCTTTCAAAGATGATTGAAGATAAGGGGCAATTTTTTTTGGAAGTTGCCAAACCTCCACAGGACGTAACTCTTGAAAATTTTGATATGAGTGACTACTTTGTCTCCTGAATTGAATTGGGTAAGGTAACTCACGAAAGTGCTAAGAGTGACTTGCAATCAACAATGGACATTATGGTTTAGAAATCTGATAGGGAAAGAGAAATGAAGGACCATTATAAAGCAATGGTGGAACAATTGATTGCGGTGATAAGGAGGATTACTTTTACTCTAGAAACTATAACTCTAGAGGCTATCTTCGTCGATGACCCTATGATTTAGAAAGCAAAAAAGACCTATCTCAAAGGAAAAATGCTTGAAGATTACTTAGGCAAGATGCATACATAAGGGATTTCCTTGCTTATAGAGTTGTCTGAGAAAATGGGTAATATGAAGAAAATGAGAGCAGAACTAGATGATCTTATCAATATCATTTCTCAAGATATTGAAAGCACAGATAAATATCTTGGAAAATGGATAGATATGAAGAAGCTGAAAATAAGCACTCTAGTATCAATTGGCATCATTGCTGATAAAGATTTGTATATTAAAACTAAAGAAACATTGATATATAGGAGTCGGGTGCTTAAGTAATTAATCAATGACCTCAAATCTTCTAGAGACCTCAGTGAACAAAGTGATATTAGTCTGTTGCATAATTTGGAGGAGCTGCCTTGCAAACTTACCACACAAGACAACCAGTTTATTTGAGTAGCAGAAATGATTCAGGAATTTGAAGGTATGTTCTAAAAATAATTCAAGGAGAAAAAAATTTTAGTGGCCTTTGTGGATAATGTCATTGATAATTAGTTAACTCTGGATAATCTAAAAACTAGGTTAACTAGTCATGAAAAATCGGTCACAGCAGTGAGAGACGCCACAGTCAGGGCTAAGGTGATCTTCAAAAATACTGTTACTCTAGAAAGTATCAGGATACAAGTGGCTATCACCATGTACGATGCTCATATGAAGAAAGATGGAGCTACAAATTGAATCAACTTTTCATTGATTTAATTTCCTTTTTTCTAAATGCACTTTTGTAACTGCTTTGGACATTTGCACATGTACTTTTTTCATGTGTAATTACATGTAAAAATATAGAAAGTCCAAAGTCAACAAAGACTTCCATCTTTGACTAGAAAAAGATATTTAGGTCTTTTTTAATCTTCAAGGTCTCTCCCTATAAATAAAGAGAGCCTCTTTTGTAAAGATTGATCTTTTGATAATTGAGAGCAAAAACTCTGCCCAAATTGAGATGCTTCCTGAGAATTTGAGCTTAGATTATAAATCATATTTTCTTGAATGAATGAGAAAGTAGGTTACTTTCAGACTTTGCGTTGAAATAACTTGTGTTATTTAGGAGATCATTCTTATGATTCTTTTCCTAATAATATCTCATCTATTTGATTAAACAAGCAAAGTGTGTGGAAATTATCTGAAGATATTCTGAAGTTAATTATGAAGACTTTGTGCTACTATAATTACCTTTAGTTCATGTTTTTCATGTTTTAGTGAGAAGGGTATTAGAAAGGATTTAAACTACTTTTATCTTTTGTGATCTTATGCTCTATTTTAGTTTTTGGTGGAGACTTTAAGATGCACTTCATTCTACTATTACGTACACTCTAAATCAGTAAGGGAAGCAACAAAAGACTTTGTGCTTTCGTGGGTTTCTTGTGGATCCAGTAACTACCCAAGAAGTTTTTTTGTAATTTGCTAAACATCATTTCTGAAAGAAGAGAAATGCCTTCAGTCATTAGCCAAGATTTCTCCTTTGCCCTGTAAACATCATCTCTGAAAAAAAAGAGATGGATGGTGTGATCTCACCCTTGAGTCTATTTTTAGTTTATATTAATATATAGTAGTTTATAGGGAACCTCCCCTTGATGAGAGGAGAGATTTATCTCACTATGTTGTGGTAAACCTACATATTTTTCCATATAAATCTCCTTGTGCTGTGGTTGATATATCCATTTTACCGTCAGTTAGTTGATGACAAAATATTCACCCAACACACCTCACCTCTACAGGGTGTGTGCCTACATGTTTAATCAAAAGCAGCCAAAGTTTGCACTTGTGAGACTCTAAGGGATCAAATTATCAGTATGATCAAGCTATTATCATAAGTACAAAATAAAAATTAGTTATTAACTGAAAAGGTCACATTATTGTCAAATCAAATTACATGTACAAAGTATTCAAAATATGCTAGTATTCATAATATATATGCATATACACCTATACAAGTTGTGCCTATCACTCTTTCATATCCAAATCATGAATTACAATATGAGTAATACAATCAATATCAAAATAATACACAAGATGGGAATTAGGACACTTTACCCCAATTAACAATGAAATTCTTATTATCAATACGGATGAGATTTTATAAAGTTTTAGAGACAAAATTCATGAACAACCCCATGATCATGCATAGATTCTTCAAACAATAATGTAAATAAAGAAAAAATTAAATAATGGTCAATATTCTACTCCCCTATATAACAATATTGTTACACCTACTTTGGGGGTAACTCAACTTATATAACAACTCATTTTAACTTGACAACCTTTGACAATGGTAACACCTTCTATGTCTAGTTCTTCCTCTCCAGATATACAATATCTTATGAACGAGAGTCATTATTTTCATGCTAAGGTGTTACATATTGAGAAGGGCACTACTCAACCATCACATGCCTTAGATTCTCATGTTGTTTTACATATACCTTTGGTACATCATAAATCAACAACTCTTTTTCCATCTAGATTCATGGCACCTAAGCTTACTTTGTATGATGGTAAGGGTGATCAAGAGCACCATCTACGAGATTTACACACTGAATGTTTAGACTATGTGTCCAATGATTGGCTCCTTACTAAGTTGTTCTTATACAGTTTAAAGGATTATGCCTTAAAATGGCTTTATGATCTTCTAAATTAGTTTATCACCACATTCAATCCATTAGTATATATGTTTTTAGCACACTTTTCAATTAACATCAGTTACAAGATCTCAAATGCTCAAATGTCAAAACTTAAGAAAAAATCCAATGAGCCTATTGCAGAATATGTCTTGCGATATAAAACTATGTTGGTAAAGGTGACTATCCCCAGGGCAGATAGAGAGCTTCAATACATATTCAAACAAATCTTACTATCAACATTACATGAAGCTATATTTTTCAAGAAGTTTCCAACCTTCATAGATTTATGCCACATAGTGAAAGAAAGGGAATTCAAGCTTCTCTCTATGGGAAAATTAAAGTACACAACTAGATCAGAGTCAACTACTAAGAGTTACAATAAGCCTCCATAAAAAGTAAGGCCCACTAAAAATAAGAGTGATACAAAGGCCATAGTTAATACAGCTTCTGAGCCATCTCCTTACTTTTTTTATTGGCTCTTCCATGAAGAGTTTTCACCAACCTTTTAGAATCATCAACATGTGTTTAATAGTTTCTCTTGGAATGCAATGTCATATCTCTCCCTCCCATCAAATAGGTTGATACAACATGGCCTTTTTCAAAGAGATATGATTCCAATGCATTCTATGACTATCATAGGGAACCAGACCATAATTGAAATTGATGCATCACCTTGAAACATAAGATATAGTATCTAATAAAGGACAACATCATTGATGTGGGAACACCTATTGAGGCACCCAAATTTCAACAAATGGAAGCTAAGGCATTGAAAATATTCTTGGATCCATTTCTAAAACATAAAACTAATGAGGCATGGGGCACTTTAGGTGTTCATTATATGTATCAGGCACATCCACCATAGGTATCATATCACACTAATATAGAAGATGCACATCCCCTACATAATATCATTTGTGTGTATCATACTATAGTACCAACTATACCACTAATCACTTTCTTAGAGTAAGAGATTGTTGATGATGATTTAGATTTATATGCACTCTTTGTACAAGACTACATTGATCATCACCTTATTCAAAGTGTTATAGTTGATAATGGTTCAAGTATTAACTTGTGCACTATCACACTTATAAAGCATTTGGGTTATTCAGATCAGGATATTTCTCCTACCGACACAGTTATTTATGGTTTTAGTGTCCATGTTCATAGCTCCATCAGGGAGATTATACTTCCACTACAAGTTGGACCAACACATGTGTCTACTAGATTATTATTAGTACCTACTGTAGGCACATTTGGAATTTTTTTGGGTAGGTCATGGATACAACATCTATGATCCATTCCATCCATTGTGCATAGATGCCTCAAGTACATAAATGCTAAACATGTAGTCAAAGTTGAGGTTCTCTCAAATGATTATCCTTTACCTATACCATAGGCAGTCACACCATACTTACCAGTTATAGTTTCAAGAATAGTTCCCATTATTACACAATATATTTTAGTGAAACCACCAGTATATGTGAGGTCCATTCCTACAGAGTTACCATGTATGCATACTCTCCTACAGAGACCATTATTAGAGAGACCTCTGAATTAGAGATATGTTGTAGATTATAGAGGGCCTCAATCAACCCATTTCCTTTTGAGATCAATTTTATTGATTTTACAAGGTTTTTAGTATAAGGCACCCATGCCAACTACAATATCTTCTACCAGATGGGTCCTTAAGACCCCTGTAATTCAAAAGACACCATAGTTAGATTCACAGATTCCTATCACGACTCCATTGGCCATGTCAATTATAGATCACTAATTAAAATAAATTTTGGGACCTCAATTACCTTTTCATATAACACACATGATTACCATTACTTTATTTGAAACATGCCACATTGATAGTGAGTCTCCCATGAGACTCATTGGTGAGAATGTTCCTCCCTTCTTGTACATAGTTTCCTTATAATTGCTCCTTGTATATAGTTTCATTGTCATGTTACTTATACTTAGCTTATATGCATAAAATAAAAAAATAATATAATATGCCAAAACACAAAAACATTCAAGTATTTACTCAGAAAATACAAAATTTTAAATTGTAGGCATTACGATGTTTACACTTCTTATATTTTCTAGACACTACATGGATCTAGATTTTCTACTATCTACTAAGTGGGGGCATATACATAGATACATCAGTTCTTTATTTGATACATTCACCCATTTGGGGGCATCCTATACATAGTTTTGATTTCCAAGTTACATCTTTATAAACTTTGTACATTACATATTTAGCATTGTTATATCTTGATATTGATCATCCTACACCTACTTATCTTTTTCATCAATTACTACTACTTTAGACTAAGCTTATGTACATCTTAGCTCTTATAAAAATATATACCACATGTATATGCATACTTTCATTTCTTGATTTCCTAATTTATACTTGATTATGTCTTTATGCTTCTTCTATTTGATGTCATTTGAATATACCATATCTCTATGTCTCTATGCCACTTCTTTTCATTATATGTTTGTTTTTGACATGTGCCCATGTCCTTGTGTGTGCCATCCTAATTGTGTATGTACACATTTGAACATGTCCTTCCATGTGGATCTAAGCCAACTTGCTTGTTGTTTATGTATGTAGACATTTGAACATGTCTTTGTATGTCTTGTTTTCTTAGATTTAGTGACACATGCCCATGTCCCTTACATTGTGGTCCCTTGGCCAACTTTGTGTGCCTCATGTGTGTTGTATGTATGATTTATTGTATTGTCATGGCCATGACACTTATTTCATACTTGTCACACACTCTAGTTTTATATGCCATGAGGGACCTCATGCATCTCCCATTACTACTTGGGTGTCGTGATAGACATCATACCCCATCCCGCTAGGTTGCTACTCAGTTATTACTCAATTTTTTTTGTTCATATACATTGTTATATATATATTGATAGCCTTTTGAATGCTAGACCTAATATACATTTCACATTACAAACTTATGCTCAAATTAACTTACATTCTGATGTTATCTATGCACATCAAATTTGGTTATTATGCATATATCACATATGCTTCGACTAACACACATTTTTTAGAACTTTTTATTTTAAGGTTAGTTCTTACATAGGTTCAAAAACTCCCCTCAAAAGAGGGGGCATTCAAAAAGATTTGTCATGGAGATCAGGCTATTTGAATGCACTTAGAGTACAATTTTGAACACACAAGTACAAAATACACAAATCAATTTCAAAGAAACATAGTGGGAAATAGTGACATAGAGATCACTTAAAATTGCACAAATATTAGAACAATCAGACATTAGCACACAAATTGGGACAATAGTGCCACATGGTGGTACTATCCAAGATATGGTGATACTATCTAGTAGTCTCAATTTTAAAAAATTATAGATTGGCCAAAAAAGTATAACAAGTATAATCCAAGTTTTCATAGGTTTAGTTATAAATTATTAGTTTTGGCTTAGTTTAACTCAGATTCATACCAGATTGCTCAAATTGGGGGCATCATGCATGACATGATCTTTCCCATTTTAATGTAGATGATTAAATATAGATTATTACAACTCAATCCACAATTCATATACTTAGATATCAAATTTGGGGGCATGTGCACATCACATTATTTTTGCATGTTCACTTACACACTATTTGATTAGATAGAATGATAAAATTCATTGCATTATATATGTCATACACATAAGACACCATGTTATAGGTTACACACTAGATTCATACCTTAATCTATGTGTAATGGTTAGAATTCTTGAGTGGCCCAAAACAATTTTACATTCCAAATTTCCCAAGTGGTCGTAGAGCCAACATATACAATTCCAATTATAATTACACATCTATAATTACATCGCATAGTTTCAATTTTAGATGCATATACTACACATGGGAAGGAAATGATGGATTCATAGTCTACTTGAAATCTTGTTCCACCTATATGAGAGAATTAGACACACCATCAGTCCAATCCAAGTTATTCACATGTCATCATCCACTATGAAGGGGTGGGAAATGATGAAGTCAAAAATAAATTGAGTTATTGAGCCAACCATATATGAGTATTGATTAATCCATAAGCTCAATCCAAGTTATTCATTGATTGATCACTATCTACATGCACACACATAGGTTGTCACTAGGTTTATGCATTGGTTCACATACCTAGTTTGGTGTATTCATTCATTTCATCTCTCTTATCTCTTTAATCAATTTTGTCTTTTAATTTTGATATCTCTTAATTAAGGACTGATCTATGCACATTTAATTTGAAGGAAACACAATATAGCATGCTTCACATACTTATATCCAGGTTCATGGGCTTTGCATCTTAGGTAAGTCTAGGCACATTTATTTTTCCTTTATCTTAGTAATTTTTCTTTGTTGAATTTATAGAATAAAGGGGGGGGGGGGTAAATTTAATCACCTAAAAATTACACTTGAGTTATAAGAGTGTTACTTGAGACCACCCATCCCTAGTTTAGCCCTAAACCTATCTTAGTGCATATTTAGATACTTATCTAGACTTTGTACGGGCCACATGCATCCCTTAACATCCCTAAAGTAGTACACACCCTCACTTTAGTATCTTGGCTCCTAGTGCCTCAAATTCTACCACTTGGACACTAGTGCCATAATTTGGACAATACCACCCCATGGCGCTAGTGTCCTAGTTTGGGTGTTATTATCCTTTTCCCTCTTTTTGTTACCAACATATATATTTTCAAATGAACAACCACCTAGGGTCATCCTAGACCTCTTTTAAGACCAGTATAAGCAATATAATAGTATATATACATGAATTTTATCCCTTATCCATTAGATGGAAATTAGATGTAAATTACATAAACAAATTTAGAACAAGTTATGCAAAATCAAGGTTATCAATCCCTATTCTACCCTACTTCTTCATACAACCATCTAAAACATTTCTAAGCTCATATTACTCAAGTTTCTGTCTCAAACACATTCAAATAACTCAAATAGACATTCATACTAGATTCACTTGTACTTGTACCAACACTTATGTGGGGAGAGCTACATCGAGATTGATCACTCTTCGAAGTATTGGTATGTAGGTAAATCTCATCATAGCGAGTGTTGTGTGTATGTCTAGCCTACCCCACTAAAAACACACTTTAATACTTGTGCCAACCAAATGCCATAGAAACATAAAGGTTTAGGGTTTATATGTACAATTAGTAAAAACATGTCTTTTACAAAGATCTAAAACTCATATGCATAGGAAGAGGCTTGGCAGACCCAGACATGTGCACCTAGAAGCTCAAAACAATTATACATAAAGAACACTAAAACCAAAACAGGGACACTAAAGCCACATGGTGCTACTATCAAATTATGGTGCTACCATCCAGGAAGAGTTTTGACACTTGGGTCTTGTCTACAACACTTAGATCAGTCTCTATCTTAGTTTACAACCTCCAGATCTCCCATTTCAATCAATTTATAGCTAAATACTTGTTTACATTTTATTTTACTATTTTTATAAGGGTAAAAATAAATAAACTATATTATAAATCATTTTTTATATTTATTATATATTTTTACCCTGATTTACTATACTTAGACCTTTAACAAACTAGGATTTACATCTACTAAACCCTAAATAGTTAAATCACATATCATGAAACCTTTTCTCTAGTTTCCAAGATAAATTCCATCAAGATAATAATCTCATTAGCTAAAACATAGGGATGAGTAGTCCATGGATGTTGAAAGTGCCTTCTTGCATGAAAGCTTGTAAGGAGAAATCTACATGTCCCATCCTTTTGGGTCTATAAGTAGTGATAAATTGAGCTTTATGTATACATTGAATAATTCCTTGTATGGTTTTAAACAAACTTCTCAAGCTTGGTTTTTGACACATCCTAAATCAAATTTGGATTTATGTAAAGTCACTCCAAGCCCATAGTCAACATGAATAATGTAGATGGGAAAATTATGATTTTTATTCCATATCGATGGCTTAATCATCATAGGAAGTTCCACCAAACAAATTCATGATTTGAAATCTCAGATGATGAAGTATTTTGAGATGACTAGCTTGGGATTATTGTATCTTTTTCTTGGTCTTCATATTTCATAGTTTGAGAAATGAATTTTTGTTAATCAATTCAAGTATGCATAAGACATACATAACTACTTCAACATGAAAGACTACAATTCCATTCACTCCTTATCAATTTGGATTCCAGATTTTTTCCAAATGTTCTTCTTCTTTAGTTGATGATACACTCTATAGGAAATTGGTTGGAAGTCTTATGTACTTTACTCATAATCATCTTGATATTTAATTTGATGTGAACTTAGTATCATACTACTATTAAGACCCCCATACAAGCCAATGGAAAGCTTCAAAATGCATTATAAGGTATCTTCATGGTACTACTAACTATGTGATTGAGTTCAAGTCAAGAGGAAAAGCCTCAATTTCTAGTTACACATATAGTGAGGACATGCTATTTTTTAAATACATAGACAATGATTAGGTATGAAATACAAAATATCACAACTCAACTATTGATTAAATTATGAAAATAATGCAAATACAAAATTCATCACCTAGGACATGGCTTGATAGACTTAACAAAATTTGGAATGCTAATCTTAAGCCTATGTTTGATCACCTTCTTTGATGTCTATTTTATTAGGTCTTCCCCTTGGAGAGCATATTTTAGATATTAGAATTGTTCAACCCAAGTATCTTTCTTATTCTAAACTAGATTCCTTCAAATAAATATTTTGGACTTGCCTCAAATCCCAATCTATCTGGCTTTGGATTCATGGCCTTTTTTAGCCCTTACACCTATAACCATTCTCTTAGCATATGGATTTTCTTGGGGGATAATGTTCAATGGTAGGTATATATAGTTTTTCTATGGAATTTATTTAGGGTTATCATATTATTTAAATTATGGAAAGATCAAAATTCAGCTCTATTTAATAATGAATAGGCATCTTTTCATTTTTATGTTAATGACAAGGTGACTATTATCTCTTTGTATTATATACAAATGTAAACTTAATAAGATAAGGTGGCTCTTGAATTCTAACACATAGAGGAGTTACTCAACCATTGGGGGGTGCACCTTGTAATATGAGCCATGCCCCCCAAACAATCCAATGCATGATTTCCTCTGCTAATGCCCTAACATCAATGAACTCACTCAAGTAATCACAACCTCTTTTCCACTCTTCCTCCTAATTTAGGGGGGTGGAGTTCATTTTTACCTTGTGTGAAGTATGTTTTTGTTGTACCTTCTTATATCTCATTTGTGTATATAATTGGTTTGGTTGGTAGTGTCGTTCAACCACCATTTCGTAGGGGCATTATTATTTCTTTGGCTCCCCTGTACCCTATTTAGGATGGTTGGGTAGCACTTAATCCTCCTTTAGTTGATCCTTATACTTGGAGTGCCCATTATTCCAAGGATAATCCACCACTTCCTCCTTATTTATGCTATGCCCTATGAGTATTTATTTGCAATTTGTTTTCATGTTGTTTTAATTTGCTTTTATTTTTTACTACCATGCCTTTCTAGTAGTTTGTGTAGTCTTGAGCCAATTTATTTTTATACATGTGGAAAGTGGGACATGAATATCAACCAATCACCTTATTATTGTACCCATCTTATATTTTGGTAATTTTTATTACTATTTATGCTAGAAGCATTTCATTATCAAGACATTGGTTAAACTTCATCTTTGGATAAAAAGATGCCTGTAAAATGTCATTAGATATCTGATAGGTGTAGGACCCCTATGGATACTACCTTTTTTGGTAAAAAATTTGATTATTCAAAATAAGGACGTGTTATTAGGTGTTACATACATGACCATATAAGGTGTTAATATTGAAAATATAAGTAATATACGAGGACATTGAGGAACATAGTTTCATAAATTCCTTAATCTAATGGTTCTTGTGGTGATCAAAGTTATATCTTAATTATTTAAATACATTCCCAAATTGACCACAATTTGGAGTTATTCCTTTGCATATTTCATTGAAATTGAAAACAAATGATTCCCTCTATCTTAAGCATAGTAACAAAATTATTATTCTAGAAAATTAAGTAATTCATGAATATCATAAAGTGACATATTACTCTATATTTTTCAATCCTAAATCATTCTAAAAAAGCCATCAAATCCATGAGGAGTGGTTGAGTGGGTTAGTCAAGGTGTATTTGAGGAAAGTAAAGTATACTTTATTGTAACAATTTGTTTTCATAACAAACTTTTCCATTCATTTTAGGATTGAAATTATTTCAAAAAAATTGTAAAAATTCAACTGATTTTAGTAATGATCTCTATGGCCTAAATTAGAAACAAATTTAGTAAAAAAACACCAATTAAGGTACTTCTAAGCATGTTTAATATGCATTTACACATTCATACTCTACGTCTGATCCATTTTTATGTCCATTTTTTTCTTCAATTTTTCCTCCTTAAACTTAGATTTTAGAGATGAAACAAAGATTCTCATTCCCATATCTAAGATTCCTACAACATATGCACATACCTAATTTTTTATTTAGTTTTAAAATAGCCTTAAATAAACATGTGAGGGAAAATAATAAACTAATTCTATTTAAGGTACAAGCATCAAATATTAAGATGGGGATTTGAAAACCTTACCTTCACACTAAGACTTTTGGCATTAGAAAATGTGAAATCTCAAGACAAATTGCCTTTAGGATCATGATATCAGACCAATTAAAATATTATATTTGGATCAACACTCCAAAATTTATACAATCAAAAAAATACAAAATAACTACATTTCAATCAAGAATTGAAATTTTATAGATACTAAAAGGTTATCCAACCTAGCCAATTTCTCAAACTTGAAAAAACATTCCCAATCATAGTTCAACATAGATCATGTGAACTGCGTGCCAATACTAAATATAATTGAGGGTGGGACATTTAATTTTTCTTCCCAACTAGTTATATGACCAACTAGGGCCAAATAAGCTAACTAGCCTATAGAAAACTATTGTTGCTCTAAAGAAAAGAAAATATGTGATATAAAGCACACCTTTTGCATGAAGAAATGGTACCATGTTATGTATTATGCCACATGTATTTTTCATAATCCAAGCCTTCATTATAATGTAAAATTTATGACTTAAATAAGAAGTTTTAAGACACACTTATAAATGCCACATATCAATATAAATCCTTTGGTAGGGCCCTCTCTAATTACATTGAAAATTATGCATACTACATTTTATTATTTTAATTTTTTTATCAGATTCTATTAAAACCATGTAAGAGTATAAAATTTATTAAAAGCAATGCACGAGTTAGGGTGCATTGTTAACCATTTTTTAAAATTAAAAAGTGCACTTCTATTAATTTAAACCATTTTCCCTCCACATATTCACCATTTCTAGTGCCACATATATAGATGAGACATTAAAAATAAACATGGATTAAAAATTATAAATCCTATAAACTTTTTAAATGGGAAGTATCTTTCAAATATGTGTATACTGGAAGTTTCCCCAAAGGTACAAGTTACATCTGAAATATTGTAATTTTCTATTTTGGTAAAGTAAGATTTTGTAAAATGAAAGACTGTAAATTAGTCTCACCTTTTATGCATGAATATTAAGCAACAATAATATTATATTTATGATGGAGGTGATGGTGGAAAATGAGTTTGTGTTTCTTCATACAACATGGAAATGAATTATGAAGGGAAGGCACATTTTTGTTTCATAGTGATCTTGAGAAATGGCAAAGTGGTGTGGAAGGGCATGGCCATACAAAACATGCAAGTGGTAAAAGAATTAAAGGTTAGTTGGGTAGTGATGGTGAGGGTAAATGATAGGGAATTTCAGTGATGGACTCAAAAAATCTAGGGCAAATACATGTGCAAAGTTTAGTGACATGTCACATATGTAGCCCCATTAAAGTACTTCGATTATCCAATACATGATTGAAACATGCATCATCTCAATGAAAATAGGTGTTAGATATCAAATGGCTCATTTACAAATGTAGAGAATGTACCACATATCTATTTAGATGAGTCTATAACTAATTACATGAAAATTATGACTGTTTTTACTATATAAAACCTAATTAGAAGACTCTAAATCCAATTATAAAAAAAATGGAAAAGGATTCTTCAATGAAAGACACCTTCTGTATAATTTAATCAAACTATGTAAGATGCCATATGAAAATAGATATGGATACAAATATTTCCAAGATTTTTTCATTCATTCTGAGTAACACTAACTTCAACTATTATATTTGTAATAATAATATTAATTTCTCTTTATTCAATGAATGAAAGAATGGTAAAATTTACACCATGACCACAAGCGCTATCAATTTTGGGTAGTTTTTTGGACCTTGGTTTGAATCGCCACCAGTCTTTGCATACTCTCTCTAAGTGATATGGAGGTATGATGTATATCAAATTAGGTACCACCCTAGCTGTTATAGATTCCTTTGTGGAGGTTACACATACCATACTGAACAATGCAAGTTACACACAAAGAGATGTGATTTTAGGTTTTGGTAACATAGGGTTTTGTTAAGCAAAAGACTGTAAGTCGATAATCATACCTCACTAGAAACCTATGACCATTGACCTCATCCCATCTTCTCTGCATAAAACATTAAGAAAAAAATAATATGATATTATTTTAGTTTTTATATAGTATATTAATATATTACTATATATAATATTATAATATTATATAATAATATATTATATATAATGTTATTTTTTAATTATAATAATATTATACTATATAATATTGATCTATATGCTATAATAAATAGTATACTATTATATATATTATACATGAATGTATGTATGTATGCATGTATATTAATGCAAAGACCTATCTTCTAGAGGCCATAAGTTTTGACTCTTTAATTTGGTTGAATCTCCGTCATGGAAAAATTAAGATAAATGAAAGAATCATGAAACCATAAAACAATTCTCTAGTTAGGTTAAATTCTAAGATGTTTGGAGAGCCATATGAGATCATTTAAGGGTTTAAAAATACATTATAATATTTTTAGTCATGTTAAAAACAACAAAAATTAGATAAATTTGTAATAGAACGTGAAATTACATTGAAAATCATCCAAAATCATGAATTTAATATATAGATAATATGAAAAAAAAATTTAGGCCCATCCAAACTTGCAGGCAAAAGTTATAATTAAAATAAAGTTGCTATTTATAGCAAGGACAGTTAACTCTATGTAGTTATTTTTGTGTTTTTAGATTTTTTAATTTTCTTGTCAACTCTAATTTTGAGTTGAGGTTTATTCAAATATTTTTATGTAATTATTTTATTCATTCAAGGTGAATCCATAAATATTATGGTTTCATGAAATTTTGAGTCTTATGCCTATTGATATTTATGCTTTGTTAGTCTAGAATTTTATCATCTGGTATGTGTCAAACAAGTTTGACTTTTAGAGGTAATTTATTTGTGAAATTGTATTGGGTTTTGAAATTATATTTTGGGAGAGTATTTTTTTATTGAATAACATGAGTAAATATGCTAAGAGGACAAGGAATAATGGCACAGATAAATAAGACTATGTAACAACTTCAGAGATAAGTAGAATAATTAACTCCAATGTCACAAATAAAAGACAAAGGTAAGAGGGAGATAAAACATACAAAGAAATATATCGTAAATAAGAATTTTTAAAAAATGAGGAAGAACAAGAATGACCACCATCAATGGAAGAAAGGATGGTTTGGGATTTAGAGGAAAGGAACAAATAAATCAAGGTTCAAATTTTAGAGTATGGAAGTAATTTAAAACCAAAGGAGTTGATAAAATTATTAAATAGCATGAAAATTTTTTTGAATAAAAAATTATAAGAGAGGACAAGAAAGTAAAGTTTGTATCCATTAAATTCAAAGTTCATGCAACTATTTGGTGGGATCATTTGTAGAAAGAGAAAAAACAAAAGGGTAAAGAAAAGATCAACACTTGGAGTAAGATGGAGAAGACTCTAAGGGAGAAATTTATTCCTGTAGATTATGCACAAACCTTATACATAATATTCCATAATTAATGGCAAAAATATAACCATATACACAAATATATAGATGATTTTTACATGCTTTTCATATGAGTGGAGCATGACCAAACAAAATAATATATGGCCATAAAGTATGTAAATGGTTTGAAGTTTTCTATTCAAGATGGATTGAGCATGCATAGGATAATTTGCATGGAAGAGGCTTATCAATTTGTTTTTAAGGTAGCTAAAATAAAAATAGATTGGCTTTTAAAATATCAGTTGGGCCAAAAAGAGGATAATTACCTCCAATAAGGGGGTGAGTTGGGTTTATTTTCACTAGAGGAGGATCACGATGTGGTATAAAAAAAAAGAGGATAATAGATAAGGGTTTCAATATCAACAAAGAAGAAGAATATTTTAGAGAGGTAGAGGTTATGATAGTGGTAGAGGATGGAATGGTTCACATAGACCTTATGTTTGTTATATATGTGGAGAAGAAGGATGCCAAGCATTTAAGTGTCTACACTATCATGAACAAGAAAGGAGGCAAGAGGAGAGACCAATATTGAATTTGGTTGAGGTTGAGACTGAAGAATAGTATAAAAGTTGTAGTAGTAGACATGAGAAATTTCATGATGAGGAGAACAATTATAGATCCATGGAAAGACTAGGTGTATAATAAAGAGGGTGGTGATTCATGGTTGCATACAAATATTCTTCAAATAAAGTACACTTCAAGAGGTAAGATATTTAAAGTAATTATAGATGGTGATAGTTGTGAAAATATGGCTTCTAAAGAAATGGTAGAGAAAGTAGGATTGCACAATGTGAAAAACATCCTTATCCTTATGGCATTTCATGGTTTAAGAAAGGAAATGAAGTTACAGTAGATAAAAGGTGTTTAATAGAGTTTTATATGGAAAAAAATTACATATATGAATTATGGTGTGATGTTATTCTAATGGATGCTTATCATGTCTTGTTGAGAAGGCCATGACAATATGATATAAAAACAATTCATGATGGAGAAAAGAATAAATATACTTTCTGGAAAGGTGGCACAAAAGTAGTTTTACTACCTCTTACAGAAGAAGGGTAGTTAGAAAGAATGTTATCCATGAAATAATTTATCAAAGAAATCAAGATGATTGGTTGATATTATGCATTAATAGTTAAGAAAGAAGACACATAAGTGGTGCAAATACCATCAGAAGCATCATAAGTGTTGAAATAATATGTGTATGTTATACCTAATGAGCTTTCAGATGGTTTACCACCAAAGAGATTCAATCAACATCATATTTATTTGATTCTAAAATCATCTCTACCCAATAAAGTGGTTTATAGGATGAGTCCAACAAAACATGCATAATTGAATAAACAAGTCACTAAATTGGTGATAAAATGTGTATTGAGGGAAAGAATGAGTCCATGTGCAATACCAACATTGTTAAATCTAAATAAATATGGAATAAAGAGGATGTGTGTGGATAGTAGAAAAATAAATAAAATAATTATTAAATACATATTTCCTATACCTTACCTAAATGACATGATGGATGTGCTTTCATGAGTAAAATACTCTAATAATATTGATCTAAGGAGTGAATACTATCATATTAGAATTTGTGAAGAAGACAAATGGAAAACAACATTCAAGACTAGAGATGGCTTATATGAGTGGATGGTGATGCCATTCGGATTATCTAATACACTCAACATGTTTATGAGGGTGATGAACACAGTGATGTGAGATTACATTGGTAAGTTTGTAGTGGTTTATTTTGATATTCAATAAGAGTATAGAATATTACTTAAGGCATTTGAGAATAGTATTAGAATTATTAAGAAAGGGGAATCTTCATGAAAATTTGAAGAAGTGCAAGTTTATGCATAATAGTTTGATAATTTTGGGGTTTGTAGTTTCAACAAATGGTGTAAGAATGGATGAAGAGAAGGTAAAGGTAATTATTGAGTGGCCTATTCCAAAGAGAATCATAGAGGTAAGAATTTTCCATGGTTTAAATTTTTTTTACAGAAAGTTCATTAAGAGTTTTAGTAGTATTGTTTCACCAATAATAGATTGCATGAGGGGGGAAAATTATGTGGATAGGGGCAACAACATAACTTATTTGAATTGAAGAAGAAGATTAAAAAAAAATCTATTTTAAGGTTACCAAATTACAACAAAGTGTTTGAGGTAGATTATGATGCTTCACATGTGGGTATTGACATTGTGTTGAGTCAAAAATAAATACCCATATGATATTTAAATGAGAAATTGAATGAGGTAAGAAAGAATTATTCTACATATGATGTTGAATTTTATGCCATTGTACAAGCATTAAGGCATTGGAGGCATCACCCAATGCCTAAGGAATTTATCCTATTTGAAGTATGTGAACACTTAAAACAAGTTAAATAGTAGGCACGTAAAGTGGGTGTCTTTCTTGCAAGGCTTTACTTTTTTTGAAGCATAAATCAAGAAAGTAAAATTAAGTAGTTGATGCGTTGAGCAAGTGAGTGGCATTATTAACTACTATTGTGAGTGAAGTAGTTGAATTTGAAGTTGATAAGGAATTATATGATATTAATCTATATTTTATAAAGTGTGTGAAGGAAATCTAGAATGAAACTAACGTTAAAATATCAATTAAAAAATAAAATAAATTATAATCTAAACTCAACTCAACCTAAGGATAGAGATGCAAATGAAAGAAAACAAAAAGAAAAAACTTACACAATTGAAGTACCATGAGACTCCTCCATTATGATTAAAATTGACTTTCTCTCTAAATATGGTTAAACAATATTTTCCAATGTAAGGGGAATTGGGCAATGTTTTCATATGCAAATGACTCTTAATAGCTTGGATTCACTTGGGATTTTATTCAAATTTGATAGCATTTAGTTAGCATAAGTGAGGATGGATGAAAATGATGACTTGCATGTCTATTTATAGGTTTATGGGAGGTTGATCAAATTATGGAGTATCATTTGAAAATTTCCAATTATTTAAATAATCAATGATGGATAATTAGTCCTCATCCATGAAGATGATGAGCAATTCTATAGGTTGAGAGGAAAGGAGAGTTGGTTGAGTGAGTCATCAAAAATGAGTGAAGGAGGTTGAAATGTTCTAAGATGACTCACAAGGTGGTTGAATAAGTTAAGGAGGGTGGTTGGATGAGTCAACATATGGTTGAGACAAATGTGGAGGATATCTAGGTGAGCCAAAAAATCCATATTTATTAAATAATTTTGGAATAAAAGATGTGCATAATTTATTAATAAAGAATTATTCAATTATTCAAAAGTTGGAGGGAAACGATGTTAGTTTGAATTTAAATTTGGGGAATAAAAAGGGTTAGCATGCCAAAGTTAATTTTGACACTAAATAGTGAATTTTAGGTGTCTACATTTTCCCTTGTTTGAAATGATGTTGTGAAGTAATACCATTTCAAAGAATAGTAGACAAAGTAGATAATTGATTATTGAGAAGAAAAAGGTTGCCCCAAGTGAATGAAAATGATTAGGATAATGCCCCCTTGAGTGTTCATGTGAAAAAGTAGATGAATGCTCAAAATTAATTAAAATTAAAATGATGAAGTGGTGATAATGAAATCCATTAATAAATCAAAGTAATAAATATTGATATCGTACTTACATGATTAAAAATATGTAAAAGGATTTGAACCTAGTTAAAAACTAGAGAATATATCAGAAAAACAATATTTCCTATTTGTAGACCACACACTTGGATGGTGCTCAAGACTCAGGGGTCACATGAGCAGATGTGGGAATGATATATCCCAATGATGGTAAGTTGTGAGTCAGAAAATGAAAAATATAGTTTTCCAATTTGGATAAAAGTTTACAAACTGGATACTTAAAATTAATGATAAATATTTTAGTACTTTGATTTATTGTTGGCTTGAATGTTAGGTAAAATTGTTTTAAAATGTGGAAGCCATAGGATGAAGGGAAAAATATTTGAATAGGAGGGAAGGCTATAAATAGAGTAGGGTGAATTTGAAAATCATTTGTGCAAATTGGTTTTCTATGTGATTTATGAATAGAGATTGGTTGAGAGAATTTGTTCTACGACTGTAGAGAAAAATGGACCTTATTTCCATTCACTAGCATTGCAATTAGCAAGTGAGGAGATACTAGAGACTAGAGAGGAGTGGGCATCTAGTGAGTGCAATTTCAAACTTTATTTTTTTAAGTCATTTATTGTATTTGAAATGTAGGTTAAATGATTTTGTAATTTCCTCATTAGTGAATTCGATAGTGAAAGCAACAAATTCGTTAATGTTAATTGTAAAATCATCCAAAGTTGTAGTGAAATTGTTGAACTAGAGAGTAAAATTGTTAGAAAAGAATTAGGAAAGGGGATTAGTGAATTCATTAACTACATAAGTGAAATCATGATTTTGAAAGGCAAAATCATCAAATGCAGTAGAAAAATCATTGGGATATATTGAAAAATAGGGTAATTACAAAATTGAAGACCTCAACGGCAAAATCATCATGGGTATAGTGAAATCATAAAAGACAATGGTGAAATTATTAGGGTAGATTGTGATGCTTTTTAGTTAGGAAATAGACATGCTTTGATGAAGAATGAATGTGATAGAGGTAGTAGATGAAATTAATGAGTGATTTATGAAGTATTTAATATGTTAACTAATTGTAGGATTAAAATTATGCTATTATGTGTGTGTTTCATGAGGTATTACTAGTTCTAGTGACATGAGAGCATAAATCGAGAGCTCTAACATAGATTTTTAGATTAAAAAATTATGAGTTTAGGGTTATAGAGGCTATTAGACTATCTTGTATTGCCAATATGCATGAGATTAGAGTGTATAGGGCAATGTTGATTGTATTAACAAAGAGATGGAATAGTGAGACTAGTACAATTTTTAGACACTTAAAATTAGAAACTTTGTGTGGATTTTAAAATTCTTTACACTAAATACCTAATCGTCCCTAGTTTTCCCTAATCTTAATTCATCATTACTATTCCTCATCACTATTCATCATCATTATTCATTAATACTATTCATCATCGCTATTCATGATTTACTATTTGCATCTTTATTAAGTTAATCAATTCAAATTAATTAACTAGTCCTTCCTCAACCAAAAAATCCATTGAGTTTTAAATATTTAAAATTTCCAAAAATACAAAGAATCAAATAATTCTCACATCATGTAATTATCCTACAATTCATTCCACTCTCAATTTTATAATCCACATCCAATCCCATTGTCCTCCATGATTTATTTTCTTCCAATTTTATAATCTACCTCCATTCCTATTGTCCTTCATAATCTATTTTACTTCAATTTTATAATCCTCATATTCTTATTTCCTCCACATGTGTCTCCTATTATTCACTGATTGGATCCACATGTATTCCATGATTGCAATTTAAAAATTAAAATCATCCTCCACCCTTTGATCTTAAGATAATATCAATGGTTCACATCTATTTCAAAAGTCTATAAATTTGAGGTTCTTTCTCCAATTTATACAAGCTTCTTCACTTAGACTTACTATGCAGAAATCATAAGGGAGCTTCACATTTTTCAACCATTCTCATGCCAAGCCAAGCCAATAATCGAGTGTAGACAAAGAGAAATGTTGCCCATAAATGGATTTAACATTGATAAATACCTCTAGTTCTACAATATTATTTTAATCTCTTCAAATTGGTTCTCAAGCAAATCTTCTAAAGTGGTATAAACGTTGTTTTTATCTTCTAATGTGTATTTCCTTCTTGTTCTCCACATAGATCAACATAGGGATTAGGCTTGAGATTCTAGTTTTTCAAGTTTATTTTGATTCTATTCAATAATGGATTGACTAACCTCTCTTATATTATTTATCTATATAATAGTATGCCTAGTGGGATCCATTGTGCACACACTCTTTCCTTGATTTTTCCTTGACATTTTTACTTGTAGAAATATGAAAATAAAATGGTTGTTAAAATGATTGTAGTATTTAATCCATTCTATTTTTTCCCTAATTTTTGTATGCTTAATTTTATTTACTTTATAATATTTCTCTCCAAATTTTATATAAATCTGATCTTTATTTTAGGATATATGCTTAAATCAATCATTGTCTATTTTTTAAAGAATAACAACTATTAAATAGGTTATATCTTTTAATTTGTAATTTTTCTATTATGATGTTTCTACAGTGGATGTGTATTTATCTTATCTAAATTATATCCAAATTTCATAATGATATAATAAATATTGTTTGAGATATTATCATTTTACTAACTACCCCTTTTTATATTTGTTTAATTTATTTAATTTGGTTGTTTTCTAAATTTTTAAGTTGTGGGTTTATTTTTTATAAATATATCCTAACTTTCAGTTATTTGGTGTTAGGGATATTTTTAATCTTCTATTTTTGTAGGTTTCACCTGATCAAATACCACCTTAAAATTCATTAACTTGTGTGATTGCATAACCATAGTCAAAGAAGTTTTAGAATGAAAAAAAATAATGGATTTTTGGCCTTACAAACATTTGGGATTGGGATCTAAAAATAATTTACATATTTGAATTTGAGTCTTAAAATAATTTTATTTTCAAATTTTTGTTTGGAGTGTGTTTTGTGAATAATGTTTGCACATATGCTCTCCCTATTTGGGTGACTCAAAAATGTGAAAATTCTAAGTCATTTTATCTGGAAGATTCATTATTCCAAATGATACCTTCCATGTTTTTATTTATCAATTGGAATTTTATCACCTTCTTTCAAGCCTCTTAGGGTATGGTGTTTGGGGCTTGATATCCTAGCATTTTCCCAAACCTAAACATTCGATGGGGTATACAAATAGAGGATAATTATCATTATTAGGCCAAGAAATATTGCCTAAGGAGAATATTATGAAGGTAAGGGACAACCCTATGCTAATCTATTAGATAACATCTTCTAAGATTAAACTCTAGTAGCCTTACTACAAGGCCAGGTTAACACAGTCATGATGGGGACAAGACCCCTCCATGGACTAATTGTGTTGGAATTCTTCTTAGATAGATATTTTTGTGCCCACATACCACAATGTATATTGTTACCATATAGAAATCCAAGTTAAAAATTTTAAGGCTTTCTTTTACTGAGGAACATTCATTGATGTAGTGGCACAAAGGTAACAACCCCCAAAGATTTACTTGCTCATGTGGACCTTTTGAGAGAAGGATGGGGTTAAAATACCACCAATAATTGCAATAAATTATTTCATGAACATTTAAAATTTATAGTCCTCTCTTAAGGTGAGTATTTCAAAGGTCCAATAGATGTGATGCAAACTTGTTTCAGTTATTAAAATTACCTTATAATGCTTGTATGTGTTTGCTTGATTGTTGTATTGAAACCTTATTTATTCTTGAAGCCAAATCAAACAAACCAAATATAAATTAAAAAAAAACATATACAAACATAACAAGGTGTTACTTTGCCAAAATTTTGGGTCAACAAAAGTGACATGTTAAACTTGGTCCCAATAACTATATTACTTGTCCAAACCATGTTGTTAGACTGCTCAATTAAAATCAAACATCTTGTCCTAATCCAAATTACAACTTCAAACCAAGCCAAAGACCAAATTTCTAATTTCTTGTCCAAGTTATGTCGTTCACTTTAGTCTAAAACTAAGTTCAAATCTAAATGTTAATTATAATCAACCTTCTTTATAAATTCAAACCACTTCAAATTCCAAAACCAATTTTCAATTCTAGTCAAATTGTGCTAAAAATCAATTCCTTTTAAAAGTCAAAAGTATAAGCTTAGTTCAAAACATGATTAACTATTATCAACTAAAGCTAATTATTGTGCTAACCTTCACACAATTTAAAATGATTAAAGTGCCTCAAATATATTAAGTCTCCTTTCTTTGTTCACAAAGTTAAGTTTCCAAGATCAAAACCTTTTAAGATAAGATGAAATGCAAAACATTTCCAAAATCCAGATATTGAACATGTGCACTTGAAACCATTAAGTTTAAAACTTGTGGACACCCCCCTTGAAAAACATGTTTGAAACATTTAAATTGATTTATCTTTGATTGGTGTATTCAAATTTTACATTTACTTTAACATAATCCAAACATCTTACCTCAAACCATTTCCCAAGAGATATTCCAAGTGAGGTCACATATTAAGTCAAGATGAAGTTTGAAAGTATCCAAGCCTTTTCAAAATGAAATTTATATACCTAATCATGCCTAAGTACACATGTAGTGGGGCCATTAAGAACCCCTCATTAGATAAGGAGGTACTTTACAACCCCAATGGGTATGATGACTATGTAGAGGATGAAGAAGATCAATAATACCTTACTAACATGCCATATAATATCAAAATAGAAAAACATAACCCATACTTTTTGGTTGTACCACCTAATGTTGAACAAGGAAAATATCAACCATACCTTACACACATACCATTTGATATAGAACATAGACCTAATCCAACATACCTTGTAAATGCACCAACTAGTAATGAATATAGATAATATCAATTCACTTAACATCTATTTGACAACAAAGATGAAAATATTGTTAGATTGATAGAAATGGGGGGAAATTCCCCCCCTAGATTTCCCATAGAGGATTTATGTTATTTGGTTATAACACCTAAAGAAACATCTATTACATTATTAGACAACCAAACTACCTCTAGTCAAGATCAAAGTTTTGTTGAAGCTTCCAATCAAGATCTTGTAGTGTCCAAAAATGGAAAATGTCAACTCATTGACCAATCTTCTCGAATCTAACTCATTGCTTCTCGAATCCAACAAGATAAATAGGTTTTCACTAGTCTCACTAGCTCCCTTGTCATTTTGGATATTTAAAAGCCACCTTTAATAGAGTTAAATACTTCAACAGAACAACCATGGATTTGTATACCTATCCCATGTATAATCCCAACCCATTTTCTAATAAAACACTAGTTTCAGAGATGTTTAGCACACCCATTATTGAAACCAATCTAGTAACTAATCCTAATTCAAATCCCCTTGTGGATTATTTTCATCATGTGGTGGATAAATTTAAAAAAGGGTACCCCAATCCACATTAAGTTCCTTATACAACACACAAAAATATTCCTCCAAGTTCCTAATAAAACATTTCTCTCGACATTCTAGGTGCTTTGTAGTAGCACATTGCAACCACATCTAGTCTGCAATAGCAAGTTATAAGTAATAATCAATCACTTCAATGAGTGGTAACCAATATGCCACCTCCATAAGGGGAAACCATTCCTTCACTTCAATGTGTGGCAACTAACCCCCCACCTAAACAGGTGGTTACCAACACTCCATTTCAACAAGTGCCAATTAATCCCCAAGAAATGTTGTCTAACTAACAATATGTTTCTATTAGTCAACCATTTGCCACTTCTATTCAATAAATGGCCTCTTTGAGTCAACAATATGTTCCCTTTACATGACATTTTCCTAATAATTAACAGTAGATTCATCTCCAATCTCAAAAAATTCCTTATAATAACCAACATACCATTCCTCCACTAAGGTCTCACTTCCTTCCAAATCAATGTTGTACTCAACAATGAATGCCTTACCAATAATAAATCCCCTATTAGCTATACAACTCTATCTAAAAAGTAACCATTCCTGGTAGAACTAAACATGTCCAAATTTCTCAATATTCTATGCCACCTCTTTATCCGGGTCAAGGTAACATATCTTTGAATACCCAAAAAACATTACCCACTTCTTCTCACTCTGGTCCCACTTTTCAAGATTTTTAGGAAGTCAAAGATGCAATTTTAACCATTTAGATAGGAAATCAAAATAAAAATTCAAACTATATGACATATGCTCTTATCCATTTAATATGAGTTATCTTCAGATATATTTCCCATATCATTTTGAGATGCCCAAATTTGAAACATACAAAGGGAAGGGTGATCCCAAGGAACATTTAAAAAAAAAATTGCATGCCAACAAGTTGTGTATATCCTTAAATACCTACTTTGATTATTTCCCTACAGTTTGGTTGGCCATGCCTTAAAATGGTTACTTAGTATACCAAAGAATTTAATTAATAATTTTGATGATTTGTCAGAGAAATTCATGTAGCACTTATATTTTAATGTATAACATGAGCTGATTATGGTTGATCTATGTCAGACTAAACAAAGAGGAAGATAAATCTTTGCTACCTATTTACAATGGTGGTGTTCATTAGCTAGCCAAATCCCACATAATCTCCCTAAAAAGAAATTGGCCACAATGTTAATTTTCAATCTACAATTTGATGTAGCACATAATCTCAATCTCATTTGTGCCAATACATTTGAGGAATTTATTTCCAATGGATTATAGATTGAACATGCCCTCATTGAAAAATAAGAAATCAAGATTTACTCTCGAAACTAAACTCAGAATAAGGCCTAGATGCAAGCTCTTGCATAAGCGCAAGAAAGTACATCAGAGAAGCATAAACCATTTAGTAGGAACATGAATTTTGTAATGGGGTAATTGAATCTCAACATGTTCAAATAGTGCAACCACCACTTGTTAAAGTAAACCCACCTACTCAACCTCTAACTTTTCAAATACCACCTCCAAGAAGAGGCCATTATCATAATATATTTTTTAGTAATCTTGGCAAGCCTATTGAAATGGTTTTCCAAAAGCTAGTTACCGCTAACATGTTCATTTGGCCAGTGACAAAACCATTTCTAAAAAAATAGCCTAAACCTAACTAGTATAATGAGAATGATTTTTATGATTATCATCAGGTTAAAGGCCATTCTATTTAAAAATGCATTCCAATTCATCATATCATTCAATATTTTCTTGAAAGTGGTGAAATAACATTAAATAATGTAGCCATGACATCTAATCATTATTTGGGTATTTATCAAAACCCTTTTCTATAATATAATGACAATAAAAATCAAAATCAACATCAAGATCATAAATAGAATCATAATATACCTCCTAATAATCAACATCAGAAGCATAATCAGTAGCAACAAAACTGGAATCAAAGTCAAGATACCCATTCCAATCAAATTAACTATAATAATGTCCCTTATGAATACAATGTTGTAGGATACATCATTAGTGGACATATTTTTACCATTAATATCAATCCTAATCCAAATTCCAACAATATCTATTGACCTTCATCGTCTATTTTAGGAGCTCCATCTCCATTTGTTGGTAATCCTCCTTTGGATTTTAATATCCCAAGTGATAATCAATAGCTAAGAGTTACCATTTTAGGCCTTCATTAACCTTATTTTAATTATAGTATCCCTCCATGGATTTGAGGTTTCACAATCATGAATCTACACTCTAAGTTTACCATTCAAAGTCCTACACCTTCTTCCTCCAAACATCACATTCAAGGCCATCTGCCTCAAAATATCAAGCCAATTGATCCTATTAAGGATAAACCCTATGATATTATGAAACAACTACAAAAGACATCAATGCAAATTTCTATTTTAGATCTCCTACATATGTCAAATGTCCACAAGAACATATTGAATGAGCTTCTAAGTTAGTCTAAGGTTCCAAGTGACATTATACTTGATAAATTTCAAACACTTGTGAGTTATTTGTCTCCATGCCAACAAATCACCTTTGATGAAACTAATATGTCATCCTTTGAACCTTTTCACAATAATATGATTTACATAGAAGCAATAATTTCATAGTATAAATTTAAATGAGTTTTCATAGACAATGATTTAGGGCTAAATATTGTAACTTTGAAGTTGGTCAAACACTTTGGCTACATAAAAATAGATCTTTAGATGGATACTATCACTATCAAAGCATACGAAAATAAGGAGCAGGAATCTCAAGGTACCATTTACTTACTTGTTATCATTGGGACTCTAACCCATGATACTCTTTACCATGATATTAACTTGAAATTATCATATAATTTACTCTTTGGGTGACCATGGATTTATGAATTACATGATGTACCATCTACTCTACACTAGTGTATTAAATTCCCCCATTATAGATTAAAAGTGACCATTCTTAATGATCTACAATTGTATCAATTCTAAAAACATCTAGAGGTAGAATACGAAAGTTATAAATATAAATTTATCATAGAGCCTGTCCCCCAAAAGGAAAAAGATATAGTTGATTAATCACCTGAGTCCAATTATGTGAATCTAAGTACTCTTGCCTCCACATCATCTACACAACCTATTGTAATTGCCAATCACTTTACCATTCAATAAAATTACCTTGGTGAATACAAAATTCTCAATGATTTCCATATATCCAAGTTTCCTAAGACACCTAAATCATATGGCAGGCCCAAGGTAAAAAAACCTACAATGGAATGACGCCAGGAAATTGATTTTCATCAGAAAGGGACCCATGGTTTTCATCAAAACCACTTTACAAAAATAATAATAGATCAAGGCCAATGATGATTCATGGTTATATAATGATTATTTTATTAGTTGATACCAAAAAATAAAGTATCTTATTCCAAAAAAGGTAATGGATAATCAAGACTATAAGGGCAAAGGCTTGGGGGTGACCCTTTAGCTCTTGAGAGTGACAATAATTTATCATATAACATTGATAATGTTGATAATAACATAGAGTCCTACCATAAAATTTATGATGAGTTGGATGACATGAACATATTTGACCCTAATACCATCTGTACCATTTATTTTATGACATCTTATTCCACTCTTTTCCTCCATCATCCCCAATTAATTGACTGGGACCAATAAGACTCATACATCTGATTAGATGATTTTCAGAATGATGAGGTAATCTTTGAATTTTTGGGCCTTAGAGATAATTTTCCATTGGTGATCACAAATAGGGATTTACTATTACATTGGACCATGCTACTTATTATGGAGAGTAGGTGAACTTACTTAATCACAAATTAAAAAAATCAATCATTGAGATCCCAAAGTGAAAACCTCTTTGAGGTGCTTTTGGACCAGGGTAAAAAAATAATATAAAGACAAGTCCCATGGTGAAAAATTATTTTTGGTGACATTAAACAGGGAAGTTTACCCTCTTTCAAATGAAGGCCAAGCCTCCTCCAATCCCAAAATTTCATGCCAATCAAGAATCACTTCAAACGATCATAAAGTATTTGATCAATTAGCTTAGGATTTCCTGCATAAATTTTCAAAGTGGCCTTTGATAGACTTTGGTGATTTAGAATGTTCTTATATGGGTGAAATTGGTGAGTCATTCAAACCACTAGATGAATAAGTAGACCAATATACCATAATACTAACTATTCTAGAATATGGTTCTACCCTACTTGTGGAGGATACCATTAAAGTTAATATTGGAACACCAGTTGATCCTAAATAGATCAAACTTGGAATGTCCCTCACTAAAGAGGAACATGATCTTGTTACTACACTCCTTAAAGATTTTGTTGATATTTTTAGTTGGTATTATTCAAATATGCTTGGATTGGACCCTAATTTAGTTGTGCATTGACTTTTTTACACCCTGATGCCAAACCAATAAAGCATAAGTTGATAAAAATGCACCCTCGCATAGCCGTTCTTATCAAGAAAGAATTAGAGAAATTATAGGAGGTAGGGTGTATCCATCCTATAGATTATTAAAAATGGATACCTAACATAGTCCCAGTCAACAAAAATCTTCAAACAATCTGATTGTGTACTAATTTTAGAGATATCAACAAGGCTTGTCCTAAGGATGACTTTATTTTTCCAAATATTGATATGATTGTAGATTCTATGGTAGGATATGAGATGTTGTCTCTTATGGATAGTTTCTCTAGATATAATCAAATCTAGATAACACCTAAAGATCAACATAAAACAACTTTCACTACTCCATGGGGAACATTTTGTTTTCAAGTGATGCCATTTGGCATCAAGAATGTCAGTGCTACGTACCAACGTGCAATGATTATCATTTTTCATGACATGATGCATGATATTACTGAAGAATATGTGGATGATATTCTAGGTAAATATAAGATTAGAGTATGACATCCAGATGTATTACAAAGAATATTTGAAAGGTTTCATATATACAAAGTAAGGTTTAGCCCAAAAAAGTGCATCTTTGGTGTTACTTCCAAAAATTTTCTAGGTTTCATTATCTCTCATAGGTGCATTGAAGTTGATCTATCCAAGGTTAAGGCCATTACAAAAATGCCTTCACCTTATAACTTAAAAATGCTCCACAGCTTGTAAGGTAAAATCTAATCTATCAAGTGATTTATTTATCAGTTGGTAGATAGGTGTCATCCCTTCACTCATCTTATGAATAAAGGCACCACTTTCTCATGGAACATTGATTATCAATAAACTTTTGAGAAGTTAAAATAATTTATGGAAAATAACCTATTCTAGCTCCACCAAGACCTAGAAAGTCATTGATTCTCTACATATCAACAATGAAATATGCTTTAGGGTCACTCCTGGCATAACATAATGATCAATGGAAAAAAAGGGTTATATATTACTTAAGCTACACATTGGTAGCCTGTGAACATAATTAAAGTTCAATTGAAAAGTCCTACTTATAAATGGTGTTTACAACCCAAAATTTGTGACATTATATGCTCAATAATAAGACCATTTTCATTGCTAAAGTGGACCCACTTAAATACCTACTTTCCAAGGAATATTTGACTAGTCATATGTCCAAGTGTATCATGCTCTTAAGTGAATTTGAGATCAAATATGTACATCAAAAGGATATTAAAGGGCATGCACTTGCATATTAGCTTGTTGAATTAAGTGAAATTGAGATCAAATATGTACATCAAAAGGATATTAAAGGGCATGCACTTGTAGATTAGATTGTCGAATCACCATTGTCAGATTCTTAGCCACTTATTTTCAAATTTATTGATTATTCAATCATGAATCTAGATGATAATTATTTTGAGCCATAACATTGGATCCTTTATTTTGATGGATCCTAAACTTCTCATGGATCAGAAGCTGGTATTCTATTCATAATTCCACAAGGGGATATTATCCCCAAGGCAAATCACATTAGTTTCACATGTACCAATAATATCATAGAATATGAATCACTTGTTACAAGGCTTCATATAGTAGTGCAATGGAATATCAAGAATTTACATGTTCATGGAGATTCTTAATTAATTATCAATTGGGTGACATAACCATACCATACCAAAGATGAAAAACTCATACCTTACAAGAATATGGTGGATCATCTTAAATAGAGATTTGATCACATTCAATTTGAATAGATTTTAAGGGTCATCAACAAAACTACAGATGAAATGGAAACTATTGATTCACTAATAACAATTATAGATCATGTTTTATATTACCAGTTCCTTATAAAACATCTATTGAGACTAAATCATGAATGTTCCCAATTTGAATTAGTGTGTGATATTATTATTCCTAGCTCACCTTGGTATTATGAAATATATGCCTACATCCATGATAAAATTTTCTTTTGAACCTTTCCAATAAAAAATAAAGAGCCTTCATTCATAATACCTCTCATTATACTATATTCATTTCCACACTCTATCTATAGGATATGATGGAACTCTACTTCATTATTTAGGTTTGGAAAACTCATGATTAGAGCTTAAATAAGTACATGAATAGATTTATGGGTCCCACACCAATAGAGCGGTCCTTGCCAATAAACTCTTTCATATAGGGTATTACATGCCCACTATAAAGGTTGATGCATGTGTTTACATAAAAAATTGTGTGGCTTGTTAGAAACATGCCAATCTTATTCATGCTCTAGCCCTAGCATTGCAACTACTCTTTACACTATGGATATTTTCCACAGGAGGACTTGATCTCATAAGATGCTTATGATGACCATAAATATATCTTTACTACCACTGAATACTTTACTAGTGGGTTGAAGCCATTCCCCTCACTTATGTAATAGGTAAGTAGATATCCAAGTTCATCCTCAATCACCTCATTCATTTCTTTGGCATTCCTTCAGATCACATTTTTTGACAATGGAAATTCCTCTAAACATAAGGACATCAAATCCCTTTGTGCCAAATACCAATTTACACAACATTTTTCCACTACCTATTTTCCTCAAAGAAATGGCCAAGCCAAAGCATATAAAAAATCCCTAGCCCAAATCTTAAAAAATATCATTAATTCTTTTGGTCATGATTGGTATTTAAAACTATTTCTCAGCCTTTGAACCTATCATTCCAATACATGAACCGAAGTAAGGGCCACACCATACTCCCTCATTTATGAAACTAAAGCTATTCTCCCTATCAAGGCCAATTTACCTTCTTTATGCATTTCATTGAAAGATATCATTAATGAAGAGGAATATAGAGTCTCTTAGCTGCAATAATTAGGCCTAGTTGATGAAAATGGGTAGTTGATTTAAACAACCTTCATGCATATCAAAATAAGATATGTCTTAGCTACAATAAGTGTATCAAACATAGAGACTTTGAACTTGGATACATGGTCCTAAAAGAAAACCATAAAAATACCAATGTCACCCATGAAAATAAAGGAAATATTGAGCATAATTGGTTGATCCCATTCGTCATTATAACTAACTATAGATATAGAACATACATATTGGATACACCATATGGTAAATATTTGGATGAGCCCATGAATATTATGCATCTCAAACATTTTTACACTTGATTTTCTTGAATATTATTTATAAGGACCTCTACTTGGGGGCACTGCCATGAACCTTCACTTCATTCCATTTCTAATTGAGTTAGCTCATCTTGGTCTTATTCTCCCACCCTATTACCAATATTAATCTTGATTGTAATTAATTGGTACCATAAATAGTTTCAGATGCTATAATTTAGAGAAAGTTTCAAGCAGATCATTTATATTCGGTCATCATCAACACATCTTTGAAGACAATATTTTAACGCACATGTGTATGGTTTCCTTGCATGGAAATTCATAAAAATGTATCTTCTAATTCTTATTCAAATCCTATACCATTTATTATGTTCATGAACCATTCCTATTTTTTTCCCTGTTATTGATTCATAGCATCTTTTTCTTTAAATGAAACTTCATTAACCTAATGTCCATTTGGACTACGTAGGTAGCGCTTAGTTTTTGATGTTAGCTCGATCACCCATTTTCCCACACTCTCATAGTTTTGTGAGAAATTTAAGTCATGATATCACTATTTTGTGAGTAATTTAAGTTATGCTCTCACCATTTTATGATTAATATAAGCTATGATCAATCTATTTTACAATCCAAACTATTCTTGTACATACCATGCCCCAAAAAAATGTGAAATCCCAAAAATAACCTAAAAACCAAAATATTTAGAAAATGGATTAACTCTCCATCAGATATATAAATCCCTAAAATATATGAACATTTTCTCAATACATTCACTAGGTGACAACATTTGAATTTGAGACCCATGACTCCCTTTATAACTGAGAAATTTCATGGGTGGGAAACTTAATTGCTCTCTTAAATTCACTCAAGTTTTGTCATTTTCTATTCTTTCACACTCTCATCATTTTACAAGTACATTTCCATCTTCCCCTTCCTCTATCCATTTAGTCTTATCTCCCCATCATTACTTTTTCTTCTTCCCCTTTCTAAGAGAACTACATGTGGCCTAAAATTGATCCCTGTTATCATGGGCATTCATACCATTTTCAATGGAAAGAATGTTAGAATATGTAGGAAATGCTCAAGGGCATGGGGTCCATGGGGTTAGTTCAAATACTGTCTCTTTCCTCTTCCACCCCACACCTAATTTATTCAAATCATCTTATTCCATATTCACTCATCATATTATCGTACATCATTTCACATAATAACAACTATGTCATACTAGTAAAATTTTTAAATCATTGTAAGCTTGTGTGAAACTCATGAAAAATAAATGCTCTTTTAGTTCATTTAAGTGCGAGACATCACAAAACTCATACATATTTGTGTAAACATCAAACACATCATTACACACATATTGCCTAAGGTGCATACAAACATTTTTTCCATTTAGGTGTTGCACCTTGGTCTAGTCAATCTATCAACATTAAGTTGATTATTTAATGACTCTAGATTAACCTCAAACCATCCTCCCTATTATTTTCCTACCGAGATGACATTTGTGATATTCCTCTTCAAGTATATTTGGCCTATGTGACCAGTCTCTTTGTAGTGGCCACACATGATTGTAGGCTACAGTCCCTAATCCACCTTCCTCATTGCATCAATGGCTATCAATGGATGTAATTTGCTCTCAAACTCCATGTGCATTATCCTAATCTTAGAATCATACCCCAATCTATATCTTACATAATTCTCATATAATGCAACCCTTGCATTCATTTCCTCATTGTGATGAGCATATGTAAGTAACACTGATTGTATCCTCCTTGTGCATCCCCTTGGACAGTGGGGATTCCCTCTGTGACAAACCCACACCTATACATTTTATTCTAGTCTTGGGTTATGCTCCCCTAATCAACATCTTGTGCAATAACACTCATGCCTTCTTTGTTGATATAGAGGCTAAGGCTGAGGCTAAAATTAAATCTATGTTAGCTACTATTATCACAGTATTTATTCCACAAGATCCATCACTCAAAGTATTTTATGGAAGATGTACACATTCACCTCATAAATAAGAGGTGGAAGTGGTAGTCATCATGCATTTTCACTTACATTACCATTGATTCCATTATGTCCATCTCAACCTTCACACTTTCTTTTTATGTCAAGATCCTATAAAAATTACCATCAATATCCAGTAATTAATTGCATAAATCACATTATATACTTATTCTTAGGTCGATGGGTTATATATTCCTCATGACCATTATTCCTTAATGACACATCATCCACTCCACTAATTAAATGGGTCTTGTGACATCATTGATTCCAAAAAATAGTCACACCAATAAAAAATGTCATGTGTAATCACCTTTTAATGTGGACAAGTAAACTCTAGTCAAATGGTCATAGTGACAGTCATCATTCTACATAATCACAAACACTTTATTTATTTTATCACATCATGACCATAATTATTTTGGTACATCACATTAAAATCAATGCATTTTATCCTATTCTACATCATCATGACAATAAAATTTGCATCTTATTTCTATTCATCATGTAGGCCTATGATTACATCAAAACTTCTTTACACCATATGCATCATGGACTTCCATGTGTTAAAATTTTTATACAATGTTTCATTTTCATAAAAATATCACACCTCGAGCTCTTCATGGGTTTAATGGTTTCTTGATTGGCTGTTGTGCCTCCCTAACTTTTCCAATTATATACATAATATCCTGGGTTATTGAGCTTCATGTTAACAAGATCCTACTTGATAAACCCTATAGATTCTTGGTACCAACGTAAAAGTATAGAGGATGTAGACACAACAACCTTTTACAAAAAATAATGTATAAATCTTGACTTAGGTGTAGTCTGTACACTTTGGCTCACCATAATGACAACCTTTTTCCAAATATAATCTATAAAACCAACAAAGCAAAACTCTATAGGTCTCCACTTAGATACAACTTATAAAACAAAGATCATAGTGATGATGGCCTTTTATCAAAAAGTCTCTCTAGATCCTGATAAACTTCCATCTCTTAAAACTTAGCTCATAGTGATAATTACCATGACTTCACTTATGCCCTCGCACAATTTTGGAATCCCTAGCCTCCTCATGAAAGAACCTCTCCTTTGCATAAACTCAATTCCATGAATTTTTGGTGACTTTATATTATTCTAATCTCTCATTTATGATCACATAGATCATTTGGTACTCACTAATCCTACCAAATGTGGTATTATTACACTGGCTTGCTATGATTTATCCTAATGTTAATTCAAGCTTGTTAGTCTCAATTTTGATATTTCCTTTTCAACCCTACAACTTTTCCAAGAGAGACATCATTTCCCTTATCTATTCCTTGCATTTATCCTTGCTTAGGGGCACTTCTAGGTCAGTAGATTTTTCTTATGATCTCATCATTTTATGAGCTAAAATATTTTGCATATCATAATCTTCCATTGAGTTGAGATGCCAAAATACCAAAAACATTCAAATATTCTAAAAATCCTAAAAATAAAAAATGCTTACAATCTCGATAAGAGATATAAAGCCATAAAATTCAAAAACATTTGTCTTATCCTAAATTTGGTCAAAATATTGAATCCAATCCTTTTAGGTCCTAAACCATTATTTGGATGTGTCCTTCCCAAATCTACCTTCCTGAGGTAGACTCATTATTGGTTCCAATTATTTTAGCCATTTGGAGATGCATCTTTCCATTACATGTATACTTTCTTGGGGGAACCATCCATTTATCATTATCCTTGAGCCTTCACATATGGATTTGGACTTGGTTAAAAAACAAGATGCTTTTTGTTTATTTGATTTTCAAGTTTGTGTGTGTGTTTGCTTGTTTTCTTATTCATTTCCTTTTTCTATTGTTATCTTGACTCAGTCCATTGTGTCATCAGGGTAATCATCATGGTGATTTTTATCATGCAATTGTACTTAAGTCTATCCATTGGCATATGTAAACATTACCATCATTATTTTATCATTGGTGCATTATTGTCAATTGTCTATTGGATCATGGGTTGGTCCTTACGCACATTGTGACGAGGCCATCATGGTGTTTTATATTATGGTTTATTTTTTTTTGTGTTATATCAAAAATAAAGTAATGGAGGTCTAATTGGTAATATTTTATAAATACATCTCCTTGTCTACTACCTAAAAACATAACCAATTAATCAACCTGATAGCTATATATGTGCTCACTAGGATGTGCATATCCCAGTGAGAATATACAGAGCATCATAATCTATTTACATCTTCATATTATATTTGATTAAATGAAGAAAAATTAACCTTCTAGTTGTATCAAGATGTGCATCTTTGAGTTAGTAGGTACAAAAACATCATGTATGTTGATAAATTCTTCTTCACATTCCCACGAGCTATGCTTGCCACCCAATTCCTTTATCAATCAATTTCTCACAATGAAATCCTGCCCTTATAGGGAAAACCATTTAGCCTGATTAAGGATAAAACCTAATATATTGAGGAAAAACCTTCATCTACCATTGTCCCCTCTTTGGGGAAGTTCACTTATTCAATTTTTCTTTTAATTCCAAGCTCTGTAGCTTTTGCCCTCTTTGGGAAAATCTAAGTGTGCAACTTGTTTAGGATTGATCATTTCCTAAGTGTGCAACTTGTTTGGGAAAATCTAAGTGTGCAACATGTATCGATCTAAAGACATATGATTTGATTCTTGTACTCATTACTATTATCAATGGAATTATGTTTCCTTATAAGAGTGGGATATTATTCCCCATTGGACTCTTGGATGTGATAGGTGATATGATGGATATGTGCAAGATATTCATGTGGGGTCCATGTGTATTATAACACCTATATAGAGACTTTCACCATGCAGTGTATTTAGATGGGAGAGAGATAGAACCTTATACATTATTATAGGTATGGTCATGGGACCACATTATGGTGGAGCATCCCATAAGACACATGAGTATGATATCATTAGTGGTACTGATAACATATGGGTGACATGTGATTATTAGTGTAAATAAACCACATTTAGGGGATTTGGATTGGTATAAGAGGGCATTGGATGAGCTTGGAGATGATCAGATCACATGGAGACTATATAGGGAGATCAAATTTTATTGTGCACAAGATGGGTTATGAATGGATTACATGATGACATGATGTTATATTATGAGTGTGCATGATTATATTATTGAGTGCTACAGGTCAGGTAGGGTGTTATGATAATTTTGTGTGAGACAACATATTCCATTAGGTCCACATGTATTTGCACAATCGGTGTGAAAGATAACTTAGTGGGGATTAAAAATTGACCCTATGATTATGGATCATATTTGGACCCATGTGTAGATAATGAATTGGTAACATAGGAGGGATGTTGTTAGTGTAGGGGTAGTAGATGGCTATGATGATTAGTGGGTTAGATGGTGGCCTACTAGACTGATAGTGTCGTATGCTCCTCTATGAACTTGGAGATAAATATTGGAATCAAGTTTGGCTAGGCATCCATGAGGGATAGGGTTAGGTACAAAGATCAAGAGAGTGGTGATAGGACACAAAGGAGCTAGATAGGGTCAAGCTAGGGGCCAGGTAGGTGATGGAAAATATAGTGCCATGAGATATAAGACATAGTTAGAGGATATGGAGATTAGATATGATATAAGAGTAGATTTTGGAGAGGATACAATGATGAGAATTATTTTAGAGGATCTAGGTGAAGGAGGAGAGACTCTTATATTAATTATTATTATTAGTGATAAGGAGGAATGTGCAGGTGACACAAAGATGAGACCTATTACTAAGATGAAGACAAAAGGAAGAGATGGAGCTAGGCCATCAAGGTATGTTACATTAGTAGAAGATCAGAGGATTTTGAACATATTGTTTATTGAGATTAAAGTTTATGATATTGAGATAGTAGGTTTATAGGGAGAGGTTGCCAGGTTATAGGGAGAGGTTGATGGCCATGATAGGTTGCTATATTTGAAAGCTATCAAGGTTACTCAACTATAATGAGAGGTTGATAGGATCTAGGTTGAGATGGATTGATTAGAGGGTGAGGGGTTTAATTTAGAAGTTGGTTTAGGCATATAGGATGCAACTATACAAACTCTTGATGACACAAGCTTGGCTTAGCGATATAGGAGAGAGAGGACACATTACAAATTGATATGGCTAAGGTGAGAGAGATCTTAATAGTACTAGGATAATTAGTGGAATTAGATAATGTCATGAGATTATTGGAGCAGGTGACATACTACAATATTTTATATGAGGGAGCGGTTCCATAATCATAATGAACATCATCATTCAGAGAGTACTCTATAGGAGGTACTTATAAGGGAGATCAATCTAGCCAGTGGAGTCAGAGATATTTGTGGGGCATACATCACAACATGTTATGGGTTCTCCTAGGAGTACACCATGATGATATGAGTTGAGTCTGACTATGGAGGTCCCATCTGAGTACCAGGGAGAGACATGAGATGGTTGACATGACATATTGATGTATATATATGTTTGAGATGTATCATAGTACTAACACATTCGATATTTATATATATACATGATTCATTTTGGGCATTGTAATTTTATTATAGATATGTGATGGACATTATGATGTTTATTATTTTTTCATGTAGGTGTCTTGCTTATTTTTTATTCATAAATAGGCATGACACAACCATTTCAAAAATAACCAACTATAAAACATAAGTAGATATAAGAATTCATATAAATCAAAGACTCAAATGTTATTCTTGTAATTGCCATTATTCCATAAATGGTGTAATATATTAATTAGCATGTCAATAGCTCAATTTAGTTCAACTAAATGCTAAAGAATTAATTCATTGGATCATGCCTACTATTACAACATTAAGATGTTGAGATGGCCATCAAAATTAACCTCAACCATAATTGACATAGTTGGCTCCATGTGGTTGATTCAATGTGATCCTTAGCCATGCTAAATTTTCTTTGAGTTCTAGGGTTCACTTCTTGCTACATGTCATTCTCCCTACGTCCCAAGATTCTTGACTACTTTTCAACTATAGAATAAGCTATGTTAATTGTTATCTCTATTGGTTTAGTAGATGTCTACATGTGGATAACTCTCAAATATCTACTTTCCTGACATCAACCATATAATGGGTTATGTTGATGTCACCCCTAGGTTATTAGGATGGTGACATGTGGATAAATCCTAGTAACCTGCTTGATGACATCAACCATATAATGGAGCCTATTGATGACACCACTAGGTTAACAAGATGGTGACAAATGGACATCTCCCAGAGATCTACTTTCTTGACATTGACCATACAATGGATCTTGTTGACATCACCCCTATGTTAGTGAGATGGTGACACATGGATGGTTCTTAGTGATCTACTTTCCCAACAACAACCATATAATGGATCCTATAGATGTTACCCTTGGGTTAGCCAGATGGTGACACATGGATGACTCTTAATGAACTGCTCATTTGGTGACTACCATATAAATACTAAGTTGACATTGCCCTTAGGTTAGTGGGATGGTGACATGTGGATGGATAAAAAAACTCAAACTCAGATAAGGAAATTTAATAGGCCTAAAATAACTACTGATGATAACTTGATCTAGGCAGAGTCTACATTACTCAGAATAGGTTATAATAATTTAAAATATGCATCACCTAAATAATTGAACAAAAAGATGTCAAGGTGAAATACTCTTTTGAATCTAAACTAATATTATTATTGGTTTAGTTGAATATGCAGACTGTCTGAGAGACTCTACTTTGTATAAAATTGTATACAAGGGAGACCTCAATCAAACCTAAAGGTTTCATGCCTTGTTAATTTATAATAGTAGAGCCAAGCTCTATGAAATTTATCCTTTCACTATAAGTTGGTCTTATTACATGAAAAATCTAAGGCAAAAAGCTTACTAAAATCTATACTTAGGCACTCTTCCACAAGACATATCTTTTACCATATTATCATCAATACTCAGATTCCCTAGTCATCTACATTGTTATCTTTCATAACATTCACTCAATTATTTATTAAGTTTCTTCTACACATGGATAGGCTTAAATATTGAAGATAGATATAAAACAATGTAGGAAAAAGGTTCCCCTTACTATCCTAAGATATAAAAGAATATATATATATATATATATATATATATATATATATATATATATATATATATATATATATATATATATATATATATATATGTATGTATATGTATACTATCCTAAGACATAAAAGAATATATATATGTATACTATCCTAAGATATAAAAGAATATATATATATATATATATATATATATATATATACATATATATATATATATGTATATATATATATATATATATATATATATATATATATATATTCTTTTATATATATTATGGGCTTTAACTTGGCCAAACTCAGTCATGAGTATAAAAATGTTCATAAGGATTCCATCCTCAATGTTGAGCCTATAAAAAGGATATATATAAATCAAATATAAATAAGTAGCTTACACAACAGTTTTTTGTAGTGATAACCATACATAATTCAATTAGTAAACTTCATAATAATAGTGGCTCATATCTTGGCCCATCATAAGTCCATAACATATAATTTACAATTAATTCAGTTGATAATAAGTAATTCTTGGCTTATAACCAACTATAGAAAGTATCAAAACAAGAATAATCAGTCACTAAAGATGAGATCTTCATTATTCCAAGTGTAAATTTGGTGAACAGAAGGTGGTATCACCTCTCAACCTTTTTCCCTCATAAAGCAATTGCTCTAGGCACCCTTGAGTAGGAATCCCAACTCTAGGCATGTTCACATCATGGTGCAAGGTAAGTAAATGAATGAAATAGTCTAGATGTCTAGGGGTAAAGGAGATAGCTACTCACAGGATGATAAAATAAAGATCTCTTATTCAAGAGGATTACCAACCTTGAATCTATTTTCAACAAGCGTAAAAACATGAAAGAGAAAAGACAAGTATAGAAACCATTAGGCATAGATCCACTAATATATGTTCTAAAAATCAGTCATGAGAGGGCTTATGAAGCCTACCATCATGTCCCACATGAGAGACCTAACCCTTCTTCTATCATAAATAATATAACCTTTTGAGACATCATTAGTCTTAATTGATGAAACCTTACTATCCAAGTGAGTATAAGTCCTAACAGATAGAACTATCATGGAGGAAAGACTCAACTTTGAACTTACACACAAGGGTAAGAAAACTATGGAGTTACCCAAGTATAACCATAAAAAGACAAGTAAAGAGAATAAGTAAGCCAAGTGGCTTTACTCATTTTGAACATAATAAATCAATCAAGAGTCACACAAACTTTATATAGTAAAATAATAGATGAGCTAAGTTAAAAGAGAAGCTTACCAGTTGATCTCAGTCCTTTTTGGGATATTTAATGAAATTTTCTTCTAGTTGAGGCTCTCCCTCTCTAGGCTCTTTTTGTTTCCCTTCTCCTTCTTAATAAAATGAAAAAAAATCAATTTATAAGAGATCTGCCTTCCTCAAATAGGCATTCTGTCCTCATAACCAAATCAGAATGTGACTAGTGTATGTTTTTTCTTTGGATCGACCAACCACTCTCTTTACCAGCCCATGCCTTCATAAGTGGCCATTTTATTTTTCTAGTCCATAATGGCACATGGTGACTTGAGCAGGATCTTATGGTTGCTTCTAAGATAAACCACATCTTATATTAGGCTCGAAATAAATACAATTAATGGACAAGTCTATAATTTTACCATTAAGAATTATAGACATTGGTCTACTTTGTCCTCATGCACTCAAGACAACTAGCCAATTGTGGTTCAACCAACCTAGCAGATTATAATCCACTAAGACAGGCCAAAACTAAAAAAGGGGCTAAATGGCATACACGGCATTAAAATTGGATCATTTAAAGTTTAAGATAAGATATAGGTTAGATATAGGATCACACATGATGTGATAATACCTGGTGTAGTCCTTGTTCCTTCGTTGGTAATGGCCTATTCCTACACACTTATTACACCCATAAAATTATTATATTTTAATAGTTGAATATTGTAACCATAAACATGCTAGATCATTTTATTTAAACCAACATAATCAATTTACCTTGCAATTCATAAGGTCCTAAAGTGAGGTCTATATAGCACCTAGTGCATGTATAGTCCAATTGCAATATAGGGCAATAATTCAAGTATTTATAAATTATATTTACCATATGTATATCCCACTTAATCTTCCAATCAACATCACCATGGAATTATAGCCATCAAATTATCATAGTCACATTGTTAATATCTGAAGCATGTCTCAACAGACTGTGAACAACATTATAGTCTAGAGTAAAATAAGAGTATTAAGGATCTGTATCCATATGTGATCTTCATGTTGTCCCACTATCAAGGATCTTGATCTTATCAAGAAATAATATGTCAATTATCAAGTTAATTTGTTGTTCATAAGGTGCATTACATTCTCCCCCCCTTAAAGGGGAATCATCCTTGATGCAGGACTACTTTGTTCACCCATTAAAGCTTCCAACAACCACTAATTGGGGTTGCCAAAAAGGAAATAACTCCTCCTTATGATGTAGTCCTATTTGTAGTGAAATCAGAACCCACTATAATATCCACATAACTAGGTATGGAAAGGTGATAATCTATTGGGGAATTATCTTGAAGTACACATGTGCTATATCAAGGTGACATATAAAGTGATATTATGTGCTTTTTTAGGGTAACTAGATACATTACTATGAATGGCATCTTAAGTTAAGTCCAACTGAAGTACATGACTAGCCCAAATTCTTCTAGAGTTTCCATTTTCTCTCAAGTTACTCTTAACTTTTGTTTTTTAAAATGTTCTTCAAACAACACATGAGGGTATGAACAACACAATTTCAACCTTCTGAGTCATATTTGTCTATTACCTTTACATATTTTTCAAGATTATACAACATTGCTTGTTAACTTTTCAATACCAATTCTTTTGGTTTTTTAACTTAGCTCTATCAAATATAGATTTCAGTTACTAGCCTTAGAATAAGTGTGATGTAATCATTCCACATTCACAACACAAGTCATGAATCTCATCTTCAGGATGCAAGTAGTTACTTAATTTATTGAATTATCTACTTTGCACAACTCTTATGGTAAGATTATTACTAGTATTTCACCATAATGAGAATCCTTATGGCTAATCTCATAAGGATGTTTCAATACTTTGATCATGGCAATTTAAATTTCCTTTCAGTAAAATTCTCTTTAAACCAGAGATGAAAGTGGTCTAATTTTAGATCCAATCCTTGCTCTATTTAGGGTTATACTATCATGATATGTTCTATGGTTACTCTAAATGACTATTGAACATTTTAAGTGACAATTGGCTGTCCCGAGTCTTACCATATAATAAGATGCTAGCTAAATTACAAATAATCACTACAAGAGAGGCAATTCACTCTGATGTAAACCATACAACAAAACACATATACCCCAATCAATTGAGACCCATAATTTACATTATGATCATGAGAGTTCAAGTTTTCATTAGATGTATAATTCCTTTTGAGAGAAAAATGACGGTTGCCAAACACAAAAAAACATCTTGTGGGCAATGCTAAGTCACCATATCTAGTGCCATTTGAAACATAAAGGATCTTCTAAATAAGTAGAACATTGGGAAATGCCTCCCATAACCTCAATTCTATTGACTAATAATGTAACATGGGACTATCTGCTTTCCCAATATATATTATGCTAATCATAAAGAGTTTTAAACAACCTGATACCATGTTATTCCAAGGTTCCCAAGACATCAATCCATCATAAGAGCAAATAATATGGAAATCAATATGTATGAGGCTCTTAGGATCTTGGTCTACCAACCAAGACATCATGTAAAAATCAATAAGCAAGATTCTCTCAAGATATCGGTCCATTAGCCAATATAATCATGTGTCAATAAAATATAGGAGGCTCTCAGGACATTGGTTCACTAGTCAATATAATCATGTGCTAATAAATATGAAAGAGGATCTAAGGAAATCAATATACTAGCCAATATAATCATGTGCCAATCAATATACAGGTGGCTCTTAGGAGATCAATCCACTAGCCAATATAATCATGTGACAATCAATATGTAGGAGGCTCTTAAGACATCAGTCCACTAGCCAAAATAGTTGATATGCTAATGATTCTTAGGACATTAGTCCAATAGATATGTCACTATGTAGAGTGAAAGAGACACCTCATTGTTATGGAAACACCTCGGTGTCTAAGACTACCATGTCTATTGGGTGGGAGAATGGTCTTAAGACTTATTTCACAAGCTTCTCCATCCTTCCCTATATCTATATTATAGCCTAATTATTCCCCCCTATACTCTCCCTATGTGACAAATATGGACATACTAACACATGAAACCACCATGGTCAAGCATCAAAATAACTTGAATAAATATTAGTCGATCATGTAAGTACCAAATCAATAAAATAAGACCAAGTAGTCTCAATAATGAAATCAAATTTAACCAAAAGTCATAATGAATTCCATGATCAACCTTTTTCTTAAAACATTTAAAGTCAAAATAAAATAATGTTGGTTTACAAAAAACTTTAAATAAAATCTCAAACAACTTAAAATAAGTTCGAGAATCATACATAACATAAATTATATCATGATATGATCACTGTGTAGCTCTATGAGCCACTCAGGGGGATAAGGACAAGAGTACCCATTTTGAATGGGTCTACTAGTCACAAGAGTATTCAAGCATATCTTGACTTACTAAACCATGCCATGATCAATATGTCAAGGCAATTCCATCATGATTTACATAATTCCTTACTAAGGTAATTCTGACATGGTTCATGTAATTCCTAAGAAAGTTGATTACTCCTTCCATTAATTCATAGCTTGATAAGTTCAATATATTTTGTAGTATCTTATGCATTATATTTTCTACATTTTCATTAAAATTTTCAAATCATGGTTCTAAACAAAACATTTATTCTCAAGAATTCATGATATGCAATATCTGTGCCTATTTAGATGTCAGACTTATGGATAGTCTATATTCACCACCCACTAGGGTGTGCTATTTTGTTGAAATCAGGCCTTATCAAATTTAACATGAGAATTTATATATAATGTTGTATGTAATTAGGTCCCACCTATATGTGTAGACATAATATTCATGGTAATAAAAATGTAAAGCTATTAATTCAAGAGAAGGGAACCTCCACAGTTACCACCTTTTGCTTCTTATTGTTATATAGTGTTATACTAGTACCCAAGGTAGTTATCAATTCTAACTATCATGATTAAAAAAAAGTTCTTGTCATGAGATAAAATAATAATACCAAATGTATTCATTCAAAGTTATTGTCACATAGATTCATAGTAATTCGACAAAATTATTAGTTATTTTATGCTTTCATTCAGCCAATCAAAATTATTATAGATATAAATTTATTTATTGATGGATTTATCATAATAATAATAAGAATGTGAAAGGTTACCTCAATCCATTCCAGATTCTTCATAACTAGGAATATACACTCGTAACCATTTGACATGCACCCATATAAGTCAGGTTATGTTCACATATAAACAAAAAGGCAATTAGCAGCCCAAATCTATCCAACTATAACATGCCATTTTCATGAAAGAATAATTATGCAGAGACATACCTACTTTGGTTAGTTTCAAAGAGATTCATCTTATTTCATGATCAAAATACAATATTACCACTCAACTAGTTAGCATAAAGTAACATTAGATTTATTCATAGAGAAATACATAACCTCAATATTTGAGTTTCACCACATCATGGTTCATTAAATGGTTCCAATACTTTGAACAACATGAAACAATTTATATTGTAAGATTAACCTAAGAATGGACATCCAAGACTGATGATACAAATATCAAACATAAATATGTTGAAGCTAAAAATCAAGAAATGCATAGAAACTATAATTGATGTATCCAAAAATGGAAATGGATTGCATAACAAAGGCTCAAAGTTCACAGCTCTCATAACTCTCAAAGTTGTCATAACTCACAACTAAGTAGCTCACCACAATCCAAAAGACTCCAAATATTCTATATCAGTAAATTTTACAAAGGGAAGTACATATAGGTGGAATTTAAGAGAATCCCAACCATACCATGCATGTGGGCCTAACTTTACCAAAATGGATGGAAGAAAGGCAAGGAATCAACATCGCAATACATGTGGGATAAACTTCTTCAATGTACAAGAAATAACTAAGCAAGCTAAATGGTAAGAAAATAAATATCCTACACCAACACCCCCCTTAAAATTATCTTAGGTGGGTAGAAGGATTGAGACTCACCAATGAGGCCTGATGAGCTACCCAAGTACCTAAAAAAAAGAGAGAAAATAGAAAACTAACTATACTTGGTAATGAGTTCCATCACTCTGATGAAGTATACCTCTATTATGTAGATGATGAACTTTGAGTTTAATAAACAATCAAATATACAAGAGAAGAAAGCAAGGAGAAAAGTGTAGGAAAACCTACACTCCAACACTCTTGAGACTAAGCAACAATGACCCCCCAAATTTGGCACTTTAAAATTTTAATGAAATATCAAAAAAAATGGCACCAATAGAATGAGCACAAAAAACCACACACTTTTGACAAAAGTGGCACTCAAATCTGAGTAGCCAATCAAAAGTTATTATAAAATCTATTTTCTCATCAATAATAGCCCATTTTAATGAGTTTGCAAAAACATTAAATGCACTTAAGTAAAAGATGAGTGGGAATAACCTTGTAACCAGTCATTGGAACTTAAATTTAACCATGGAGCATTACAAAGTCTCAATTGATCTACCTATGATATATTATTTTTATTAAAAAAAAAACAATAAAAAAATCTTTAGCAATACTCTCCTACTATAATTATTTTCAGTAGCAGTTAGTGAAACTGTGATAACTTTTGCATTTTGTGATAAAATTCAAAAATTAAAAATGATTTGGAAATATAAAAACAAGCTACACAAAACCCATAAATTTTTTCAAATGATTTTGTACAATTATAGAGCAGTTTGCAGAAGAAAAGATGTATTTTTTGATGAAAAATGACATGCCCTTACAAATGGATGAAAAACATGATGTTATTATTGTAAGGTCTCAATTGTGTTGGGTATATAATAATGACATCCTAGATGAAATAATATCACCCCAAAAGAAGAAAACAATAAGTATTTCCTCCACAATCAGTAAGAAAAAATTCCAAATATAAAACAATATTTTTTTTGTAAATGATAAACTCAAGATCTTAAAATAAACAACATAAATAATGGTGTTTGTTATTAGCACCCAGAGCTCTGATACCATGTAAGATTCACAAAAGAATGGACATCCAAGACCAATGACAAGAATATTGAACACACAAATCTGTTAAAGCTAAAAATCAAGAAATGAGCAGAAACTATAATTGATGTATTCATAAATGGAGATGGATTGAATAATAAAGACTCGAAGCCCACAGCTCTCAGAAATCTCAAAGTTGTCACAACTCACAACTAAGTATCTCATGATAATCTATAAGACTCCAAATATTCCATATCAATAAAGCTTACAAAAGGATGTACATATAGGTGAAAGTTAGGAGAATACCAACCATACCATGCATGTAAGACTAACTTCCCTAAAATATGTGTAAGAAAGGCAAAGAACCAACATCCCAATACATGTGGCATAAACTTCCCCAATGCACAAAAATCAACTAAGCAAGCTAAATGGTAGGAAAATAAATATCTTACACCAAAATATATAACCTTCTCACAATCCCAACATACACAATCAATGTATCTGGGGAATTCATAATTTTAAAAGATAGGTTATTATAGCTTTTTCATAATTAAAGTTTAATTAACAACATTTGAGCACTAGTCCAAGCATATCAAGCCAACTTCGTTGAAATTCATAGTCTTTCATTAGTATGGTATCATTATAATAGAAATATGTCTATTTATCTAAGAACTATCATAGGAAAGCAATATGTGCATTTACACACACACACACACACACACACACACACACACACACACACACACACACACACACACACACACACACACACACACACACACACACACACACACATCACTAGGTGATTCAAAACAAGAAGATCTATGATTCTTTTAACTATAATTAGCTCATCATAAGTATAATGTGCTCCTTCAAAATAGAGCAAGAGTTCTTGGAAAAAAATAATATAAGTATCATTAAAGGGGTATAACAAAATATGGTCCTTGAATCCATCCCTCATCAGGAATTCAATATACTTTAATCAGTGTTCTTAGGGAAATTTCATGCATAATGGCCAACAACACCATAATTGAAGCAAGCACACAAGGTAGTATCCTTTCTAGATTGTTCCCATAGGGCTTTACATGGTTTCGAACTTAGATCTTTCATAGGTAGAGCTTTTTTTTAAGTACATTGCCTCTTGTGATACTTTTTAAGGTGGATCTATTCCTCCTTCAATGTTGTGACTTTGAGACTTGCTTAACAAGCCATGTCCTTGCTGGGGTGAAGAGACTCTTTTTTGTCATATAAAAGTTTTGGGAAACTTTTCTTTCAACACAGTCACCATGGGTTGAAGCATAATACTATGTCCCACTTTTTGGTACAAAGGGGCCAACAAAAAATGAAAATGTGAACACTTCTCAATTTGTATAGACAATAGTGACTTAACTATATAAAATGTGAAAATTGTGTAAAATAATGAAATGTTTCATTTAAATTTAGATTGCATTTATTATTTTTTTGAAAAAATAAAAAACTAAAAAATAGATTTTTTAATACCTAAATACATAGTGTGTATGTTTCTTGTACAAAAAGTTTTATTGAGTACTTGATTTCTCCTCATAATTTTCTCAAAACATAATATTTTCTCAAGATTTTTTGTAAAGAGGTCTTAGAAACATGGACGTAGTGAAAGATTATTTTTTTATAATTTTTTGATTAAAAAATAAAATTCTATTAAATTTTTAATGACCAAGGCAAGGAATATCAATGCTTATGTCTTCTCCTCACGATATGTGTGTGTGTGTCAAAATAGACTATTTTTTTCACCATTGGAACAAGGACATTAAATTTGAGTGCATTGGTATTTTTCAAAAAAATTAGATATAGTCTCCTACTTTTCCCAGTGCCTTAGACATTTTATAAATAAGTATATTTTAAAAAATAAATCAAAATAAATATTAAATATTATTAAAATTTATAAACAATCATATTATTATAAATCTCATAAAAACACCTATTTATATGTAGAGCTACATGTTTTTATTTTATTTTTTCATCCTAATATGTGGCATCCAAAGTGGGAATTTTAGGCCAATAGTAGCTTTCCACTTCAATGGGTGGGGATTTGATGCCACATGCGGTTCGAATGAAGGGGGTTCATTTGAACCCCCTTTGTTCAAAACCCCTTCATTGGTTGGTTCATTCAAATTAATCAAAAACCTTTGACCCCCTTTGTTTAAAGGGAGTTTGTTCGAACCCCAATTTTTTTTGGGTTTGGATGCACTTGACCTCCAAGTGGGACTCACTTATGTGCCATAGCCCTAATACGCTGCAGGATATTAAGAATTTGAATGTTGATATCAATCAATTGCTCAATCCATGTATTTTGGTGACACCTAGCTATAGTGTTTACTATACCTTATTTTTGTAACATTCTTGTCTACACAACTCAAGTTTTAATAAAGTTAGCAAGCAATGTGCACAAACATTAAATTTACACAAATCATGATTAACCAGAGTTAGAAAGGTGATGAACTCATGCAAATAATTACTAGATCTCCCAGAGTTTAACTTGGGCTTTCGTACCAAAATTTCATATCCATTTATTTCTTCATAAACATGAATGACACAACCATTTCAAAAACAACCAACCATAAAACATGAGCACATATAAGAATTCATATCAATTAAAGACTCATAAATATAATTCTTACAACTATAATTATTACATAAATATTGTAAGCTAATGAATAATAGGTCAATGAATTAATTTAGATTGGCCAAATGCTAAAGGATTCATTCATTAGCTCATGCCTATTGTTATAATGTTATGACATTGAGATGGATGTCAAAATTAACCTCAACCATAATTGACATAGTCAACTCCACATGGATGCTTCGGTGTGGTCCTTAGCCATTCTAACTTTAATTTAAGTTCTCATGGCCACTTCTTACCACATGTCATTCTCCTAGAATCCTAGGCTTCTAGGCTACTTTGCAACTACACAATGAGTTGTGCTGATTATTATCTCCACTAATTTAATGGGATGTAAATAGGTGGATGGTTCTTGATGATCCACTTTCTCAACATTGACTATACAATGGGATATATTAATGTCACCCCAAGGATAGTAGGATGGTGACACATGGATTGCTCCCAATGACCCACTTCCCCACCATCAACCATATAATGGAGCCTATTTATGTCACCCTTGGGCTGGTAGGATGGTGACATGTGGATGGATCTTGATGATTTGCTTTCCCAACATCGATTGTATAATGGAGTATGCTGATGTCACCCCCAAGTTAGTAAGATGGTGACACATGGATAACTATCATAATCCACTTACCCAACATCAACCATACAATGGATCATATTGATGTCATCCTTGGCGTAGCAGGATGGTGACATGTGGAAGACTCCTAGTGATCCGCTCACATGACGAATATCATACAAAGGCAAAGATGACATCACCCCTAGGTTAGTGGGATGGTGACATGTGGATGAATCAAATAATTTGAACTTAGTTAAGGTAATTTAATAGGCCTAAAATAACTACTAATGATAACTTGATCTATGTAGAGTCTACGTTCTTGAGAAGAGGTTTTACTAATGCTAAGTATACATTACCTAAATGATTGAACAAGAAGGTGTCAATGTGAATTACTATTTTAACTCTAAACCACTCTCTCATTAGTTTAGCTGAATATATAGACTATATGAGAGACTCTACTTTACACAAAATTCTCTGCAAGGGATACCTTAGTCAAACTTAAAGGTTTTGTGCTTTGTTAATTTATAATAGTAGAGCCAAGCTCTATAAATTTATCCTTTAATTATAATTTGGTCTTGTTACATGAAAATTCTAAGGCATAAAGCTTACTCAAAGCTATACTTGGGGACTCTTCCACAAGACATATTTTACTAGATTATCATCAATACTCATATTTCCCAATCATCTACATTATTATCTTTCATAACATTCACTCAGTTATTTAATTTTATTCCACACATGGATAGGCTCAAATGCCAAAGATAGATATAAAATAATATAGGAAAAAGGATCCCCTTACTATCCAAAATATACTGAGTATTACGAGGTTAAACCAAATAAAAGATAATTATCATTTTATTAGAATAGCCATAAAGGCCTAAGAGTTGCTCCTTTTTTGTAAAATTCCTTCCAAGAATATCTACAATCAAAATACAAGGAGGTTATCAATAACGTTATCTCTAAGATTTGTTTAAGATTTTATACCACAAAGATTATGCCAAATCATAACAGGATCTACCATAGCATGATTCATACAATAGAACACAATGACATTGCTATTATTAAAGACATAGGTAGTTTATTCCACTTTCTTTCTTATATAGATAAGTCCTTTTCTTTTAGGTCATATAAGAGTAGAGTTATTACAAGAAACTCAAGATGAATTGAACAAACAATCACAAGATGAAAAATTGGATGTGTGTGTGTAGGGCCCTTAACTTGGCTAAACTCATTCATAAGTATACAAAAGTTCATAAAATATTTCATCCTCAACATTGAGCCTATAAAAAGGAGATCTATAAATCAAATATAAACAAGTAGATTATACAATAGTTATTTGTGTTAATAACCATAGAATTCAACTAGTAAAATTCACAATAATAGTAGCTCATATCTTCACCCACCACAAGTCAATAACATATAATTTATAATTGATTCAACTGAGAATAAGTAATCTTTGGATTATAGCCAGTTAGAGAAGGAAATAAAACAAGAATAATCAATCACTGAAGATAAACTCCCCATTGTTCCAAGTATAACTTCAGCCAACAAAAGGTGGATTCACCTCCCAACCTTTTGCCATCATCAAACAACTACTCTAGGCACCCCCAAGCAGAACTCCCAGCTTTAGGCATGTTCACATCATAGTGCAAGGAAAATAAATGAATGAAACAATTTAGATGTCTTAGGTTATAGGAGATAAATACTCACAAGGTGAAAAACCAAACATCTCTTAGTCAAGATGATTAACATCCTCAACTCTATTTTTAGAAAGCATAAAACACCAAAGAATAAAAACAAGTATAGAAACCATCATGTATACAATCACTAATATATGTTCTAAAAGTAGTCATGAGAGGGCTTATGCAACCTACCATCATGTCCCACATGAGAGACCTAACCCTTCTTCTATCATGAAAAATGTAACCTTTCGAGGCATCATTAGTCTTACTCGATGAAACCTTACTATTCAAATAATTAGAAGTCCTAATAGCTAGAATTATTATGGAGGAAAGACTCAATTACGAACTCCCACATAAGGGTAAGAACACTATATGGTGACCCAAGCACAACCATAGAAAGATAAGTAAAGAGAAAAGTAATTCAAGTGGATTTACTCCTTTTGAACATGATAAATCAATCAAGAGTCACACAAACTTTATACATTAAAATAATAGACTAGTTAAGTCAAAAGAGAAGTCTACCAGTCGATCTTGGTCCTTCTTGGGATCTTTTTTGAAACTTTATTCTAACCGAGGCTCTCCCTTTCTAGGTTATTTTTGTTTCCCTTCTATGGCAAAAAGTCCATTTTAAGAGATCTACCTTCCTCAAATAGGTGTTCTCTCCTCTTCACAACCCAATCAAAACATGAAAAGCATTTATTTTTTATTTGGATCGACCAACCACTCTCCTTGCCAACTCATGCCTTCATAAGTGGATGTTATATTTTTCCAATCCAAAATGGTGAATGTCATCTCAAGAAGAATCCTATGGTTGCTTCTAAGATAACCCACCTCCCTAAACTGGTCTCAAAACAAAGGCAATTAATGGACAAGTCTATAATTCTACCACTAGGAATTCTCAACGCTGGTCTACTTTGTCCTCATGCATTAAGATGACCAACCAAAGGTTGTTCAACCAACCCAATAGATGACAATCCATTAAGAAATTTCAAGACTAAATAAAGGGTTTGAATGGCATACAAGGCATTCAACTTTTATCTGTTAAGGTTTAAGACAAGATATACGTTAGATATAGGATCACACATGATGTGACAATGCCTATCGCATTCTTTGTTCCCTCATTGGCAATGACTTGTTCCTGACTAGTTATTACAACCCTAAAATTATTCTATTCTAATATCCTAATATTGCAACCATAAGCATGATAGACCATTTTATTTAAACCAACATAATCAATTTACCTTGTAATTCATAAGGTCCTAAAGTGATGCCCATATAACACCTAATGCATGTATAGTTCAATTACAATATAGGGAAATAATTCAAGTATTACAAAATCAAAATTACCATATGCATAACCCACTTACTCTTGTAATCAACATCACCATAGAAGTATAACCATCAGATTAACATAGTAACATTGTTCATATCCAAAGCATGTCTCAATGGGCCATAAATAGCATCATAGTCTAGAGTCAAATATGAGTCTCAATTATTTGTATACATCATGTATCCATAGGTGAGCCCCATGTCGTCTCACTAGTAGGGATCTTGATCTTATCAGACAATCATATGTCAATTATCATTTAAAGTCACCTTTTGTTTAAAAGGTGCACTATAGTATGGTATATGGCTTAGATGAATATATATTTTATGGTAATTTATTTCTTGCTTTTAATTTATTATAACACATGTTAATCCTTTCATCTTTTATTATGATATAAAATGAAATGGAAAAATGTATGGATGTGTGAATGGTTAGATAACTGCCTCTTGTGTTGTTTTTTTATTTTTTATGAAATTCTAACATGAATAACCAAGTAAGAATTTGAGTAACCTAATTTTTAATTTAGTGTAAAATAATATACACAAATGATATGAAATAACCATGATGAGTATTTGTGTTGTATGCATAAGGAATCGAAAGATTTATTTGTACAAAAATAAGTGCATCATGATATGAAATAAACATAATCACACTATTTGCAATACATAAAATAATATTTCCTAAAAAATAAATAAAAGAAACAAGCTATTAAAACAAAGGACATGATGTAAAAGTGATAAATACATACTCAAAGATGTAAAAGTGAAAAAAACATATAAAAATTTAAACAAAAAGATAAATAAAAGAAAAAAAAATTGAAGTACATGACAAGACACACAAGATCAATAAAACAGTGACAAAACCCAAGTAAAAATAAAAACTAAGATAAATAATACCTAAAAAGAAACAAATGACTTTACAAACATCTTAGACTAAGGTGAAGACTTTTGGTAGCCAATATCCATGACAACATTGAACTATCAATGAAGAAGCCCTAAGATAACTATATGGTTTTGGATATGGATGTGAAATATTGAAATCATTATTTGGATGATGCAATTGATGTAGGTGGTGGTCAGTCTTACCCTAGAGACCCCATATCTATATGCATTGCCTACATAATCCATTATGGAGAAAGTTTGTGTGGGGATATCAGGCCAGATGTAGTTATTCCAATATGGGAAGTGATGATAAAAAGGGTTGATTGATGAAGTGTTTTATATTGATAAATAGATGAATGATTTCCATCCAATTAAAAATGAGCAAATAAACGATGTTGATTGGTTTAAAAGATAGTTAAGTTGGTAGATGTGGATAGATGTAGTGTTTGTGTGATTGGAATGTTTGTTTGAAAGTGTGCATGGAAATGGATGTTATAGGGATGGTCATATATAATATGTTCCTATAACATCATCAAGGACACAATTATGTAAAGACAAGGATCAAACCCTAAGCTAATATGCCATGGGTAGATGGAAAGATAAGTGACGACATGGGAATATACAAGTGACAACTACAATGGGATGCCCCTAAGTAAATAGGATGGATATAGACAATGTATTACTCATGGCACTAAAAATTTGGTTTTCACCATGGTACTTACCCAAATCATCAGTAAATTGGTTTTCACTTGTGGATGCACTATGTTTTTCTCTTTTCTTTTTCTCAATTTTTTTTGTTTTGAATTTTTTTAATTTATATTTTATATTTTTTAGCATTTAAGATATAAAAAAAAACATTAGAATAATTTAGGCATAGAATATTTTAAGTTACATTATTTTCATAGGCTCATCAAGCTCCTCTCTATTTCTAGTAGCCAACTTATAAGCTTTAGATCCATACTTGACAATGATTACATATGGACCCATCGAATTTGGTTCAAAATTTCCTTTCTTCTTCCACTTAGCATTGGCATTCCATTGGTTTTATTTGAGAAAAATATCTCCAATTTCAAATTATTTAACTTTAATCCATTTATTATATCATGGCAAAGGCAGTTTTGGTAAACTTGCAAGTGGTTTAAAGCATTGAGACATTTATCATCTATAAGATCAAGTTCATAGAAACCTAAAATGTGGTCGGATTCATAATAAATAATACTTTGTAAGGATATGTGTAAAGATGGAATCTTGAATTTTATTGGTAGAATAGACTCTAATGTCATAGACAAGTAAATATGGGGTTGCCCATGTGGGTGTGTAGATTCTAGTGTGGTATACCCAAAGGGCAGGATAAAGCTACGTATGTTAGTCATGACCAACTATGTTGATAACTCATTTAAGGATTATGATAATAAATTTATTTTTTACCTCTACTTAGATTTTACCATACGGATAATATAGAGTGGACCATTTGTGTTTTATATGGTAGGTAGTGCAAAGGGCCTTGACTTCCTTGTTCTTGAATGATTTTTTGTTATGAGAGATGATAGTGGTCAGGATACCAAAATCATAGACAATGTGTTTTAAAATGAACTTGGAAATTCTTTTGCCAGTGACATATGTTAAGGGCATGGCTTTAACCCACTTGGTAAAATAATTGGTGACAGTAATGATGTGTTTGTGGCCATCTGAATAATTTAGATTGATTTTTACAATGAGGTATAACCCCTATGTGGATAATGGCCAAGGCATTCAAATGGGTTGCAAATATTGTGAATGACTATGTATGAGATCACCATGATTTTGGCAAGGCACACATTTTTTAACATAAGCACAAGAATCAGATTCCATTGTAGGCCAATAATAACCTACACATAAAGGTTTTTTAACAAATATTATACCACTAGAGTGAACACCACAAATTCCCTCATGAACTTATTTAATATCCAAGGTGGACTCTTCAAAATATATACAACGTAATAGGGTTCCATCGTAACCTCTTTGATACAATGTTTGACCAAGGATTGTGTAACAAGATGTGCATTGGATGAATAATTTGCGTTGATTATGAATTAAGTTGGATGGAAGGATGTTATTATGGAGATATTCATAAATATTGGTATACCATGGAGAAGTGGGACCAACCACATTGTAAACCATCTTAGAATTAGGATTATTATATGATAGTTTCATCAAGTACTATACAAGAAATTTATTGTGCTTTATTTTGAGATCAATTAATGAAAAATAGTTGCCATGGTACCAAATACTATGTTATTAATCTGTGGCACTTATTCATATTGTATAAATTTAAAACAAAACTTTAGACTATCCACCATCCTTTTGTATAGAATTAACTTGTCATCATGAGCTTGAAATTAGTCGAAGACCTGATTTATGATGAGTTTGGAATCATCAAAGACAAGAAGATGTTGGATACCCCATTGTATAACAAGTTTAATACCAACCATGAGGGATTCATATTTTACTATGTTGTTTGTATCAGGGAAATTGATCTAGAATGATTTTGGAATACAATCCCCACCTGCTGTAACTAGTACGATACCTGCCTCTAAACCAAAATGTGTGAAGAAAATCTAGAATGCAACTAAAGCTAAGATATCAATTAAAAAATGAAATATAATCTAAACTCAACTCAAATTAAGGATAGAGCTACAAATGAAAGGAAACAAAAAACACAAACTTACATAATTGAAGTACCGTGAGCCTCCTCTGTTGTGATTAAAAGCAACTTGCTACTAAATGTGGTTGCTCAATCTTCTCCAATGCAAGGGGAATTAGGAAATGTTTTGGTATGCAAATGACTCTTGATAGCTTAGATTCACTTGGGATTCACTTGTGAATTTGATATCACTTCATTGACATAAGTGAGGATGGATGAAAGTGGTGGATTGCATGTCTATTTATAGGTCTATGGGAGGTTGATCAAATAGTGGAAGATTATTTGAATATTTTCAATAAATCAAATAATCATCAATGGAGAATTAGTCCTCATCCATAAGGATGATGACCAATTATATAGGTTGAGAGGAAAGGGGAGTTGGCTGAGCAAGTCATCAAGAATGGGTCAAGGAGGTTAAATGTTCTAAGGTGACTCACAAGGTGGTTGAGGAAGTTGATTAGGGTGATTGGATGAGTTAACAAATGGTTTAGATAAACGTGGAGGATTTTTGGATGAGGTGGAAAATCTAGATTTATTAAAAAATTTTGGAAGAAAAGGTGTGTATAATTTATTGATTAAGAATTATTTAATTATTCAAAATTTAGAGGGAAGCAATGTTAGTTTGAATTCAAATTTGGGGAAGAATAAGGGTTAGCATGTCAAAGTTAATTTTGACACTAAATGGTGAAATTTACGTGTCTACAGAAAGATATTTAAATGATGTAGAAATCCATTAATAGGTGAGACGAGTATTATTTATGATGAGTATATTATACATAATAGTTATCTATTCAAGATAAAATAATTACGTATTATATTTGGATCTCTCATAGATAATATTATAAGATAATTACACAATGGTGCTTTGGGTGGAAATTTTGGTAAGAATAAATAATAGATTAGGTGGAAGAGAAGTATTTTTTTACAAAAAATTAAGATAGATGTGGCAATGTATGTTTCAAGATGTAAGATATGTCAAGTGGCTAAAGGACATGCACAAAATATAGGGTTATACATACCATTACTAGTTCTAAGAGGACCATGGACAGATTTGAGTATGGGACTTTATGTTCGGATTGTCAAAGACGCAGAGAGGTAATGAATCAATTTTTTGTTGTTGTAGAAGGTTTTATAAGATGGTTTATTTTATTTCATGCAATAAAACTAATGATGCCACTAGATTAGTAAAACTATTTTTCAAGCATGTTGTGAGATTGCACGGTGTTCCAAAAACCATTACTTCAGATAGGGACACCAAATTTTTAAGTCATTTTTTAAGGACTCTATGGAATAAACTGGGACTTGAACTAAAACTTAGTAGCACATATCATCCACAAACAAATGGAAAAATAGAAGTAGTAAACATGATCTTGAAAAATTCATTGAGATACATAGTTGGAGAGAAGTACAAGCAATGAGACTTGCGTTTACCACAAGTAAAGTTTGCCTATAATAGTTCAATGAACAAATCAATAGGGAAATCACCATTTCAGATTGTTATGGTAGAAATTCTATGAGTTTTTTTAGATTTAGTACAATTAATAATGTTAGAGGTATAATCGTTGAAAGCGGGGGGGGGGTGAATTAGTGAGCCTAGATATTTCAATTACAATTTCAGGCCTTTCAAACTATTAAGCAATCAACATATATCAACTTGATCAAGAAATATTAACAAGAGAGTTCATTCATTCAAAGCATACATAAGATCAAACACATAACACATAGTTCCTATGGGAAACCCTCATGGGGAATAAAGCCTACTCTCAAGCTTGCAACACAAATGGACTACTGTCATATAATAAATTATAAAAAAGAGACTGATCAACTCCTTTAGACTATCAAACCTTAATCATATCCTCCTGACCAAAGGTTTTAGTGAAACACCTTTTTCACAAGGAAAAACTATCCCTAAAGAATACCAAGTATTTTAGACCCTCCTTTGAACACCTCCACCTTAGAAATGATTTCTTTAACACGTGATGATGATCTCTATTTATCTAATCCATACACAAACTCTCTCTATCTCAAACAAGCATCTCACATAGGCATGCCACAATCTCTCTCCACTCCAATTATCCTCATATGCACACTCAGACCTCTTCACATATACTCAAGCTGCAAGTGACCTTTTTTGACATCATAAATATGACCTATAGGTCATACACATAGTCATCAATCTGCTCTGCTCATCAATTCATTAACTATGCACTCTACCTCTCCTTCACTCCACAACTCTCACATACACCTTACATAAGTCTCTCTCACAAGTATTTCACAAGCGTAGAAACCATCTCATTTGGTTCCACAACTTATAGAGCAATCATGAATTAACAAAATTATAATATTTCCTTATCATCCAAAAAACATGCCTTCACCCTTAAGGCATCTCACATGGGTCACACTTAAGCACAATCTACTTTCAAATAGGCCTAAGTCACTTTTAGGTCCTATGAAGACCTATTCAACTCTTTGACACTTATTCAAGTAAACTAAAACATATGAACACTTTACAAATGCATGGACTTATTCCACATGATCTATAGGTCCTCCTTAAGTGCTAACATCCATCATAGTACCCTTCTACTTAAGCATAAATCACTTAAACAATATTTTATGCATACAATCACCACGAATGAATATATAGTTTACTTATAAACCTTTATTCATACTACATATGATTAGTTAAACCTTAAAAATTCACACAGATCATCCTTATGGATTCTAAAACATGATCCAATATATAATTCATCAAGATATATCTAAACAACATCAAAATAAGCTCAAATACCCTTCTCAAGTTACTTGTAGAACATGCACAAACACACAATCAAATTAGGATATCAATATCTTTATTTGTACACACTTCTAGATCTTCAAATACATATTTCCATATGCATCTTAGAATCCTATATAACTTTGATTTTTACTACATGAACAAATTATACCTGGATCAAAAGTTATGGCTAAAATATAGAGATCTATTTTTTTCCTTTACAAATTCAAATATTCCAATGCGAACGATCACAGTTAAACCTCAGTCACTTTGCTTACATCTTGTGTCCTCACTACTCAGATAAAAAATGCACCATCGATCTCTTCTAAACTTTAACACATAGGTCGCACTGTTTAAATGTTAATCCTTGAATAGTTGACCTCATCTCATTTAATATTTCAATGTTGACTCAATGCGCTCTGTCGATATGTTGTACGTAGCTCAGTATTTAATAATGTTAAACAACTATCAATTTGACCTCTTGAATTTAATACACATCATCCTTGAAAGAAGCTTTATCTTTATCTCTACTCAACATTAAACATCATGCACCTATACTCATCTCACTACTTCTTGAATTCTTGGAGCAACACACTCCATCGATGTTTCTCAAACTTTAACTTGTAAAAATTTGACTACGGGAACCTTGCTTATCTGCCTGGAAGGCCAACTTTACAAAGTCATATCTTTTACCTCATTCACTCGCATGTTCTCAAATTTGGACCATATGATATCCTTACATAGGAGAATCCAACCATGTGATAAAATATTCATAGAACCCTTACACATGTGAGATATATCATCATTAAAATTCATTCTCAAAATCTTTTATCACAGAGCCAACTATGCTTATAACTTATTTGGTAGGCCAATTATGAACATGTATATCTTTTCACGTGCTTTGGTGCTTGAGATGAAAGTTAGTGAAAATTCAATAGGAATAAAACTAAACAAAACCATGTGATCACCTTCTCTTGAAATGTCCACATGTGTGAGATATTCTACCATAAAAATACTTACTCAACGCTTCCTTGCCTCATGTAAATTTGGCTAAGTATGGGAAAATAATATCAAACTGCTTAAGATCCCAAATTTGCACTTGCATATCTTTTGTCATGATTAAGTGCATGACTTGGGATTTAGAACATAAGAAATAGGAAAAATATTGAACCAACCCATGTGACCATTTCCTCCTAAAAAATATATGCATGTAAATACTGACATCATCAACATGCTTACTCGACTCAAATTGAACATAAAAAAACACTATCAAAATGCTTGAGAGCCCAACTTTGCACCCACATATATTTGATTGTGCTTAGTCACATGACCTAAGAATTAACGCATAGAAACTAAGTAATAATGTGATCACAACCGTATGACCAACTCTCCTTGATTCATCCACACATGGTAATGGTGATGTCATCAAACTACCTACTCATATTTTATCATTGGACCCAAAATGTCTAGATGAGAATAATGATGAATTGAGTGAATACACTTATGCAAACAAACTCTCTAATCATCCTTGACCACTGATAAGACACTTTGCACATGCTCAATAATTTACACTCATCCTTGAGCATCTCTAACCATGCCAAAACTGAAGATCAACCAAGCCAATTTCAAGCACACTTTGTCAAGCACATTGCACACTTTTTCATTGTTACTTAGGCTATCAAAGCACATCATCCACTCACCAGGACACCTCCATGACATCACCACGATATCATTGAAAACTCTCTAATAATCTCCCCCTTTGTCATTGATGTCAACAAATATCATTCAACTCACCTTCTCTCTTCAAGCACTCCACAATAGGAACTTTATCTCCCTTTGACACAATGGCAAAGTGGGCACCAACTAATCTTGAGGACCTAAAAAGACTATCAATAAGAAAGGAACATCTTAGAAATATGATACAAACTCCCCCTTACCTTGAGCCTACCTCTTATTGCCTTGACACCTTCCTCTTGCTCCATGCTAACACTCTCTTCAACCAAGCACTGCAACAAATGAAGACAAAACACACAAAAAAATTAAAATCTGATGGAACTTACCAAGAAACATCTGATTGGGACTCCCCCTAAGATCTTTGATCCATTTCACCACTTGAGCATCTTCATATCTCCACACACCATGTAGAACCATTATGCAGGCTTACTACCCTTCTCTCTCAACCCACCTCAAGAACAACTAGCATAACTTAATTCTACACACCAAATAGGAAACATGATCTAAAATAAACTAAGAACTTACCTTGAAATACTCATGCATTTTTATTATGGAGAAACTAAGCAAAAAACACTCTTCTTCACATTAGGCCTATCTAGTCTCCTTGTATCTCTATCTAGAACTTGTAGAGCCCACAAATTTTATAAGACACATATTCATGACCTAAAACTTCATATCTAGAACACTCTAATATTCCCCCTCAAACACACTAATTTACAACACCTAGATCATCTTCTGAAACATACTTCCTTCACAAACCTACTACCTAATTAGGCCTCCATCTTGACACAAATATAAATAATTTGAAAACCACAAATATTAAAATCTCTATGAATCTTGATTTGATAACCCATTTGGCCCATTGAAATTATTAATAAGTCTTAGACCTCAACTCATAAGGCATACCACTTTTATAGCAAAGCCCAAAACCCTAGAATCTTAAAACAAACAGAGTCAACAAACCTCCTTCTAGTCAATGTCCACCTCTAAAACTTATATAACACATAGAGACACCCATGAAATACTTTTGGACCAAAATTTGAGCCTCTATACCTTTGGCACAAACTGGGAAACCCAAGATAAAACAAAAATCTCCAATTGTACATAAAAAATCTTCAAAGCTTGAAATCACTTGCTCCGACCGAAAACTCATCTCTAGCCTTCTAGGACCTTCTAAAGAGCATCACAACAATACTTGCTTCTCCACTGAAAGGATTATCTTAATAAGCATAGACAAAGACATCCCTTGTACTATAATTCTCTAAAATAAAGTGAAACCAGGAGTGGCCCACATTTCCTCAGTAACAACATGAATCCTCTTATAGCTATCAGACTCCTTGCTCTTGTTATTCTTCTTAGTTTGAACTATGACAATTGGTTCCTTTTCTATATCACTTTCCTTCTCTTTTAAGACAGAATTGACAACACATGGAGCAACTATGGAATATTGACACACCTTTTCATTTGAAGAATCAAAATTGTAGCTTGGAACCTTATTATTAGGCAAAAAGAATTAGTGTATTCTATATGAAACATGCTAAAAAATAATAGGATGTTCACTTTTATCTATACTTTAGAACAAGCCTCAACTAGCACCTTGGTCATCTCTTTGAGCTTGAACTCTTCATTCTCAACATGAGCAGACAATGAGACCTCTTGGGACTCTTCAACTTCAATAGCATTCTCCACCATAGAAAATAGTTTACTTGAACCTAAATACTCATAATAATTCCTACTTACCACCTTTGGTATCCATGAGTTCACTTGCCTTCTACCTTACACTCTAGGAGACTGATAAAATATATTCTAACTTAATGGCCCTTGTTTGCAGAATCTAGCAATGTGACCTTTATGTTCATAGTTGTAGCAAACCATACTCCTTGCTGAAAACTCAACTTGTCTTACCTTGTTTGAACAAAAACTATCAATGTATCCAATGTCATGAAAATTGAAACAAACTACTCTTTTTGAAGAAGACTTACCTTGCTTTTCCTTATTTGTCAAATGCTTAGCAAAGTGCCCTTCATTAAGACAATTGAATCACTTAAATTTTCTTACTCCTTTTGATTGATGACCCCTAACATAGTCCTATGAAAACTCATTTTTAACAGGACTTCTACATTCTCTAGCTCTATGCCTAAATTGATTACAAGTATAGTAGTAACCATTAAAATTTTCATACCTCATGATATTTGGTTGTCTGATATGATTTTTATTTATTTTTCCATAACGTTCATTCCTTATTTGATGATTTATCTTTAAAGGCTAATCCACTTTGCTCTTATTTACATTCATGTCAGCTTGAGAAGTAACTTTGGGTTCTTCATTAAAACCCAATCTATATATGTCACTAGCTAACTTTTGACTATTTATGAGATTATCTAGGTTATTAGAGCTCTTATCAAATTTGACAAATGATTTCACCTTGGTTTCAGACTTCTCTAACTCATCTTTCAAAGACACAATCTCAAAAGCATACCTTGAACAATAATCTTTTTTATCTTTCAGGCTTGTAGACATGATTTCTAATTGAAAATTGAGATGCTTGACCATATCTTCATGCTCCTTGGCATCTTCATTCATTCTTGCCTCAAAAATAATGAATTGTTACTTATAGTATTTAAGTTGAGACTTCATCTTCTTGTTAATCTTATTTTCAATCTTCACTTCTTCAAGAGCATTTATTAAAGTAGTCTCATAGTCCACCTCATTTTCATCATCATCTGAATCACTACAAGTAGACTCCTTTTGATGTGAGTAATTCCTTTCCTTAACCATGAATAGGGATTCATTTTTAGTAGGACCATAATCTTCATGATCATACTCTGAGTCACTGACTTTACTCTCATCTGATGAGCTGCCTTGTTCTTCAGTGTAGAGACTCTTCTTGTCCTTAAAGTACTTCTTCTTGTTTTCAAACCTCTCAAATCCCTTTTTGATTTTATTAGACTAGAATTATCTCTTTCCATCATCATGGCCTTGATCATGCTCATCATCATCATCCTTATTATACTTATAAGGGCACTTATTAGCAAAATTTCCTATCTCACCACAATGGAAGCATTTAAGGGGTAGTTTACCTTTATAATTGCCTACACATGTTCTCAATTTTCTTGAAATCAAAGTGATTAGTTCATCCTCATATATATCAAAAAATTAATCCTCCTTGGGTTTCTTACCTTGGAACTTATTCTTTGGCTTCATCTCTGTCTTAAATGTTGATTCCTTCTTTGGTGGTATATCATCATTCTTCCTCATCTCATAGGCAGTAAGGGTGCCATGCAATTGATCTATCTTCAACTGAGTAAGGTCATGAATTTATTATTTATCAGATAATTTTGGATCAAACTTTGGGGATAGAGACCTTAAAACCTTTTGAACAATAGTAGCTTCTTTAAGGTTCTCTCCAAGACCTCTGATGATGTTCAAAATTTCATCAACTCTCTGCAAAAAGGATGCCACATAATCTTCTTCCTTCATCTTGAGACTTTCAAATTACCTTCTGTGAGTCTACAACTTATCAAGATTGACCTTTGAATATCCTTCATAAATGATTTGCATTTTGTCCCATATCTCTATAGCATATTTACAATAAATTCCCTTGGTGTATTCAGTCTCTAAAAAACCATAAGTGATAACATTCATTGCCTTGAATTTTTTTTCAAATAACTTCTTGCTTGCAACACTAGATGGAGTAGTAGGAGTAACATAACCATCCACAACATATTACCATACATCAAACCCTAGAGACATAATGTATGTCCATATCCTTGCACTCCAAAAACCATAATTAGATCCATTAAACATCGGTGATTGCTTAATAGAGAAACATCTTTGATGACTACCCATATTGTACCTTGGATCACCTTCAAGCTATCAAGCCTTTACCAAAGGACCCACTTTGATACCAATTATTAGAGGTACAATCACTGAAAGGGGGTGAATCAATAATCCCAAATATTTTAATTATAATTTCAGTCCTTTCAAACTATTAAGAAATCAACATATATCAACTTGATCAAGAAATATTAACAAGAGAGATCATTCATTCAAAGGATACACAAGATCAAACACATAACACATAGTTCATGTGGGAAACCCTCATGGAGAATAAAATCCACTCTTAATACTGCAACACAAATGGACTACTGTCTTATAAAAAATTACAAATAAGAGACTGATCAACTACTTTAGACCAACAAAACTTGATCATATCCCCCTGACCAAAGGTATTTAGTGAAACACTTGTTTCACAAGGAACAACTGCCCCTAAGGAAGACTAAGTCCTTTAGACCCTCCTTTGAACACCTTCACCTTAGAAATTATGTCTTCAACACTTGATGATGTATCTCTATTTATCTAACCCCTGTAAAAACTCTCTCTCTATCTCAAATAAGCCTCTCACATAGGCATGCCACAATCTCTCTATTTTGTTCAAATCGTCCTTATATGCATACTTAGATCTCTTCTCATATCCTCAAACTATAAGATCAATTTTTTGACATCAAAATTATGACTTAAAATTTATACACATAGTCATTAATCTGCTCAGCTCATCAATTCATCAACTAGGCACTCTACTTCTCCTTCGATCGACAACTCTCACATACACCTTGCATAAGTCAATCTCATAAGTCTTTCACAAGCCTAGAAACCATCTCATTTAGTTTCATAATTTATAGATTAATTATGAATTAACAAGATCAAACTATTTATTTTCCATCCACTAAACATGCCTTCACCCTTAAGGCATCTCACATGGGCCACACTTAAGCACAATCCACTTTCAAATAGGCCTAAGTCACTTTTAGGTCATATGTAGACCAATTCAGATATTTGACACTTATTCAAGAAAATTAAAACATAGGAACACTTTCCAAATTCATGGACCCATTATACATGATCTATATGTCCTCCTTAAGTTCCAATATCCATCATAGTACCCTTCTTCTTAAGCACAAATTACTCAAACAACATTCTGTGCCTACCATCACCATGAACAAATATACAATCAAATTGTAAAACTTTGTTCATACTGCATATGATTGGTAAAACCTTAAAAATGCACATAAAACATCTTTATGGAGTCTAAAACATGCTCCAATAGATAATTTATCGATAGATATCGAAACAACATCAAAATGAGCTCAAATACCCTTCACGAGTTACTTGTAGAACATGCACGAACACACAATCAACTTTGGAGATTGATATATTTATTTGTACAATTCAAATCTTTAAATCCATATTTCCAACTGTGCCTTGGATTCTTTTATAACTTTGCTTTTTATTGTATGAGTAAATTCTATCTGGATTAAAATTTATGGCCAAAATACAAAGCTCTAGTTTTTTCCTTTGTAAATTCAAATATTTAAATGCAAACGGTCATAGTTAAACCTCAATCAATTTTCTCACATCTCATGTCCTCACTGCTTAGATCAAACATGCATTGTCAATATCTTCCAAACTTTAACATATAGGCACCACTGTCTATATGTTAATCCTTAAATAGTTAACCTCATCTAGTGCAATCTTGCAATGTTGACTCAATGCACTTCGCCGATCTCCTGTATATAGCTTGGTCTTTAACAATGCTCAACAACTATCACTTTTACATCTTAACTTTAATACACACTATTGATCTCTATTTGTATGATCATTTTCTCACCATTGATCCTTGGAAGAAGCTTGATCTTTATTTTTGCTTAGTGTTAAACATCATGCACCTGTGCTCATCTCACTGCTTCCTAACTTCTTAGATAAACACGCTCCATTGATGTTGGTCAAAATTTAAATTCTACAAATTTGACTAAGTATGGGAACCTTACTTATCTGTGTGGAAGGCCAACTTTTCACAATCATTTCTTTTACCTCGCTCACTCACATGTTCTCAAATTTGGACCATATGATCTCCTCACATAGGAGAATCCAACCATGTGATAAAATACTCTTGGAAGCCTTACACGTGTGAGATATATCATCATTAAAATGCCTTCTAAAAATCTTCTGTCACAGAGCCAATTATGCTTAGAAGTTGTCTAGGAGGCCAACTATGAACATGCATATCTTTTGACGTGCTTGGCCTGAAAGTTAGCACAAATCAACTAAGCAAAAAACTTAAAAAACCCATATGATCACCTTCTCCTGAAACATCCACACATGTGATATATGCTATCATCAAAATGATTACTCAACTTTTCCTTGCCTCATGCAAATTTGGTTAAGTATGGGAAAATAATATCAAACTGCCTGAGAACCCAACTTTGCACTTGCGTATCTTTTGTCACGCTTAAGCACATGACTTGGGATTTAGTGCATAAGAACTAGGAAAAATACTAAACAAACCCATGTGACCATTTCCTCCTGAAACCTCTATGCATACAAATTTTGACATCATCAACATGATTACTTGGCTCTATTTGAACATAAAAAATGTTGTCAACATGCCTGAGAGCCCAACTTTGCACTCACATATATTTGAATGCACTTATAAGCATGACCTGAGAATTAGTACATAATAACTAGGGACTAATGTGATCACAACCATATGACTAACTCTCCCTGACTCATCCACACATGGCAATGGTGATGTCATCAAACTACCTACGTAGATTTTTTGCTATTGGACCCAAAATGTCTAGATGAGAACAATGATGAATCGGGTAAATTAAACTAATGCACACAAGCTCTCCATTCATCTTTGACAACTGATAAGACCCTTTGTACATGATCAATACTTCATACTCATCCTTGAGCATCTCTAACCATGTCAAAACTCAAGATCAACCAAGCCAACTTTAAGAACACTTTGTCAAGCACATTGCAAACTTTGTCATTGTTACTTAGGCTATCAAAGCAAATCATTCACTCACCAGAAAACCTCCATGACATCACCATGACATCATTGATAGCTCTCCAACAACTAATTGCACAACTAGTTAGTGATGATCCATAAGCATTTGCAAAACACATACAATAGTTGCAAGAAGAAAGCTACATGAAAGTAATGAAAAATATAAATAAACAACATACATGTAACAAGAAGGTCAAAGGTATTTGAAGAAGGATATTTGATGATAGTGTTTTTGAGAAAAGAAAATTTTCCCAAAGGAACATACAACAAGTTGAAGTATAATAAAAGTGGTCCACGAAGAATTGTGAAGAGAATCAATTACAATGCTTTGAGACCTGAGTTTACCATAAAATTTTAATACCTCTCTATTATTTAATGTTTTAGATCCATATAATTTTCACGGAGAAGATGATGAAGGGGAAGAATATGAAGTATATTGAAAGCAACAAGTATTAAAGAAAAAGAAATAAAAGATAGCGTAGGTTCTTGGATAAAAAGATAATAAACACAAAAAAAGGAAGTTATTACAGGGATTTGGTACAGTGCGAAGGACTAAAACATGAAGACAAACTTGGATTTATAATGGGATATGGAAAACATTGACAAGAACAAATGTTAGGAGTATAATCATGGTAACTCCCAGACACTAAGTTTTTTCAATGAGAGGAGAATGATGTAGAGACACGTCTTCATGAGGCCATGACTTTTGACTTGTTAACCTGATTGAGCTCTCATTCATGGTTAAATGAAGATAAAGGAAAGAAGCATGCAACTCTAACTTGTTTCTATAATTAGGGCCAATTCTAAGATGTTTGGAGATCTATACAAGATCATGTAAGGTCAGAAATTACATTCTAGTATTTTTAGTCATGCTAAAAATAGCAGAAATCACATAACTTTGTAACTGGACGTGAACTTGGGTTAAAACTCGTCAAACACCATGAATTTAGTATTTAGAGGATATTTTTAAAATTTTAGGCCCATCTAAACTTGCATGCAAAAGTTATTATAAAAAAACAAGTTATTGTTTATAGCAAGGGTAGTTAACTCTAAGTAGTTTTTTGTTTTTATTATATTTTTTAAGTTTACATGTCAACTCCAATTTCGAGTTGAGGTTTATTTAAAGACTTTTATGTAATATTTTTATTCATTCAAGGTGAATCAATAAATATTACAATTTCACAAAATTTTGAACATAATGCTTATTGATATTTATGCTTTGCTAGTCTACTATTTCATCATATACAATAAAATGTAATATTATTAATATAAAAATATAATATAATCATATAATATATATTATAATAATATTATATATATTATTAATAATATAAATATATTGATACGATATATAATATAATAGTATAATATATTATAATATCACATATACATGAATATATAAATATATAAATAATAATATTAATTTATTATTATATTAAATATTATACACAAATATATAATATTTTATCATTCATTATACAAAATATAAAATATATTAATTTATTATAATAGTGACATGTTACACATGTTTATATGTGTATTTATTCAGGGTTCTTTAGGTCTATCCCTTGAAATATCTTGTCATTATCTTTTACCATCATCACTTAGTACACCTTGAAATATTTAATCACTTTTATAGTTTTTATGGCCTTGCCCTTTTCTCAGCATTTCGTTATTGCTCATACTCATCGTGAAATATAACATCTCCTTTCCAAACAACGTGGTACCATATGAAGGAACACACAACCTCATTTTTCATCATCACCTCCACTAGAAATATTAAATTATTATTGTTTGAAACTTTGTTCACTAAAGATGATATGAGATAAGCATCCATGGGTTTCAAGTGAAGTACAACTACTAATTTATACTCCTTCCCTTTAGAAAAGTATGTTTAAAAAAAATAAAAAAATATATCATCCTTTCTAACATAACTTACACCTTTGAGACAACTACTACTAATAATACTAATATGTTATAATAGTAAATGCAATGATAAAAAAAAACCTTATTAAATTGGCACTTTATAAAGGAAAATTAAATAGAAGAAGATATTTGGCTATTGTGAGGCTAAAATGTAATGTACATCATCACGAGATCTAGTGGATAATAATGAAATTTTTTATTGATTTAAGACGAAGTAAATGACATCTATCTTCAATTGAAAGTGGGTTATAGCTTGAAACTTCAAGGATCAAGTTGTGACGTGGGTCCATAAAATTTAATTGATATGAAAACAATAAAAGTCGATGTCCTCTAATCCATCATTTCTATCCAATTGGAAGTGAGTGGTGGCTTAAAACTTTCAATATCATGTATAATGTGGATCGTAAAACCTAATTGATATCAAAATTACAAAAATCGATGTCCTTTAATCCATCATTTCTGTCCAATTGAAAGTGAATGGTGACCTAAAACTCTAAAGATTGAGTTATGACGTGGGTCACTAAAACCTAATTGATACCAAAAAGATAAAAGTCTATATCCTCTAATCCATCATTTCTATTCAATTAATTTAAAAATTATGTATAATGTAAATCGTAAAACTTAATTAATACCAAAACAACTAAAGTCGATATCCTCTGATCCATCATTTCTGTCCAATTGAAAGTGAGTGGTGGCTTAAAGCCGCCAGCAGCGCTTTCAAGGTATCGGAGCATCGTTGCCAAATACGAAGCTGCCAAGTGTTCAAAAATTAGTCGGCTATGTTCAACAGCTCATCCTCCTACCCTCATCAACACAAGCAATGAACTTTGCTGTTACTCATCAGTCATCATATCAAAATGGGCAGGTCTCGTTGCTGCTCTAAAGATTCTTTCCTCAACCGCGGGCGAGGATACAATTTTGACTGAATACATCACAATGTATTCATGGCGAAGGATTCTTCCCCCAAGAAAGCAGGTGAGTTAATGCATGGATGCTTACCGTTCAGAAATTATAATTCTTCAGCTTCACTATCAGTATTAATGAAATATAATATATTTTTCAGGTCTAAAGCGGTGTGGGAAGAGTTGCGGATTACGGAGGATGAACTATGTTCATTCTGGCATTAAGCGGGGAAACATTTCAGTCGATGAAGAGGAGCTCATTATAAGATTGCATGGACTAATTGGCAATAAGTATCACCTCAATGCTTCCACTTAATACCGTTACATTTAATACTATTATTGGAAAGGTTAAGTGCGGCGTTTATGGTTTGTTATCTGCAGGTGATCCCTGATAGCAGATCGACAGCGGAGTCGAACCAATAACGAAATCAGGAATTACCATAACACTTATCTCAGCAAGACGAGTATTTGCCATGAATTGTGATGTATTCTCTCAAAATCATATCCTCCCCATTTTGGTTGAGGGAAAAATCTTTAGAGTAGCAACGAGACCTGCTTATTTTGATGTGACCACTTACAGTAAATTTCAATGTTTGTGTTGAGCATGTATATGTATATGTATATATAATTTTTTTTTAAAAAAAATGAAGAAGTTCGGTTGTATAAGAACAAATGATTGTAGAGTAGTGATGATTATTAAAAAAAAAATCAAAATTAATTTGTAGAAAATTTATTTTTTCTCGATCCCTAATTTCTATACTTGACATTATTAATTAAAGATGTTGTCATGGGTTATATATTATTGTCATGAACCATTGATAACAATATGGATTTAATAGCAAGATTTCTAATTAATAATATCAATTTTAATCATTGCAAATTTTTAATTAATAATTAATTTATATATATTTTTATAAAATTTAATTCAAAATCTTATAAAAAATAGGTTATATATATTATTTAAGAATTGAACAGTTTTCGAAATGGTATTTCGATAAAACAAATCCAAAGTCTTTCCCCCCAGTCAAAACGAATGAAAAAATTTATCATACATAAATACGAAGGTGAAGGTAAATTGACATAAAAGCGATTTCCTACAACTGATATAATTTTTTGAATACGCAGTTGGTAGATTCCTACTTACGCTGCTGGTGTTCCTCACCAAAAGTTTTACAAAGAGAGATTGAGGGATTAATATTTGTAATGTATAATGTGTGTCTATATATATATAGTCACACTCACACACACAAATATACATGTGTGTCTATACACATACATACATGTGTTTAACATATGGCGATAATGTTAGGGGTAATGACCCTTTTGCATTGCAAAGGTTATTGGTTATTTGAAACATACTCTCTCTAATACAAAATTTCATTTGATTGTAAATTAATATGTTGTATTCTATTTGCAGAGTGTATTACTATTAAAAGAATTATGGTTTTATGAATGTATTTTTTTTTTGAATTTTAACAAGAGCTAAATTCTATTGTAATTGTTATTGATTTTGGAAAAACATACTCTTGTGCTCGTACTTACATTACCCCTAAAATTTTATCAAGGAAACAATATAATGACAAGGTAACCCATTTCCCATTCTAGAAACATAAACAATAAACTTCCACATTATAGATGTCAAAAAATTAATTGTGTTCGCTTCTCAGCGCATGTATGTGTGGCCATACAGGGAACTCTGTATGCAATCATGGTAGGGGACTGCTTAAATGTCATTGCATTGCAAAGGTTATTAGTTATTTAAAACATACTCTCTCTAATACAAAACACCATTTGATTGTAAATTAATGTATCCATTTGATTGTAAATTAATGTATTGTATTCTATTTGCAGAGTGTATTACTGTGAAAAGAATTATGGTCTTATGAATGTATTTTTTTTGTGAATTTTAACAAGAGCTAAATTCTATTGTAATTGTTATTGATCTTGGAATAACATACTCTTGTGCTCGTACTTACATTACCCCTGAAATTTTATTAAGGAAATAATATAATGACAAGGTAACTCATTTCCCATTCTAGAAACATAAACAATAAACTTCCACATTATAGATGTCGAAGAATTATTTGTGTTTGCTTGTCGGCTCACGTATGTGTGGCCATACAGGGAACTTTGTATGCAATCATGGTAGGGCACTGCTTAAATGTCATTGCATTGCAAAGGTTATTAGTTATTTGAAACATACTATCTCTAATACAAAACACCATTTGATTGTAAATTAATGTATTGTATTCTATTTGCAGAGTGTATTGCTATGAAAAGAATTATGGTCTTATGAATGTATTTTTTTTGTGAATTTTAACCAGAGCTAAATTCTATTGTAATTATTATTGATCTTTGAATAACATACTCTTGTGCTCGTACTTATATTTCCCCTAAAATTTTATCAAGGAAAAAATATAATGACAAGGTAACCCATTTCCCATTCTAGAAACATAAACAATAAACTTCCACATTATAGATGTCAAAGAATTAATTGTGTTCACTTCTCAGCTCATGTATGTGTGGCCATATAGGGAACTCTGTATGCAATCATGGTAGGGGATTGCTTAAATGTCATTGCATTTCAAAGGTTATTGGTTATCTGAAATATAGTCTCTCTAATACAAAACACCATTTGATTGTAAATTAATGTATTGTATTCTATTTTCAGAGTGTATTACTATGAAAAGAATTATGGTCTTATGAATGTATTTTTTTTTGAATTTTAACAAGAGCTAAATTCTATTGTAATTGTTATTGATTTCGGAATAACATACTCTTGTGCTCGTACTTACATTGCCCCTAAAATTTTATCAAGGAAACAATATAATGACAAGGTAACCCATATTCCATTTTAGAAACCTAAACAATAAACTTTCACATTATAGATGTCAAAGAATTAATTGTGTTCACTTCTCAGCTCATGTATGTGTGGCCATATAGGGAACTCTTTATGAAATCATGGTAGTGGCTGATCCATTTCATGTTCAAGAGGATCCCAAAAACTTCACGAATAAATTACAGACATGGTTTTATTCTTTATTATTGATTGTGTTACTTGATTTTTACTATTTTCTATTATTGATTGTGTTAATTCTTAACACTTTTTAATGTTTGTATAAATAATAGAATAAATTATTAGGATCACGAACAAGAAAAAGTCAAACTAAGAATATGGAAAATGTTATATTCTTAAATTTTTTATCCAAGTTTTCTACTTTCAATAAATTCAAAAAGATTCAAATGAAATAAGCATATTGCCTTGGATAATCTACAAATAACTACTTATATATTCAATAATACTTTTTTGCAACAACAAATGACATAATATATTTGTTATGGATCGAAGAAAATATGTGTAATAAAATGTTATTCTTTATAACTTAGCTCGTTCATAGACCTTATATACCTTGCGTGGTTTAATTTTTTTTAATATTTCCATCAACTATTCTGATTAAGTAAATTATTATCAATTTCTACTAAACTCAAGCATAAATAAATCAAGTTTTGATTTTCAATAAGATTTACATAAATTATGTATACTGTTTAACATGAGTTTTGCATTCATTTTATATTTTGTTCATGTAATTATATAATTTACAATTCAAATATATAATTTATTATGTAATTGTTACAAATTCACTAAAATGACTTCATAAAGTTCTACATTTCTCTAAAATTTTTACTCAAACCATGTTACAAACAAATTTAATATTGACTTTAGTAATAAATATTATCTTATTAGCTTTTAGAATGATGCTTTACCTATATGTCGGTATTTATAATAAATATTTTTTCTATATTAAATGTTTTTAACCCTCTCTCTTGATACATAATGAATAAGATTAAGTGTTGTTCACTAACTAACAAGCTTCAAATATTTTGTTCTACACCTTTAACACAACCAATAGATTGATTACTTCATGAACTTTTCCAAAGGCAACAATAAAAAAATAAAGGCCTATGCTATTAGTATTCAACATCTCCACCACTTAGCTCAATACAAAATATAAAGTCAACATGTTTATTTTTATGACGGATTTCTGAAAATGCATTCATCACAATCAATCAAACAATTCATAATTTCAATATGTTTGACAATTTGTTTTCTATAAAATTACATAAATCAGTTTTTACAATCGTAAAAGACCGATTTAATGGTTTGTTACTTTTCTACAGACTCCCAACTCTATCCTCTTCTTGCAAAGATGTAGTACCATGCACCCTTATTTATAAATAATTAAATTCAAAGTTTTAAAAAAATGGTAAAAATGTTGACATTTAATCTCATTTAATTAAACATAAAACATAAATAATAAAATATAAATTAACAAATAATTTACACATAAAAACAAACAAAAAAAAAAAATATTAAACCGAAAAAAAAAAAAAAAAAATCATAATTATATATAAAATATTACTATAAAATCAGAAACACATTAAATTATCTAAATAAATAAATAAACATAAAACAAGTTTTAAGTCTCCAAAATTATCATAAATTAGTAACATTTATTTGAATCAATCTCAACATCATAAAGAAAATTTAACGCTGAAGGACCATTTTTAAGTGTCCAGCAAACCTCTTCAAATATTTGGATTTACTTTCGTATGTAATTGTTAAACCCTTTTATATAAGTTAAATTCTTCCGTCTGTCTAGAAAGAGATTCATGGGAATGATTTTGGATTTGTTTAGAAAGAGAGAATATTTTGAAAAACGTCTTTTTTTTATAATATAACAAAACTTTTAGGAACACATGTACGATGTTTTTTAATAAAATAATATATCAACACAAGCAAAATATATCACAATATTTCAAGTATTGAAGTTTGCTGTAAGCCATCACATCAAAATGGGCAGGTCTCATTGCTGCTCTAAAGATCAATCTTCTCTTAATCACTTCCACTTCTCCTTACAATTGAAAAATCACAGACACCTCTCCCACTTCTCCCACCTGTAATTACTAAAAGCAAAAAGCAAAAGCACCGTCAATCAAATTTATTGTAATATCCACACATACCCACATGCAGTTGTCAAATTTGCAGCCTGTAATGCCATCTAAGATTTTTTTTTTTAAAATTTCTTTTCAAAAAAATGTTAGGATTTTAAATTTCATAATAGAGTTCATTTTTGAGCTTGGAGTTTCCTTTCTATCTGTCACATTAGCGTTCCTGAGTATCTTTAACTGTTATGTTTCCTACTTTATCTTGGCGCGGTTATGTATGACATTCTTCTATAATTATATGCTATATATATAATTTCTTACAACATTTTCATTGCCTTTTATATGGTGAAATAACCTATAAATAACATCAAGAAGGAGGAGAAAAAATATGATCATGCTCTTTTTAGTGTTGTTCTTTCTCCTCCTACATTTCTTCCTTTCTCTGATTCCCCTCTCCTTCTCTTCACATTTTTATAGAACACTTAAGAAGATCATTTCCATAGTATATAAAAATCAAAATTCTCTTCCCCGAAAGCTCCACCATCTTATCATATGCTCTTTCCCTCCTGCTACTCCCCATCACCAACTGACCTAGGTTAAAGAAGAATGTATCAATGTCTTACCCTGATTTCTCCTTTTCATGACGCATTTACCCCTGGGAGAGACTACTGGCCAAAAAGGTGCCACACTTGCTATATGGTATTCTCAAGGTGCCACCTTTGACTATTATATCTTTCATGATCTACTTCATCAAAAAATTACATTTCATGTTTCTCTCACTTGATGAGCTTCCAAATTTTATTTTTTTAGCCTACTAACCTCTATATGCACGTATCAAATATTGTGATGTTTCTTATTTAGAGTTCACATGACATTTAGAGCGTATACAACATGTGAAATTTTTGACCAACAATTCGTTGAGAACTGTCAATAGTTAATGTCGTGTAAGCCTGCATGTAGAATTATCATTAACTAATACATGCATCCTAATTTAAATCATGTCTCTCACCTCGAGGATCTCTACCATTCTTTATCAGGTATTTTCTCATTTTTTGTGGTGTATATTAGTCAATAGTCATTTTTCAAGTATTTTTCGATACATATTTTTGATGTTTTAATAATTGTGTTTAATAATTGATCAATAAAATTATTTTTGAGTCAAAAACATTTTTAAAAATAATTTATAGTCTAATTTTAATTTATTATCAATACTATTCGATAATTTAAGTCTTGTCATTTAATGAATTATGTAATAATATTATATATTATATTATTAATCACAATGTTATGACAATTTATCTCATTATTATACTTCACACACACACACACACACACACACCAAGTGATTATATTTTGGTAGTATTATTAATATTAATAGTATATTATTAATCAAAATAATTTAATTTAATATTGATATTGATATTTATATATTATATTATATATTAATATATGTTATATTATGTTATTATATTATAATAATATTATTAAATATTTAATTTTAAACATATCATATATACATTAATATCTATTACAATAAAAACATAATACAATATTATGATAATAATATATATTAATATCATATAACAATATATAATATAATATAACAATATATAATATAACATCTTATAATAATATGATCAATTTTTCTATTCTAGAATAATAAAAATGGCAATAATATTTAAAACAACATGCTCTCCATCCAATAAGCTTTACATGTGTTCTATGCATACAAGGCACTTATGAATAACTATTTTAAAAAGAACTGATAACTCTTTATCTTTCAATGTGAAAAAATTAAATTTTGAAAATTATTAATATAATATTTAAATAATAACATGTTCATAACTTATAACATAATATTATGATAATAATATAATAACATATTAATAAAAAACTAATATTATATAACAATATATAAAATAAGATACAATATCTTACAATACTAAAATAATATGAGAATACTAAATATTATTAGAATTTATATATTTAAAATAAATATTATGTATTATTATTTTGCAATAGTTTGTCTAAAAAAAATGAGATGGTGACAACAATTATGTATTTAGAGTGAGTTACAAGTACCAATTTACATTGTTTTAATTTACACAACGTTGTTTTGTCAAAAGACAATACATTTTGAAAATGATATTAATAGTTTGCAATAATTTTATAGAGAAATTTGCAATTACAATGAACTATTGCTTTTGGATCTTCACAAATGTATTATTTTGAAAACATTTCATATAAATCATAGAATGTAATTACTTATTTCCTATTAGAATTTAATTTCATTAAATGCCATCAAAAAAGACAACTACATTTACAAATAGACAATGTACTTAGAAAAAACTCATACAATAACAAAACATGTTTTGTAAAAATGTTATTTGTGTCAATGATATTGTTACTGTAAATAAACTTATATTTACTTAATTTCTAATCAACTACATTTGTTATCTATAATTAGGTACAATAAATTTATGTTTTTCATATGTGACTTAACATTCCCAAGTGTGTAAACAACATCATAATATATGCAACATAATGCTTTTGACATGTAGCATTCACAACTACATACATGTTTCACTTGCAATTTCCTACCCTACAAAAGACAGAGATTATAGCTATACTATAGCTCTTGTTAAATCTTGTGATGATGTATATTATATTTTGATTTTATAATAGTCAAATATTTTTTTGCTTTTAATTTTTTTTTTACAGAGTACTAATTTGATAATGTCATTTTTATCTTTATATTTATTATTGGAATGCAAATTAATATTATTAATATTAATAAAAAATATCAAAATATAAAATGGCTATAACAATAAGGCATATGGTTGATATACACAACCCACATTCTAAAAAATTGGTTCAATAATACATAAACAATGGGCAAAGCATGTGAGTGAGAAAACAAAGTAACTTAAGACAACATCAAAATAAATTGTAAATAACTGAACACAAGCCAAAAATCTAAAAAAAAGAGGTGATAGATCATCCTTATGAACTTGGGCACTTCAAATAGAAGGCTTAATAATGAACCCAAAAACTATCGTTACTGCTTTAAAATTCTTCCCTCAGCATCGGGGGATGATACGATTTTGAGAGAATACATTACAATGAATGGTGAAGGTGGATAACGATTTTTTTAAGGTGGTAAGTTAATATCTTTTCAAAATCGTTTTCATCTTATTAAGAAAAAAGAAATTTTCAGAATAACAAGAAGGCCTACACTTAAAAAACAGGTGAGTTAGTGCACGGATGGTTGCCGTGCAGAAATCATAATAATTCAACTGCACTGTCTGTATTAATGAAAATAATTTATTTTTCCAGGTCTGAAGCAGTGCATGCAATCTTATAATGAGCTCCTCTTCATGGGCTGAAATGTTTCCGCGTGCGTCTAATGCCAGGACGAAGATAGCCCAACCAACATAATCTGCAAATCTTCCCACGCCGTTTCAGACCTGAAAAACAAATTATTTTAATTAATAGCGAAAGTGCAGTTGGAGTATTTATATTTTTCTAAGGGTAAGCATCAATGCATTAACTTACCAGCTTTATTGGAGAGAGATCCCTATCCACCTTCGCCATTTCTCAAAATCATCTCCTCCCTCGTTGTTGAGGGAAGAATTTTTAGAGCAGCAATGAGATCTCTCTATTTTGATATGATAATTTACAGTAAATTTTAATGTTTGTGTTGGGTATGTATATGTATATGTAATTTTTTATATGGAACTATCAAGTTATATAAGAATAATTGATTGAAGAGTAGTGATGATCGTAAGAAAGAAATTAATATTATTTTTATAGAAAAATCATTTTTGTCAGTTGAAAATTATCTTCCAATTGATAATATAAAAACAACATATATATTTAACATTATAAATTAGAAATGTTTTCGATTGATTTTATATTATTATCAATATTTAAAAATGTTAACAATAATATAAAACTGATTACAATATCACCACTTAATAATACTAATTCTAATCACTATAAATTCTCAAATAATAATCAACCTATATAAAAATTCTCAACTAATTTTCAACTTATATTTTTGTCTGCAAATTTTGATTCAAAATCTTGTTAAAAATGGGTTGTATGTATTGTTTAAGAACTAAACGTTTTTCAAAATGGTATTTCTTTCAAAACAAATCCAAAATCATTTCCCCCACTCAAAGCGGATGAAAGAAAAGGTGACGGTAAATTGAGATAAGAGCGGTTTCCGACAACTGGTATAATTTTCGAATATCAAACCAAAAATTTCCATGTGATTTGGCATAAATGATGGATTTGAGGACCCCGGCTTTTGTCGTTTTTGGTACGAAATACCATTTTATGGACCCACGCCATAAAGTTTCAAGCGACCACCCACTTCAAATTGGAGACGGGTGTCGTTTTTTAATCATCAATAAGTTAAAACAAAATCTTATTAGTTTAAAAAGGTATATTAAAGTTTTCAATTTGCTTTAATTTTTGATTAATTTTTGTTTTCAAAATTAATTATAATATATTGTTTTTGGTGTATAAAAAATTTTGCATTTTTTCAAAAGTTAAGTTACACAATTCTTAACAAAAAATATGGAAAAAACTATTTATCAATATTTTGATTGGCTAAAATTGAATAGATGTTATTAAAGGGAAAAAGAGTAATGTCATGCATAGTACATAGAATAAATACCCTATCAAAACACACTTCTCTAAAAATTTGGGTTATGTGGATAAAAACTAAAAAATATAATATACTATCAAAACATACTACTAGGATCTATGTGGGAGATACGGGCATGGCCTTAAGATTTAAGAAAGAAACATCTACTCTTTTCCTGCCTATTATCATAATCTCATAAAATATTGAAATTGTTTTGAGAAACCTAATGGCCTTGAAGGCGTTTGTCCCTTTAGAGTTGCATATTATCTCTTGCCATGTGGGATTAATGGAAAGTTTGATTTACTCAAAAAGGATGTGACCTTGCTGAGGATGGCAAGGTTTTTTTGCTTAGGAACTATTTGGTCCTGAGATTTTGGGTCTCTCTACAGGACTCCTAAATATATTTGTAGAATCCAGTTTATCCCAGAACCCTGTTGCAGTTGATACAGAGTTGTTAAGATCTTAATATACTGTGAATTCAATAAATATGATTCTAAATTCATCTCTTATATGTTCTTGTGTAGCATTCTACTTTTGGATCCCTGATGAGCATAGGTGCCATGATTGGTGCAATAACCAGTGGCTGAATTGCAGATTACATGGGTAGAAAAAGGGTAATTGCTCTATTTCCTCATATGAGCCCCCTACTTCACTATTATGTAGTGAAAATCAAACATGGTGGTATGCACTTTAGGACTGTATAATGATCAAAGTAAGGTAAACAAGTTAGAATTAAAAAAAAAATCCATCAGTATTCTATGACCTTAGTCTAATAAGCTAAAATGCTATTGATTTGACAATGCAGGCATTGAGAGTAGCTTCAGCATCTTACATCATTGGATCGCTTATCATAATATTTTCAAATGTCCGATATACTCTTTTTTAAACCTTCTCAATATTTTAATGTGCATTACATATAGATCTTCCAATAATAGTTGCAAATAGATGTCAAGTTTGTTTATATGTAGAATATGGCTATGCCCTGAAAGAGTAGGGGTCAATGTAAATTTGGGCCTTCTTTGATAATCGGAAATATAGTTTGTAAGGAGCATTTATTTTATTATTTTTTATTATGTAGGTTGCATTTCCACTAGATATTCGAAGATTGTTTGTGGGATATGGGGTTGGCCTTACTTCCTATACAATATTTTTTATTTGCTACACAAGTTGTATTCTAAAAATATTCCTTGCTAGATGTTTTTACTCTTGAAAATATGGGCTAGCTTTTGAGCCATGGGCCTCACCAACTCAAAACCAAGCAAAGATTAAGATTAATTTTTTTGTCTACCACAAGTCCCTCAGTGTTGAATCAGAGAATTTTGATCTGGGAGCTTAATCTCTGTTATCTTGCAGTCTCAAAATGGAATACTTGTAAGTATGAAAATGTGACTTGTAAGACACAATGACAACATTTTTTTGGAGATTAGATGGCATGAATTAAGTTTCCAATTGTAGCAGATAGTTTGACTTTGGTTGTTATGTCTTCGTTTAAGTCTAAATTCCAAGTCATATTTTAGGGGAATATGTTTGTGTGCCATATTATGGTCAAAAGGTTATGTTAACAGAGAAGGCAACACTTGGTCAGAAGTAGATAGTATGTTAGGGTCAAGGAGAGATTATCCATATGGTCTCTGTAAAAACAAATGTTTTTCCTCGGTTACAAGAAAGTGATGGGAAAGGGGCTTATTATGAAAATATTCTAAGTTTATTCTCATATTATTAAACTAGTTTTAAGGAAAGTAGATATGTTATTTTTCTTCCCTTTCATGTCTTTTGCATCCTTTTTTGACATATCCTTGTGAATAATCAAATTCTAGTAATTTTTATAATGTTTAGGAACATTTGTCTATCTTTGAATTGCAGGCACATTAAATCAAAGGTGTTGTATCATATGCCATTCATGTACTATGTGTAGATAGTGTAATTGGGTTACATATTGCTATACATCGAGCCCTAAAACATTTTTCTAAGTAATATGCTAGTTATTCTTGGTAACTTTGATAGAAACTAGATTGTCATATCCAGTGATGTGACACATTGGATTCTCTTTGCTCAGTGTTGGAGGTAAAAGATCATGCTCTTAAGAGAAACATATTATCAAAGTGATCATGGTTACTAGCCATTGTGCTTGGTTCAATTAATTCCCACTAGGGTTCCATTACTTCATATTTCATTAAGGCCCAAACTAAAATAATATTTGAGAGTTAATGACCAACTGAACCCTTACCTTTTGATTTATATATTATAGATTCATAATTAGGTCATAGGACCTCATGATGTATTTATAATTTATTTATTGGGTTACACTCCACCAAAATTAATGCCCTCTCTTCTGATTTTTTGAATAGTATTAAATATATTCATTTGTGAAATTTTTATGCAGGTTGTTGGCATTGGACAACACTTTAGTGGAATATAGATATGATTGTAAATTAGTCTTCAACTTTTATATTGATAATTGTCCTATTTTGTAAGTGGATTTGGTCTCAAACAAAGTATTTTAGATGATAGTTGAACTAATTTTTGAGTACCATGGTTCAATGGATATGGGTTATTGTTGGCTATGTATAGTCATTATAATACCAGGATAAATTCAAGATAAGGTTTCTATAATATGTATGTGATGTTCTCCAATTCAGCATGGTAACCCTCAAAAGAAGGGAAAACCACCATCAAAATGAGCAATTAGGTGGAGATACATAACTAGATAAAGAGACTTACATTCTCTTCATGCCTTTTAATTTCCCTTTTCTTAGACATAGATTCATTGAAGCTCTGAAAATGCAGAGTCATAGACCATTAGAAGTGTATTGATAAGAAGTATCATTGTGTGTGTAACTTCACCTTTTGCCAGCACCTGGCAACTGTGGTGCTACGTGTGAACCACTGCCTTCCATTTGTCTTTCTGCCAACTATTCCTTCTAGCTGTGAACTGCAACATATTATAGAATTAATATTATTTCCTTTTTCGTATAACAATAAACTTCCATCAAAAAAATTAATCATTTCAGTTTTATCATCTTAATGTTATATGTAAACATAATTTAGTAAATAGTATTACAAACAAAAATATGAAATTATATTGGTATAGCATAAAATTATTATTATTATTATTATATTATTTATTTATTTATTTCCTATATTGATATTTTCCATGCAAAATTAATTATTTGTAAACATATAATACAATTTTTTTAACTTATTATAATATTATGTATACTATGTTATAAAAAAAGTTTTAATTAAAAATATATTTTATAAGAATATATAGACAAAAGTCAAAAATCACCAATTGGCCATTTATATTTCTCAATGTGCTTAAAGGTACTATGTAAATCTGAACTAATTGCTCCTTGCCTATTATTATAGTTATCTGTAACTGTCGACATTTTAATAGTATATCTGCTTGGAATGCTAGTGAGCTTGTGCCTACTTGTTGTTTTAGTTAAGAACTACCATTGAAATACCCTTTACCACGTTCTTATCAAATACATCATCACAAAAAACAATACAAAGGTTTCCATCTAGGTTGAAGCCTAATACATAGCCTTAACACCTCTCCAACCACTCAAAACATTATAAAACCAAATAATAGAGTGTTATAGGAGCAAATGAAGAGCTAGATTACTTGAATTTATCTTCACTCATTTTACAAGTCCATGGCATACAGTGTCTTTGTTTGCTGCATTTTTTATTTTTCTATTTACAGTTGCCCAAACCATGTCCTTCATGTATGGTATTTATAAGGGTTCTCCCCGATTATCATCTTTAATGTAAATATATGATTTATATCTTGTTGATGTTTTATTAAAATTCTATATGTCAGTATTAGGCAATAAAAACACAAATGCCTCAAACATATAAAACACGTCCATATTGTGGTGTAGTAGTTGCAGGTAGTGCCAAATTTTGATAATGAAATGGCAATTATGCATTCAACATTTATAACAAAATAGATGGATCATTGATTTAATTTTATAAGACACTGTGATGGATGTATACAAAATTGCTTTTCATTTTATAGTAGATATCTACCAATGTTTCAAAGCCCTGGTTTTATACATAGCTAGAGGCATCTCATTTCGCTGAGTTGTGAATTCAAATGATGGGAAGAGCACCTAGAAAGATTGGCCATGATGCTAAAGATTTGGAACCTACCTTTACAGATTATTTATAGAATGATCTATTTTCAACAATTTTTAATGCTAAGGAAAGATGAGTGAATCTTCCTTTCAAGGTGCCTTATATCAGTATAGCTATGACTCATTAATTTGGATTTAAGTCTATTTCAAAATTTAAATTAATTATTATTTTTCCATGAACATGCTCAAATTTACTAGGGTTGATGATTACTTGAGCATGTCGAATGTGATAAAGGGTATTACTTTAGTAAATGGGCTTGATCTAATTATATCAAGAAAAACATCTAAGGTTAGTTAAGTGTTATTTGTAGGGTATTAGCATTGAGATCAATATAGATATTTATCATGAGAAAAATGCATAACTTAACTAGAATTTGAAATTGAAAATGTATTAAATATATGGTTAAAGTTTTTGGCTAATTTGCCTTGGACTTGAAATAGAATAGATACGTAAATGGCACAAAAGATTTACTATTTCGAAAGAAACCAAAGATTGGACTTGAAACAGGCTAGATACATAAATGGCATAGAAGATTTACTATTTTGAAATAAACCAAAGAAGCAATGAGTTGCTACAAAGCTTTCTTTAAGTTCCCATGTTAAATCTTATTACTATTTGGATAAAAGGGTCTTCTTATTTTTTGAGTGGTTGAAGCCATTAATTTGGTATTTTTTCCCCTTATTTTTATGTAATTTTCCTATCTAGCCTTACAAATTCAGACAAAATATTTACTGTGAAAAGTTCTATGGTTGGTTTGTGCTTCAAAATATAAGAACAAAATTTCTTAGTTGTGTTATTTGGAACGATAAAAAAATTATGAATGCTTAATTCAAAATGAATAAAATTATTCTGGATTCATCTATTTAAAAATGTCTTTGTCTAAATTTTTGGATTCTATTACTAGGTCCATCTTTAGAGGATCTGAAATGTGGGACACACATTTCTAAGTAGATGAATTTAGAAGAATTTTACTAATTTTGAACTCTTTTTTTTACATATGAAAACTAACTAATGTGTGTATGATGCATTTAAGATAACATTTTATCATTTTTCTTGTAAATCTAAGCAATTTACATGCTAATGACATGCACTATTTCACTACACATATTGGACTAGGTCAGTTGTATTTGAAGTCAACAAAGATCATACACAAATATGGATTCATCTTTTCTTCCATTGTTTATAATGAACTCTATCTGCTATATTATTCATAATTTTCATTCATATCTACTCTCTATTTCCTATCATCATTTGAACCACATCAAATAATAAAACTTCTTACCTCAAGGCAAGTGATGTAGAAATCATTGTACGGTCCTGACAATCTCACAGGCTCTATTCCTATAGAAATAGGAAATTATACCAATCTTTGTGGCTTGATGTTAGAGTGAACCAAATGAAGGGACTTTTGCCAATGAGTATCTCCAAGCTTCCTCTCTCCACCCTTTCTTTAGTTATAAATCATTTTGAATGGAAATTACCAAAAGTTTTATTCAATATGACCCAATTAACCTTTTTAAATCTTGGTGCAAATTAGTTTACAGGTAGAATACCTAACAACATTTGAAAACATACTGAATTGATAAATTTGATTTTAGGTTCAAATAGGTTAACAGGTATGGTGCCTAAATCAATAATCAATTTGAGAAACTTGTAAAATATTTAACTAGCCCCGAACAATCTGATAGGAAAAATTCCAAAGGCCAAAGGAGACCTCCAATCTTTGAAAAATGTGTTTTTGTAATCAAAATTTTTATTGGACCTATATCATAGAGCATTGGTCAATTCAAAAATCTTACTCAATTAGTCATCTACAGTAATAAGATTTTTTGGCTTATACCTGACAACATTGGTGGTTTAATTTCATTTAAAATATTAGATGTATCTGATAATCAGCTGATGGGACAAATTCCATAATTTATAGGCAACTGCAAGCATATAATCGATTTGGTATTAGACAACTTCTTTTCGGGGAGATTTACAATAACACTGGGTAGTTACACAACCTTAAAGAGGCTAAAGTTGTCCAACAACTCATTTAATGGATATCTAGATGTCATGTTTTCTTCTTCTTTGAAAGTTTTATCTGTAACTTTTCTTCTTCTTTAGATATTGTGTTTTTATAGTATATATTCTTTACTCAATAGTTTCATCTCTTAATCATGTTTCTTTTCCAAAAAAATATATTTTGAGCTTAGAAACAAGAAAATGGATGCTAGATTAATGTAATTGTTGAGTCTTCTTTCATAGTTTAAGAGCAAAAGCAAGTGTTTTCTAGATTTTAAATAAATTATAGGTGGTGAAATATAGGTCTGCTCAAATTTATTTATAATTTATTATTTTCTCGACTAATTTTGTAATGAAAAAAAGAGTTTAGTGCTAATTAGGTTATGGGTAATGAGATTTGAAGAACTACTCTTCATGGACTAGTTTATAGGTTTTATTTTATAAAATTAATATGTTGGTAATGGGTGTATAGATTACAAGTCAAGATTGATAAGTTTTTATGGATTATAATTAGCTCCAGTAGGTGAGAATTTATATTTAATATTGAATAGAATGAGGGTTTTCATCATAACTCATTGAATTAAACTTTGGTTGACTGTTTCTCATCAAGCATTCTCTAATTGTGAGATTTCACCCCTTAATTTTTTGTTTTGTTCAATGAGGAAATTTTGAATAGAGATATTTATGAATCTTACTAAAATGGTATTGTTTTTAAGAGACAATAGAGTCTTGAAAGTTGATTATGGTACTATAGGGAGGGGTTTCCAATAGACATTGATCTACTAAATCAATTATAGGGATTGGCTTGTCAAAATTTCTCAATTTCTAAATTTCCTTGGTCCTAAGTTCTTACCAATCTCAACTGTGGAACTACTTAATTCAAATTGTAGCTACTTGAGTACCATTTTGTTATTTTATTTTTGGGAGCTCTCTAGAATGTTACTTATATAAATAAAAATTATTTATTAATTAGTATAAGTATAATATAAAATGTAAGAAACATCCAAAATCAAAGCAAGCGTAAAATAAACTTATATGATATTTAGGACTTGTCAATAGAATGAACAAAAAAAACCATAGAATTTTGACAAAAGTGTCACTCAAATTTGAGTAGCCAATCAAAAGTTATTATAAAATATGTTTTCCCATCATTAATAGCCTATTTTAATGAGTTTGCAAACACATTAAATGCAATTAAGTAAAAGAGGAGTGGTCATAACCTTGTAGTCAGTCATTGGAATTGAAATTGAACCATGAAGCATTAAAAAGTCTCAATCAATCTACCCAAAATATATTATTTTATTTAAAAAACAATAAAAAAATCTTTAGCAATAATCTCTTACTATAATTTTTTTCAGTAGTAATTAGTAAAATTGTGATAACTTTTGCATTTTGTGATGAAATTAAAATATTAAAAATGTCTTGAAAATATAAAAACAAGGTGCACAAAACCCATAAAATGTTTTCCATGATTATTTAGAGTTATAGAGTAGTTTGTAGAAGAAAATACGTGTTTTTTGATGAAAAATGAAATATGCCCTTACAAATGGATGGAAAATGTGATTTTTTTGGTTATGAATCCCTCAAATGCAAAGAATGTGACGTCCTATTTGTATTGGGGATATAATAATGGCATCCTAACTGCAATACTATCACCACAAGAGAAGAAAACAATAAGTATTTCCTCCACAACTAGTAAGAAGAAATTCTACATATAAAGAAACATTTTTTTTTGCAAATGATAAACTCAAGATTTTAAAATAAATAATAATAGAAATAATGGTGTTTGTTATTAACACTTAGAACTCTGATAACATGTAAGATTCACCAAAAAATGAACATCCAAAATTGATGACAATAAGATCGAACACACAAATTTGTTAAAGCTAGAAATCAAGAGATGAGCAAAAACTGTGATTGATGTATTCATAAATGCAGATGGATTGAATAAAATAGGCTCAAATCTCACATCTCTCAAAACTCTCAAAGTTGTCACAACTCACAATTAGGCAGTTCACCATAATCTAGAAGATTCCAAATATTTCATATCAATAAAAATTACAAATGAATGTACATATAGGTGGAAGTTAGGATAATCCCAACCATACTATGCATGTGCAACTAACTTTACTAAAGTATGTGGAAGAAAAGTAAAGAACCAACATCCCAATACATGTGGGATAAATTTTCCTAATGTACAAAAAATAACTAAGCAAGCTAAATGGTAGAAAAAGTAATATCCTACACCAACATTTATAACCTTCTCACAATCCCAAAATACTTAATCAATGCATCTAACAAAATTGAATTTCAATTAACAAAAATCGAGCACTAGTCCAAGCATATCAAACCAACTTCATTCAAATTCATATTCTTTCATTAGTATGGTAGCATTATAATAGAAATACATCTATTTAGCTAAGCATTATCATAGGCAAGCAATATGTACACACACACACACACACACACACACACACACACACACACACACACATCACTAGGTGATTAAAAACAAGTAGATATATAGTTATTTTAAATATAATCAACTCATCATAAGCATAACATGCTCTTTCAAAATATAGCAAGAGTTCTTGGAGAAAAATAACATAACTATCATTAGAGAGTATAACAAAATATGATCCTTGAATCCAACCCTCATCAAGAATTCAGTATCCTTTAATCAATGTTCTTAGGGAAATTTCATGCATAATGGCCAACAACACTACAATTGAATCAAGCACACAAGGTAGTATCCTTTCTAGATTATGCTCTCAGGGCTTTACAAGGTTCCAAACCTAGATATTTCATAAGTGGATCTTTTTTTTGAGTACAACACCTCTTATGATACTTTTTAAGGTGGATTTACTCATCCTTTGATTGATGGTGTGACTTTGAGACTTGATCAACAAGCCCATGTCCTTGCTGGGATGAAGAGGTTCCTTTTTGTATTATAGAAGTTTGGGGAAATTTTTCCTTCAACACAGTCACCATATGCTATAAGGTCTTAAGGATTTGAATGTTGATTTCAATCAACTACTCAATCCATGGATCTTGGTGACACCCAATTTTAGTATTTACTATGCCTTCTTTTGTGACATTCTTGTCTACACAACTTAGGTTTTAATAGAGTTAGAAAGTAGTGTTCACAAACATTAAATTTACATAAATCATGATTAACTAGTGTAAGAAAGGTAATGACTTCATGCAAGTCATTCCTATAACTCCCAGAGTTTACCTTGGGTTTCAATACCAAAATTTCATGCCCATTTATTTCTTCATAAATAAGCATGACACAACCATTTCACAAGCAACAAACCATAAAACATGAGAAAATATAAATATTCATATTAATCAAAGACTCATAAATACAATTCTTACAACTACCACTGTTACATAAATGTTACAAGCTACTAATTAATAGGTCAATGTCGGGAAAATGCTAAAAAAATCATTCACTAGATCATTCCTATTGTTACAGTGTTAAGACATTGAGATAGATGTTAGAATTAACCTTAACCATAATTGACATAGTCTACTCTACATGGCTGCTTTGGTATGCTATTTAGCATCCTAGACTTGTAGGTTACTTTAAAACTACACAATGAGTTATTCTGATTATTATCTACACTAGTTTAGTGGGATGCCAACATATGGATGTTTCTTGATGATCTGATTTATTAACATCTATCATACAATGGGATATACTAATGTCACCCCCAAGATAGTGGGATTATGACATGTGGATAGCTCCTAATGACCCACATTCCCACCATCAATCATAGAATGGAGCCTGTTGATGTCACCCATAGGTTAGCAGGATCATGACACATGGATGGCTCCTCATGTAAACATGCCCAACATTGATCGTGTAACGAAGTTTTCTAACATCACCTTGAAGTTAGTTAGATGGTGACATGTGGATAAATCTCATGATCTATTTGCCTAGCATTAACCATATAATCGATCATATTGATGTTAACCTCAGGGTAGTGGGATGATGACATGTAGAAGAGTATTGGTGTTATACTCACTCGATGAATACCATACAAAGGAAAATCTGACATCACCCCCAGGTTAGTGGGATGGTGACATGTGGAAGGATCAAAGAATTTGAACTCAACTAAGACAATTTAGTAGGCTTGAAATGCTTATTGATGATAACTTGATCAAGATAGAGTTTACATACTTGAGAAGAGGTTCTGATAATGCTAAGTTTGCATCACCTAAATGATTGAATAAGGTGTCAAGGGGAAATACTCTTTTGACTCTAAACCAATATTCTCATTAGTTTAGATGAATATGTAGACTATCTGAGAGACTCTACTTTACACATAAATCTTTGCAAGGGATACCTCAATCAAACTTAAAGGTTTTGTGCTTTTATAATTTATAATAGTAGAGCCAAGATATATAAATTTGTTTTTTAATTATAAGTGGATCTATTTACATGAAAAATCTTAGTCAGAAAGCTTACTCAAAGCTATACTTGGGGACTCTTCCACAAGACATATCTTTTACTAGATTATCATCAATACTCAGATTTACTATTCATCTACATTATTATATTTCATAAGATTAACTCAGTTATTTAATCTTATTCTACACATGGATACGCTCAAATGATCCAGGCAACAATTCAAGTGACAATTCAGGTGACAGTTCCACCCTAATTGATGACGGAACTTCTGGGAGCCATAACGTTTGCACCGTAGCTCCAATTGACTCACCATTTGAACCGTTGGAAAGATAATAATGAGGATAACATGGTGAGATGTCATAGAGATCCTCTCAATGAATTTTGACCCCTAAAAACCTGATGGAAGTGCCCCAAATTTTAAATTTTAGTAGTGTAGTCTAAAAATAGTAAGTTTCTAAAAATAGTAATTCCTCAAATTCTATATTGTTTTAAATCATGGAAGTCGAATCACTTAATTTACCTCAATATTGGTGACCTTCCACATCCTCTCCCTACTTTAAAAGTGTGTATAAATTAAGATGTAACCTGAAATGTAAAATCAGACATCTCTTCCTAGAGATAAACATATAATTGTATTGTGATCTTGAGTAATAAAACATCTCTTCTCAGAGAATTCATTATTACTATGTTATTTATGTGTTCTTGAAATATTTATCAACCAAAAATTTTGGTAGCCAATATCCATGACAATATTGAACCATTGATTATGAAGCCCTAATATAACCATATGGGTTTGGATATGGATGTGAAAAATCAAAATCATGTTTTGGATGATGGAATTGATGGAGGTGGTTTTCAATCTGACCCTAGAGATCCCATGTCTTTAAGCAATGCTTACATAATCTATCATGGACAAAGTCTATATGGGGATATAAGGCCAGATGTAGTTATTTCAATATGGAGAGTGATGATAGAATGGGTTGATTGATTAAGTTTTTAATATTGATAAATGTATGAGCAATTTCTATCCAAATAAAAATGAGTGAATAAACGATGTTGATTGGTTTGAAAGATAGTTAAGTTGGTAGACGTGGATAGATGAAGTGTTTATGTGATTGGAATGTTTGTTTGAAAGTGTGTATGGAAATGGATGTGATAGGGATGGTCATATATAATATGTTTCACTAACATGATCAAGGACATAATTATGCAAATAAAAGGATCAAACCCTAAGCTAATATGCCATGGGTGGATGGCAAGACAAGTGACGACATGGGAATATACAAGTGAAAATTATAGTGGGATGCGATCAAGTAAATATGATGGATATAAATAATGTATTACTCATGATACTAAAAATTTGGTTTTCCACCATGGTACTTAGCCAAAACACCAGTAAACTAGTTTTCACTTGTGGATGCATTGTGTGTTTCTCTTTTTTTTCTAATTTTATTTTTGTTTTGAATTTTTTATTTTTATTTTTACTTCTTTTTAACATTTAAGATATAAACAAAAAATTTATAAAAATTTAGGCATAGAATAATTTAAGTTACATTATGTTTGTAGGCTCACCAAGTTCCTCTCTATCTCTAATAGCCAACTTATAAGCTCGATATCCATACTTGACAATGATTACATATGGGCCCATCCAATTTGGTTCAATTTTTCCTTTCTTCTTCCACTTTGCATTGGTATTCCATTTATTTTATTTGAGAACAAGATCTCTAATTTCAAATTATTTAGATTTAATCCTTTTATTATAGCTATGACACAGGTGATTTTAGTAAAATTACAAATGGTTTAAAGCATTGAAACATTTCTCATCTATAATATTGAGTTCACAAAAGCATGAAATGTGGTAGGATTCATCATGAATAATGATTTTTAAGAATATATGTGAAGATGGAATCTCAACTTCTATAGGTAGAATAAACTCCTTGCCATAGACAAGTTAATATGGGGTTACCCCTATGGGTGTGTAGATGCTAGTGAGGTATGATATGTATGCTAATCATGACCAACTATGTTGAAAACTCATTTAAGGATTATGATAATAATTTTATTTTTTACCTCCATTTGGATACTACTTTATGTATAATATGGAGTGGACCATTTGTGTTTTATATGGTAGGTAGTGCAAAGGGCCTTGACTTATTTGGTCTTGAATTATTGTTCGTTATTAGAGATGATAGTGGATGGGATACCAAAATGATAGATAACAACATTAGTATTTTAATAGTAACCAGACTAAATTATAAAGTCTATTATATTATTTTATCTAAAATGGTAAATAACACATTATTATTCAAATCTGAATTATAACAATGTAGTTATTGTTGTTACTACACTATCTAGGTTGTTTATGTCCTTTTGTCATCTATATATATTAAGGCATTAAATCACATAATGATATTCTCGATATCATAGACATAACTAGCTAATGTTCTCAAACATTACTAAGACACTATGGTTAGGCTATATGTAGTTGCAATTGAATCATGCAAATTTACATTCAATCATGAATTCCATAACATGACATAAGCATACTACTACATTATACACTAAATTTATATATAACAACAACATACAAGTATACACATACCATTATCTAAATGAAGATAACATAAAAAACATACTAATGCTAACAATTCAAATAATGCATATGCCATGTACTATCTAATGTGGTGTGTGCAAGGTTCTAGCCATTTTTTTGTCATCTCCCAATATATCTCTCTACGTCACCCTATGCTCTCGCTCCATCATACTCTGAGAGATGAATCTCTCCTATGTCCAAATCATGCCAAGAACGTACATATATTATAAAATGCTTCTAAAATAACAAATCAACATGATCACAATGTAAAGAATATATAATAAAATTAACTTATAGCAATGCAATCATGAAATCAAATCAACATACAATTGTCCCATAATAACATATAACTCAAAACTTAGTCAAATAATAATCAAATCAAATTTTCAACCTTAAAAATCTATGAATAATCAGGTAAATTTACCTAACAAGGAATCAAGATGTAACATGTAGTGCAACCATTGTTGGTTACACATATGCATTGTATGTTAACTTTTTAATTAATACAATGTCTCTTTTATTGGTGAATATCTTTTATCTCTTCTGAGTACCTATGTGTGAATGTTTACATTGTAGAGTTTTCCAATATTTACTATGTGCACCACCCCAATATTGACTAATTTATATTTTTTTAAAACTTTTATGATTGAATGTGATGCATCTGGATATGGTATGGGTACAGTAATCATGCAAGAGGGTAGGCCCATTGCCTTTGAAATTTGTCAATTGAAGGGTAAAAATCAGCTCAAACCCATCTATGAGAAAGAGATGATGGCTATTCTACATGGATTCAAACAATGGAGACCTTATCTATTAGGTCATCACTTTCAGGTAAAGATTGATCATGATAGCCTTAAATATTTTTTGGAACAACGGTTATCCTCTAAAAAACAATAAAAATGGGTGACGAAAATGTTAGGTTTTGATTTTGAAATAGTCTACAAGAAAGGAAAAGAAAATGTGGTGGTCGATGAACTATCTAGGTGAGATGAACCAATTGAGGCATTGTTATGCATCATGAATATTTTTCAGGTAGACTAGCTGAAAGAAGTAAGGGCAAAATGGGAGAATGACAATATTACCCATTTATTGATTCAAAATCTATAGTAAGGTTCTGATGGGATTGAAAATTTTACATGGAATGGGAATGCATTATGGTATAAAGACAGATTATATCTATGTCAAAATGCTCTTCTCAAACAAAAAGTCGCACTTAATTCCTGATTTCGTTATTGGTTTGACTCGGCTGTCGATCTGCTATCAGTGATCACCTGCAGATAACAAACCATAAAAGTCGCACTTATATCCATTAACCTTTCCAATAATAGTATTAAATGTAACGGTATTAAGCGGAAGTATTGAGGTGATACTTATTGCCAACTAGTCCATGAAATCTTATAATGAGCTCCTCTTCATCGACTGAAATGTTTCCGCGCTTAATGCCAGGATGAACATAGTTCATCCTCCGTAATCTGCAACTCTTCCCAAACCGCTTTAAACCTGAAAAACATATTATATTTCATTAATACTGATAGTGAAGCTGAAGAATTATAATTTCTGAACGGTAAGCATCCATGCATTAACTCACCTGCTTTCTTGGGGGAAGAATCCTTCGCCATGAATACATTGTGATGTATTCAGTCAAAATCGTATCCTCGCCCGCGGTTGAGGAAAGAATCTTTACGGCAGCAACGTGACCTGCCCATTTTGATATGATGACTGATGAGTAACAGCAAAGTTCATTGCTTGTGTTGATGAGGGGAGGATGAGTTGTTGAACATAGTCTACTAATTTTTGAACACTAGGCAACTTCGTATTTAGCAACAATGCTCCGATACCTTGAAAGCACTGCTGGCGTTCCTAAATAAAATTAGGCCATTTGATTTCGACACAAATGATGATTGGAGAACAGAACGCTTTTGTCGTTTTGGTAACAATTACGTTTTAGGGACCCACGCCATAACTCACATCCTTAAAACTTTAAAGTTTTAAGTCACTTTTCACTTTTAATTGGAAATGATGGATTATAGGACATCGATTTTTGTTGTTTTCGTATCAATTAGGTTTTATGACTTATATTATACATGATTTTTAAAGTTTTAAGCCATCACTCCCTTTCAATTGGATAGAAATGATGGATTAGAGGACATTGATTTTTATTGTTTTGGTATCAATTAGGTTTTAGTGACCCACGCTATAACTCGATCCTTGAATTTTAAAGTCACCATTCACTTTCAATTGGATAGAAATGATGGATTAAAGGACATCGACTTTTGTCATTTTGATATCAATTAGGCTTTACGACCCACGCTATACATGATATTTAAAGTTTTAAGCCACCACTCACTTCCAATTGAATAGAAATGATGGATTAGAGGACATCGACTTTTATTATTTTGGTATCAATTAAATTTTATGGACCCACGTCATAACTTGATCCTTGAAGTTTCAAGCTGTGACCCACTTTCAATTGAAGATAGATGTCATTTACTTCATCTTAAATCAATAATTTTTTTCATTATTATCCATTAAATCTCGTGATGATGTACATTAGATTTTAGCCTCACAATAGCCAAATATCGTCTTGTATTTAATTTTCCTTTATAAAGCGATAATATGATAAGGTTTGTTTTTTTATCATTGCATTTACTATCGGAACATATTAGTATTATTATTAGTAGTTGCTTTAAAGGTTCAAGTTATGTTAGAAAGGATTGTATAATTTAATTTATTTAAACATACTTTTCTACAGGAAAAGAGTATAAATCGATATTCGTACTTCATTTGAAACTCATGGATGCTTACCTCGTATCATCTTTTGTGAACAAAGTTTCAAAAAATAATAATTTAATATTTCTAGTGATGGTGATGACGGAAAATGAGGTCGTGTGTTCCTTCATATGATACCACGTTGTTTGGAGAGAAGATGTTATGTTTCACAATGAGTATGAGCAATGACAAAATGCTAAGAAAAGGCAAGGCCATACAAACTATAAAAGGGATTAAATATTTCAAGGTGCACTAAGCAATGATGGTAAAAGATAATGACAAGATATGTCAAGGGATGGACTTAAATAACCCTGAATAGATACACATATAGACCTATGTGACATGTCACTTTTATAATACATGAATATATTTTATTTAATGAATGATAAAATATTATATATTTGTGTATAATATTTAATATAGTAATAAATTAAAATTATTATTTATATATTAATATGTGTGTGTGTGTGTGAGAGTGAGTGATATTATAATATAATATATTATTATATTATATATGGTATCATTATATTTATTTTATTAATAATATATATAATAGTATTATAATTTTTTTTTTATATTAATAATATTATATTTTATTATATATGATGAAATCATAGAATAACAAAGCATAAATATCAATAGGCATAATGTTCAAAATTTTGTGAAATCGTAATTTTTATTGATTCACGTTGAATGAATAAAATTATTATATAAAAGTATTTATAAAAACATCAACTCAAAATTGGAGTTGACATACAAAATTAAAAATAATAATAAAATAAAATAAAAATACTTAAAGTTAACTACCTCTACTATAAATAACAAGTTTTTTATAATAGCTCTTTCATACAAGTTTAGATGGGCCTAAAATTTTAAACATATCCTTTAAATACTAAAATCATTGTGTTTGATGAGTTTCAACCCAAGTTCACATTCAGTTACAAAGTTATATGATTTTTGCTATTTTTAGCATGGCTAAAAATACTAGAATGCAATTTCTAACACTTAGATGATCTCGTATGGATCTGTAAACATCTTAGATTTGGCCCTAATTGCAAAATCAAGTTAGAGTTGCATGCTTCTTTCCTTATCTTAATTTTATCATGAATGATATCTCAATTGGGTTAACAAGTCAAAAGTCGTGGCCTCAGGAAGACATGTCTCTACATCTTTCTCCTCTCATTGAAAAATACATGTATATATATACATGTGTATATATATATATATATATATTATATATATATATATATATATATATATATACTTATATATATATATACATGTATATATATACATATATGCATGTATATATATACATATATACATGTATATATATATACACACACACATGTGTATATATATATATATATATATGTATGTATGTATGTATATATGTATATATATGTGTGTGTGTATATATATATATATATATATATATATGTCTATATATACATATATACATATATATGTATATATATATGTGTGTGTGTATATATATGTATATGTATATGTATATGTATATGTATATGTATATGTATATGTATATATATATATATATATATATATATATATATATATATATATATATATATATATATATATATATATATATACACACACACACACACACACACATAGGATCATAGAACATGATTTATCATGTTTCCAAAGTTAGTAGGAAAATTTTAAACGTGTTAAACTACTTATCACTAAATATGAATTCAACACAAATGTCAATTAGATTAAGATTTAACATAGAGGCATTTAGTAGAAATGAATTATTATATGCTTAAGTTTGAAGCCAAGAATTTCAATTTTTTTAAATTCAGGTGTCTTGTACAAACTATTCAAAAATAGGTCTTATGAGGAATCAAAATCCAAATGAGAATGAGCAATACATTTTAAAAAACTCAAATCCATGCTTCTCCAATGAACATAGTCATATAAACTTATAAACTTTATCATAAACTAGTACAATAGGAGATTTAAACATTTGAGGATAATAAAAAGTTTGAAACATTCAAACCAACATAAGAAAGGAAAGAAATTACAAGGCTTATGTCTAGGAAGCAAATGGTGATTCCTCTTCTTATTGGCTTTGGTGGCTTGAAGATAGCTTTTTTGCATATGTGTGTAAGATGGAGTTTATAATTGTGAATAATTATTGATCATGGTGTATCAAATATAAGGTTCTTAAGGGTGAGCTTCTATGATCATGGTGTTGATTAGGGCATTCGGTGCTAAACCTTCTTTAACAGTGACAATGAATATGGCAGAGTCAATTTTAGCTAAAAATAAAGAGCTAAAACCTAAGGATTTGGATCGATAGGGGAAAAATGTGGAGTAAGTGGTGGAGGGAGATTTTTGGAGGGCACAAGATTCATCTAAGATTGGTAAGGTGCCAATATAATTAGGAGATTAGAAGGGTAGCATAGGGGACATAAGGCAATTATCTTACCCTAAAAATTGGCAGCTAATTATCTAGGGTTTTTGAAGATCCTGTGGATCAAGAAAGGGTTTTAATAAATAAATATATTATTGTTAATTTAAAAAATAAAGCTTTAGAGGAGATTTTGGAAGGTGAAGATTGGTTTGTGGAGACAAATCTGGTCTATCATTTTGATAGGTTTTATCCATCTCTTTTCTATCTTCACCAGTGTCTTTCAGAATCTTTGAGATCATTGTTGGAAGGCACTATGGAAATATATCCTTGCGCCAAAAGTTTTTTTTATTATAGATTTTCATTATTTAGCTGATCCTAATAAAAATGGAGCTATAAAAATCACCTTTTGCTCATGAAACTCTAGATTCTTGATTTTAACTCTTTGATAGAAAATCTTTCTCTATTTCCCATCTAGGTGAGGCTACTGTATCTTTCACTCTAGTTTTGGTTTGAAACTGGTCTTTCTGTTATTGGCTATATGCTGGGTGATTTGTTAGAAATTAATGCTTCTTCATTGATTTTTTATTGGACTATATTTGTTAAGATTATGGTGTGTTTAGACATCTCTTAGGCTCTTTTCGATAGGATTGAGCTAAAAGTGCAAGATAGGTGCTAGTTTCAAACCCTTGATTTTGAAGAAATCTCTTTCAGATGTAGGAATTGTTTATAGATTGGTCATCTTTCTACTTCCTACCAAAAATTTAATCACAAATTATAATCTTCTTGGGTAAAAGAGGCTAATGAGGAACATCTTTCTATTTTTATGAAAAGAGTTCCCAATCGATCTCTAAGAGTGATTTCAAAGATTATATTGGAAAAAAATTTGGATAAGGTAGTAACTTTGGTAAGACCACCTTAGAATGCTGAGTTAGGTGGTTTTAGTGGTAAAAATGTAAATAAGAGTGAATTATTTAGAGGCAAACCCAAGGAAGGAATTGGTGTGTTAAGTTTAGATCCAGAAATTGGGTAATGATGAAGAATGGAAGGTGGTTAGAAGTAGGGAAAAAGGTTGTCTCATTCCTAGCTCTCCACCCAAAACTGTTAGTACTCATTTTAAAACTAAGAAGGATGAAGAAAATAATTATGTATATTTTGTTTAATTAATTTTGTTTTTAAAGTTGAAGTATTTTTAAAAAACTCTCAATATGTTGGTTCCTTTGGTAATAAGTTGGATATATGCCCTAATGGCAAGAATATTAAGCCAAGCTATTTATGATATTTTGAAAATTATGTTTTTAGGATAGGGACCTTTATAACCCTGACATCAAGCTAAAAAAATAGTATCAAATATTGATATATACATCTTGACATAATAGTTGGTGAGATAAGCACGGAGATGGTATGACATGGGCTTTTTATTTCCTTCAAATTTTAAATCATCACATAATGAGGTTGCAATGTCATTATCAAAAGAAGTTTTGTGGTCTACTAATGAGATTCTTGATTTCTTTCATCATTGAAAATATAAAAAATAGTAACATCATCTTTGATCTCATTAGTTGGTCCATATATGATGTACATTTGATTGTTTAAAATTTATTTCACTTTTGATCAAACTCCCAAAGAGTAACATCATCTAAAATCTCAGTACCTTCAATTTTATCAGAATTATTGACATAACACTTTGTATCAAATCATAGTGATTCTTCCACAACTTTTAAATTAATACCCATGACTAATCACAAAGATTCTAAAAGAATCACATTAAGGATTAGATTGAAAATACAATCATTATTCATTATTTTAAAAAAAATAATGTAAAGGAATATGAAATTAAATAAAAATACATTAGTGAGAAATAATATTAGATTGATTGCTACAAAGAGTTCAATAAATACGCAAAAAAATCATATCAAATAGAAATTTTTAAGAAATGAATGGTGAGTTTATTAAATTATTCATTAGAGTTTTGATTGAAAATCTAAAAAGGAATTCTATTAGATAAAAATAAAAGAATATAGAGAAGTTCTTGGAATACAAATAGCATTAATCGATATCTTGCTATGAAAATCTACATTAAATTAGAAACAATAAAAAAAATGAATCTGGGTTTTTTTAAAATCTATTTTTCCATTTAAAAATAATAACAACAAAACAATGTTGCAACATACCTAAGCTTTCCTATTTTGAATCTGCTAGCTCTGATATTTTGGTGCACATCTATTATGGTTAGGGTTTCTTATATATATATATTTACATTATTTATAAAAAAATGAATTATTGTTTAGAAAATGTAGGTCAATTTATCATTAAAACTTTCATCTTAAAATTTAATGCTTGAGTTAGTATGTGGTTGTCAATTTTTTTTGATTAAAGATTATAATTAAATCAATAAAACAAATATTAAATGTAGAACGAAAATAGATAAAAAATATTTATTTTTTATTTTTTTAAAAGGAGGGATTTTGGGGTGGTTAAATTTATGACTTTTGATTAAGACCACAAACTTAATTTTACTAGTATAATAGTAACTCTCATCTACAATACCCTTCACCCACTAGCCCTGTATGTTCTTATATATAAGAGAGAATGTTAGAACTAGGGTTATTATTTTGGTGAGTAGTTACTATAGACACCCAATTCTAATCACAACTGACTTTCGATCAGACTTCAGATTGATTCTTACTAAATGTTGTAAATTAAGTTTAAGACTCACTAAATATCCAAATTTTATTTGTGCATCATTTATCAATACTAAAAATCATGTTGAGGCATACCTATTTTGAATTTTAACCTATATGAAACAATAATCTCTCACGAATTCATCCCCAATCATCTTACGACATAACAAGTATCAATTTGGCTTATAGACCCATTAAGTAGGACACCTGATCAAATATTGAAAGAGCTAAAATGATAATCAAAATGAATCATCTAATTAAAAAAGATTAAATACTTATTTCAATTACCTAAAAATCAAAATATTAAGCCTTTTCATCATTGCATTTATGAGTTGTCAAGCTCTTCCAAAATATCTAATTTGATAGCCATACCTAGTAATTGAAAATCATAATTATATAACAACTTTTAACTCAACTGAAGTTAGCCTCAACTCACCTAGGGTTAATTTTAACCTATTCCATGTTTAAACTCAACCTTAATTCATCTTGAGTAAGAGTTAATTCTTGAGGCTATAAATACAAGGCCATACCTATTAATTTTTAAGCTCTTTTGGTGTAAAGTTATTATGTCTAAATATCTTTAATTTTTTTGATAGAGTAGTGTTATAATGCCAATTTGGAGGCTACTTTTGATTCATTCTTTTGGAGGCTTCATTAGATTCAAAAGTCATATATAAGCATCCCGATTCATTGCTATTTTTTGTTTCATCATTATACTTGGGTACCTCATCAGGTTTAATTAATGGGACCTATACTTACAAGATTAAGTCTTTTTCTCTTTTATCACATTATCTAAGTTGGTCTTCAATGGGAGTATTTTTATGTGTCATGCTCACACTTTTTGTGATTTTCACTTTAGATAGTGTCATTACCAAGGTGTGATTTAATATGTGCACACATTTATTTAATACACATTTAATGTTGGTATATATCATCAAACATGTGATAAAGTTAAGTGTATATTTGAAAATGATCTCACCTTTCACTCAACCAATAAAAATATCTCACTCACGTCTTGTTTTCCTATATAAGGATCCTTTATTTCTTTATATAGAAAAATTAAGATGTATTTTTTAACAAAGTCATGTTCTAGTATTGGTTACACATAATCATTATATATTATTTTTTAAATTAATACAATATCTCTTTTAATAGTAAATCTTTTTTATCTCTTATTAACACATATTTATTAATGTTTTCATTATAGAATTTTCCTGAAACCTCCTTTTTTAATATGACATCGCATCTATATTAATGTAATAATACTCATAAAGAAGAATGTCTCTTCAAATTAAAAACATAAAACCTAATATTCAACCAAATAATGAATGGTATGATGAAGAATGGAAATCATATCCAAAATGTTATTTAATGTAAGTTAAGATGAATATATACATCAATGAAACATTTACAAGAAACTATCACATAGAAAATAAGTGTTTTTAAGAAGAAATGAGTCACTAATCCAAAATCTAACACATCATTAAAAAAATGAAACAATTACATTCATGTAGCATTATGTTTGGAGAGATAAATAAGGTGAAAATAGTGGCATTTATACAAGAACTATATGAAAAATAAATTAAGGTGAATGACTACATTATAAATTTTTCTATCAAAAATATAATATATCTCAGAAAAGGACATAAAGGTTGGTATTAAACATGTTGCAAGTGGAAAAACATTTGATCCACATGCTTTATTTGTTAAAATTCTCATATATGGTAGTCTAAATTTGTCAATAAATTTGATATAGTCTCCCTCTATAATGGAAGATCAATAATGCCATTTCTATCTGCAAATAGGGTAACATAAATAAGGTGAGAAATTATAGAATCATCAAGGTCAATACAATTTTTTTCAAGATATATGAATATATTCTAAAGATAAAAATAAGTGGGAAAAATAATATATTAAGAGGACTCCTCCTCAAGCATGGTTTTGAGCTAAGAATTCAACCATTGACCATTTGATTATTCTTAAGAGTTTTTTTTCCCCTTTCCTTTCCTGAGAAAGTATGATGGAGATGTAGTTAATATTTATCTTTTATTTTCATATTTTCAAAAAGATTTTGATACAATTCCTCATAATAATAATGGAATTAGTAAGTATCCATGTTAAGTGGAGAGAAGAAACTTTCTACTTGTATAAAAAATTATTAGTAAAATTGATAGTTCTTATAAATAAAAATAATAAATTCAAAATTAAAAATAAATAAAAATGATAAATTGAACTTATTTATAAATTTATAAATGAACTAGAAAGCATAGAACATTACAAATACACATTGTATGTTATACTTTACTATTATTGATTTATGTAGATAATGTCATATTATTGACAAAGCATAAATAAAATCTTGATAGATAATGTCATATTATTGACAAAGCATAAATAAAATCTTGATAGATATCTTGATGTCATTAAAAAATAAGTTGATATTAATAAAATAAATTCAATGTCAATATTAAAAAATAAGTTGATATTAATAAAATAAAATCAATGTCAACAAAATGAAGGTAATAGTAATAGGGTCTCAATATTAGGATATAATTATTATATGTAATAGTGAGAAATTTGAGGTGCTCGCATTTAAGAAAACAATAGGATTTGGATTTCAATCTAATTATAATAAAATTCTGTTGTTGAAAAGTGGATAACAATGGGTTTGAAATATTTTAAATCCATGAAAAACAAATGCAATGGAACTTGGTTTTGGAGATAGAAATTAAGGATGTTACATCTGAAGGGTAGTTTTGAATTAAAAAAAATCATGACAATTAAAGTTGATTGTCAAATTTAATAATTGGTTATAATGTCTTTCATGCCACAATTAAATTAAATTCATACCATAATTAAATTAAATTAGTAAAATTTAGTAATTGATCGGTTTGCAGTTTAATAATTATCATTCAGGATCCCAAGATATTAAGTTGATGACAATGGCAATGAAAATTGTAACATAGTTTCCTAACATTTGAAAACTGAAGCTAGACCAATAATTTGATCTAGCACATTCAAGAGAAAATGTTATATTTATTATGAAGACTAGTGTAAAATCATCTATAACAGGTTTCAACTTCTTTCCTCTGAATCCTCCTCTGATTCCAACATTAATAATCTTGATGACTAAAACTATTGTAATTCATCTACCTAATCACCCTGTTGCATATTACTGTAGATTCTATCCAATCCTTGATTGACAAAAACCTTAAAATCTCAAGTTATTCCATATTATTATGGAGGCAAGACATTTTTCTAATAAATTATTGTATTCAATTCTGAAATCTTCAGGAAAATAACATGTACAATATTATTCATGCAGGGACTGGATTGTTAAACTTAACAAAATTTGGAGTGTTGAGCTTGAGCCTAAGCTTGCTCACTCTTTTTGGTATCTAATTTATTATGTTCTTACTTTTAGGGTGCAGCTTTTACATATTATAATTTTTTAATACAATTGTCTTACCCATTTTAGATGAGAGTCTTTTAAACACCTATTTTGGTCTTTGTCACAAAGCTCAATTTACTTTGTATTGGATTTAAATCCTTTTTCAGCTCTTCCACCCTAAACCATTCTCTTGGTGTATAGATTTATTTAGGGATAATTCTTAATGGATGGCATATATAGATTTTCTATGGAATTTGCTTAGGGCTATTGTATTATTTCAATTATGAAAAGTTAATAATTCAACATCATTTAATAATGAATAGACATCTTATTAGTTTTTTGTTAATGATAAGGTGACTATTATCCCTTTGGATTTTAAGGTGACAATGTGCCTTATTTTTATAGCCATCTTATATTTTGACATTTTTTTTAATTAATATTAATAACATTAATTTGCATTCCAATAATAAATGTAAGGATAAAAATGACATTATCAAATTATTACTCTGTAAAAGAAATTTTAAAACAAAAAATATTTGACTATCATGAAATCAAAATAAAATATAAATCATCACAAGATTTAACAAGAGCTACGTTGTAGCTATAGTACTTATCTTTTCTAGGGTAGGAAATTGTGAGTGAAACATGTACACAGTTGTGAATGCTACATGTCAAAAGCATTATGTTACATATATTACGATGTTGTTTGCACACTTGGGAATGTTAAGTCACATATGCAAAACACAAATTTATTATACCTAATTGTAGATAACAAATGTATTTGATTGGGAATTAAGTAAATACAAGTTTATTTTCAATAACAATATCATTAACACAAATAACATTTTTGCAAGACATGTATTGTTATTGTACGAGCGTTTTCTAAATACATTTTTTATTTGTAATTGTAGTTGTCTTTTTTGATGAGATTTAATGAAATTAAATTCTAATAGGAAAAAAATAATTATATTTTATGATTTATACAAAATGTTTTCAAAATAATATATTTGTGAAGATCAGCAAGCAATAATTCATTTTAATTGCAAATTTCTCTATAAAATTATTGCAACTATTAATATCATTTTCAAAATGTATTATCTTTTAGCAAAACAACATTGTATAAAGTGAAAGAGTGTAAATTGATACTTGTAGCTCACTCTAAATACATGATTGTTGTCACCATCTCATTTATTGTAGACAAACTATTACAAAATAGTAATGTAATATTTATTTTAAATATATAAATTATATTAATATTTAGTATACTCATATTATTTTACTATTGTAAGATATTGTATCATATTTTGTATATTTTAATATGATATTAATTTGTTATTATATTATTAATGTATTATATTATTATCATAATATTATGTTATATATTATGAATATGTTATTATTTTAATATTATATTAATAATTTTCAAAATTTAATTTTTTTCAAATTGAAAGATAAATAATTATCACTTCCTTTTAAAATGGTTATTCATAGGTGCCTTTTATGCATAGAACACATATAAATCTTATTATATGGATAACACATTGTTTTAAATATTATTGATACTAATATTATTCTAGAATTAAAAAAATTGATCACATTATTATAAGATGTTATATTATATTATATATTTTATATGATATTAATATATATTATTATCATAATATTATATTATATTTTTATTTTAATATATATTAATGTATATATGATATGTTTAAAATTAATTATTTAATAATATTATTATACCATAATAACATAATATAATATTTATTAATTTATAATATAATATATTATAATATGTAAATATCAATATCAATATCAAATTAGATTATTTTAATTAATAATATACTATTAATATTAATAATACTACCAAAATATAATCATTTTTTATTATTATATAAATAAAAATGTGAAGTATAATAATGAGATAAATTGTCATAACATTGTGACTACTAATATAATATATAATACTATTACATAATTCATTAAATGACAAGAGATTGAAACTATCAAATAATATTGATAACAAATTAAAATTAAAATTTAAATTATAAAAAAAAAACTTTGACTTAAAAAATAATTATATTGACCTATTATTAAATATAATTATTAAAATATCAAAAATATGTATCAATAAATATTATAAAAATGACTACTGATTGATATACACCACAAAAATGAGAAAATAATTGATAAAGAATGGTAGAGATCCTCAGAGTAAGAGACACAATTTAATTTAGGAGGAATGCATTAATTAATAATAGGTTTACATGCAGTCTTACACGATATTAAGTATTGACAGTTCTCAGCGAATTATCAGTCAAAAAGTTCACATGTTGTATATGCTTCAAATGTCATGTGAACTCTAAATAAGAAACACCACAATATTTGATAGGTGCATATAGAAGCTTGTAGGCTAAAAAAAAAGAATTTGGAAGCTCATCAAGCGAAGGTAGCATGAAAAGTAATTTTTTGAAGTAGATCATGAACCACAGAATAGTCAAAGGTGGCACCTTGAGAATACCATATAGCAAGCATGGAACCTTTTTGGCTAGTAGTCTATCCTAGGGGAATATGCATCATGAAAAGGAGAAATTAGGGTAAGACATTGATACATTCTTCTCTAACTCATGTCAGTTGGTGATGGGGAGTAGAAGGAGGGAAAGAGCATATGATAAGATGGTGGAGCTTGTAGAGAGGATAATTTTTATTTTTCTATAATATGGAAATGATCTTCATAAGTGATCTATAAAAACATGAAGTGAGGGAGAAGGGAACAAGATAAAGGAAGAAATGTATGAGGAGAATGAACAACACTAAAAAACAACATGATTATATTTTTACTCCTCCTTGATGTTATTTATAGATTATTTTGCCATATGGAAGGCAATGAAAATGCCATAAGAAATTGTATATATAGCACACAATTATAGTAGAATGTCAAACATAATAGCACCATGGTAAAGTAGGAAACACAACATTAAAAGATACTAGGTAATGCTAATGTGACAGATAGAAAGGAAACTCCAGATTAAAAATTGAACTCTATTATGAAATTTAGAATTCTAACATTTCTTTGAAAAAAAATAATCTTAGATGGCAAATTTGACAACTGCATGTGGGTATGTGTAGATGTTATAATAAATTTTACTGATGGTGCTTTTGATTTTTGATTTTGGTAATTATAGGTGGGAGAAGTGGGAGAGGTGTTTGTGATTTTTCAATTATAAGGATAAGTGGAAAGGGGACTACCCAACTAGAGTATCTTGGAGAATTATTTTCTTTTCCATCTGATTTTTCTTCTCAAATTTGTTGTGTACATTTATCAATAAAATCATACACACAACACTTTTATTTTTTTTCTTTTTTCTTAAGCAAGCTTGTAATATAATAATTTGATGCAGATCTAGGTTTACTATGTATGTGGACATTGATCCAATTTGTAGGGTGGATTTTGGGGGCTATTGAAAAGGCCATTGCTAATTTCAGTCCATTATTACTATTAAATTATGATCATTTCAAGTGGAATTGGATTTTTTTGTTGCAACTCTCAAAATGAATGTTAGTGGTAACAGGGTCTATGCTGATTTTTTGACTAGTCAATATTTGTGATTCTTCTGTTAAATTTCTCTAATAGTGAGTTGTGATTTTGAAGTTTCACTACAATTTTGTTAACATCTCCATCTTCTGCTACAAGATAAGTACCCAATTTGGTAGATTTCAAATTCAATCATTCTTTATATTTTGTTTAATGTTTCTTTTTCTGCTAATGGCACCCAATAACATTTGTTTCCCCAAGAGTGAATGGCTAGTTTTATCAAAAAATTACATTTGCAGATGCAATTATTGACCCAAAGTTATTTTATTGAAAAAATTATTGGAATTGCTTGTGGTATGCAACCAAACCTGCGTTTGAATGCACCAAAAAAAATTGTTTTTTTTCCTTTGACAAGGATAAGCAGAAAAAAAAAAAACAAATATACATTGTGGGCTGCCGAATATACCCAACACCCAAATTAGTCTTTTGTGAATCATTGTTTTAACATGGAGTTACTTTTATTTTTTAGACACTATAAAATGATAATTCACCAAAATTTTAATTAAATGCAATTTTTCCAATGAACTCTGTTCACAAACATTAATCGAAGTTTATCGAATAACAAGAAAAATAATAAATTATTCATAATTTTAAGTAGCAGTGATAAATTTACACTAAAAAAAATTATTGATAAATTTGAAACTCCCATACAAATTAATTTACTAAAGTGAAAACAATAATACCTAACACAAACAGGTACTAATAAATAATAATAAATTCTTTCATTCGTTTTATCAAAAACTGCTCTTATCTCAAATTTGTTTATCAAGTTTGAAATGGCGTGGGAAGATCTGCATTATATGCAGAAATCTTTTAGTCCATGAATAGGAGCTCAGACCTAAAAAACAAATTTATTTTCATTGATACAGTTGAAGTATTATAATTTCTGAAGGGTAAGCTTCTATGCATTAACTCACCTACTTGGGAGACATCCCCATCTACCTTCTATACATTAATTTATGAAGGGTAAGATTCTATGAATTGTGATGTATTCTCTTAAAATCATATCCTTCCTCAGGGTTGAGTAGCAATGAGACCTGCCCATTTTGATGTGATGACTTACAACATACTTCAATACTTGATATATTGTGATGTATTCAATCAAAATCAATATCTTCCCCCACAGTTGAGGGAAGAATTTTTTAGAGTAGCCTTCCACTTGATCATCAATATTATTTTATAGAAAAGACATCATTTTCATCAATCAGAAATAGCCTTCCACTTGATGGTACATGTGTTCCTAAAAGTTGGATTATATTATTTTAAAAAAAACAAACATTTTTCAAAATATTCTCTCTTTCTTAACAAATCCAAAATCATTCTCTCTGTCTAAATAAATCAACAATCATTCCCATCAATCTCTTTCTAAATAGATGGAAGAATTTAACTTATATAAAATGGTTTAACAATTACATATGAAAGTAAATCCAAATATTTGAGACAGGTCTACTGGACACTTAAAAATGGTCCTTCAGTGTTAAATTTTCCTTATGATGTTCATATTGATTAAAACAAATGTCACTAAAATTTTATGATAATTTTGGAGACTTGAAACCTGTTTTATGTTTATTTATTTAGATAATTTAATGTCTTTTTGGTTTTGAAGAAATATTTTATATATAGTTATGATATCTATTTTTTTGGTTTTATTTTCTTGTTATAAACTATCATTTTTTGTTTTTATGTGTAGATTATTTGTCAATATTTATTTTGTTATATATGTTATGTTTAATTAAATGATATTAAATGTTAACATTTTTACCTTTTTTAAATTTTGAATTTAATTATTTATAAATAAGGGTGCATGGCACCACATCTCTGCAGCAAGCAGCGGATAGAGTTGGTAGAGTCTGTAGTCAGTAAGCATAAAATCGGTCTTTTAAAATTATAAAAATTGATTTATGTAATTTTATAGAAAACAGATTGTCAAACATATTGAAATTATGAATTGTTTGATTAATTGTAATGAATGCATTTTTAGAAACCCATCATAAAAATAAATATATTGATTTTATATTTTGTATTGAGCTAAGTGGTGGAGATGTTGAATACTAATAGCATAGGCCTTTATTTTTTGATTGTTACCTTTGTAAAAGATCATGAAGTAATCAATCTATTGCTTGTATTGAAGGCGTAGAACAAAATATCTTACACTTGTTAGCTAGTGAACAACACTTAATCTTATTCATTATGTATCAAGAGAGAGGGTTAAAAACATTTAATATAGATAAAATATTTATTATTAATACTGACATATAAGTAAAGCTTCATTCTAAAAACTAATAAGATAATATTTATCACTAAAGTCAATATTAAATTTCTATGTAACATGGTTTGAGTAAAATTCTTAGAGAAATGCAAAACTTTTTGAAGTCATCCCATTGAATTTGTAACAACTATAAAATAAAGTATGAAATTATATATTTGAATTGTAAATTATATAATTACATGAATAAAATACAAAATGAATGTAAAACTCATCTTAAACAGTATAAATAATTTATGTAAATCTTATTAGACACCAGAAATTGATTTATTTATGTTTCAGTTTAGTAGAAATTGATGAAAATTTACTTAGTTAGAGTAGTTGATGGAAATAAATAAAAAAATATTAAACCATGCATGGTATATAAAGTCTATGAATGAGCCAAGTATTAAAGAATAACATTTTATTGCACATATTGTTTTCAATCCATAAAAACTGTATTATGTCATTTGTTGTTACGAAAAAGCTTTATGTAATATATAAGTAGTTATTTGTAGATTATCCAAGGCAATATGCTTGTTTCAATTGAATCTTTTTGAATTTATTGAAAGTAGAAAACTTGGATAAAAACTTTAAGATTATAACATTTTCCATATTCTCAATTTGACTTTTTCTTGTTCCTAATCCTAATGATTTATTCTATTATGTATACAAACATTAAAAAGTGTTAAGAATTAACACAATCAGTAATAGAAAAGAGTAAAAATCAAGTAACATAATCAATAATAAAAAAATAAAAACATGTCTGTGATTTCTTCATGAAGTTTTTGGGATCCTATTAAACATGAAATTCATCGGCCACTACCATCACTGCATACAAAGTTTCCGTATATGGCCACAAATCCATGAGCCAAAAAGCCAACACAATTAATTCTTTGATATCTATAATATGAAAGTTTTTGTTTATGTTTCTAGAATTGGAAATGGGTTACCTTATCATTATATTATTTCCTTGATAAAAGTTCAGGGGCAATGTAAGTATGAACACAAGAGTATGTTATTTCGAGATTAATAACAATTACAATAGAATTTAGGTCTTGTTAAAACTCACAAAAAAATACATTCATAAGACCATAATTATTTCCATAGTGATACACGCTACAAATAGAATACAATACATTAATTAAATTTATAATCAAATGGTGTTTTGTATTATAGAGAGTATGTTTTAGATAACTAATAACCTTTGCATTGTAATGACATTTAATCAGTGACATTTCAACACTTAAAATAAAATTAATTAGGCTTAGACATGATATATTTTATTAGTTTATCATCCATGTTACTTAATATTTGTCAAGTCTCTCTCTCTCTCTCTCTCTCTCTCTCTCTCTGTGTGTGTGTGTGTGTGTGTGTGTGTGTGTGTGTGTGTGTGTGTGTGTGTGTGTGTGTGTGTGTGTGTGTGTGTGTGTGTGTGTGTGTGTGTGTGTGTGTGTGCGCGCGCGCACGCACGTGGATGCATGTGTGTGTTTTCAAGAACATAAAACATGATTTATCATGTTTTCAAAGTTAGTAAAAAAATTTCAAACATGCTAAACTTCTTAACATTGAATATGGGATAAACACAAATGTCAACTGGATTGAGATTTAATATAGAGACACTTAGTATCAATGAATTATTATATGTTAAAGTTTGAATCCAAATAATGTCAAATTTTCTAAATTCAGGGACTACGTACAAACTAGTCAAAAAAAAATCTTATGTGGAATTAAAATCCAAATGTTAAATGATTGGTACATTTTTAGAAACTCAAATCCATACTTCTCCAATGAAGTATTCATATAAAATTTATTGTAAACTGGTATAATAAGATATTGAAACATTTGAGGATAATAAAAAATTTAAAACATTTAGATCAACATCAAGCAAGGAAAAAAATTGCAAGGCTTATGTCTAGGAAGTAGATGGTGATTCCTATTTTTATTGGATTTCATGGATTGAAGATAATATATTATGCATATGTGTGTAAGTTATAATTTATAATTGTGAACAATTACTGAGATTGGGAAATCATAAACAATGGGTGGGGATAAAATACAATAAACTTTAGAATAATATAATACTTTATTATAGATGAAAATTACAAATAATTAATGCTATGTTTTAAAAATTTTGTAGCATAGAATAGAATATTTGAGGAAAAAAAAAAAACTTAGGTAGATATATAGTAAAATGTGTATGAAACCAACATGAACAGTTCCAGTGGAATCAATAATGAATGCAACAGTCATGTCACTCACCTTATCATTAATGAAAAGCAAGTCTTCTCCATCTTTACTCTTTTACGAGAGGAAGTGCTCGTTATATAGGAAAGCCTAGACACATACATCACATAAACACATTAATGAAAAACTATATAAGACAAAATAATAAAGATATCAGAGTCATGTCCCAAGATTAAATCATAAATAAATATTGAAGCAATTATTGAATTGAAGGGACCAAGCAAACTAAAACAAAAAAGAATTGGATGCAATAACTTGTATTAGAGAAGGCATTAGGGCACTTTATGATTTATAAAACATGCATGATGTACAATGTAACTAATTTCATATTATTTTTCCAAATAAACTTGTTTGAGTATCTTTAGGTGCCATTAGGAAAATATTAAAGGCCACCCATGTATGAAGGCATTGAATTGCAGTAACCACTAGCAAATGTAATAAAAAATGCATCAAATTGAATAACCTAGCATGAAAATTAGAATCAAAACATTTCAGGACATATTAAATTAAAACAAAAGGCACAAGTTGAAATTTAAAAGATCACTACATGAGGATTGAGATAAAGAGCTTGGTAGTAGCATTGAGCAAATTTAGTCAATCTTTCTTTCCATATTTATGTATTGAAAAGATTGCAACATGCATTTCTAAATTTATTGTATCTTAAAATTGAAAACATAACAATAAAAAATAGTGTAAGTGCAAGAAAATGAAATATTTTAGTCTTAGTTATGACCATTATTTTCCAATTGTTATGGTAAGCAAAATATGAAATAAGCCTAGTCATTGAATTGTATGCTAGTTTTTTTTACTTTTTAAACTAGGCATGTTCATAGGATTGAGACAAGGCAAACCATATGAACATGATGACCTTGTTAAATTTTTAGATAATTGTTTGGGAAAAAGTTGCACAAAAAGAGAAGATGGATTAGTCTTGGGCATAGCACAAACATTATGACAAAACAAGGTTAGTCAATTTAATAACAACATTTTTATGGGAATGACTAGACATGGATAGAGACAAATGCTTGTTACCAAGTATTTTGGTTACAACTTTCATTTTTTCTAGTACTTAGAGGCTTTTTAGTATTAGAGCTACTAACGCAGGTGTATGTAATGCTTTGTGGTTATGTCTACAATTCTTTATTTTCACCTAACCATAACTTGTAGTGCTATTGTTATATGGCATGTGAAACATCCATGAAAATTATTTTAATATTATTCCCATTTTGAAAAATACAAAGCACAATCGATAACTTACATGTATTTAAATCATCTTTTAGTTCAAAATCTTAAAACATTCAATGATCATCACCCCTAACATTGTTGCTATTTGAAAGATTTCAAAATAAAATGCATAACTTATGTGTGTATAAACACACAAATATGTGTGAGTGTGACTCTATATATATAGAGACACACATTATACATTACAAATATTAAGCCCTTGTTAATATTTTTGATTGCTACATAACTAGTATTGAAGTTCACCATTATTGTATTATCAATCTCTCTTTGCAAAACTTTTGGTGAGGAACACCAGCAGCGCTTTCAAGGCATCACATATGATAAAATTATATGTAATATCAGTTGTTGGAAACCGCTTTTATGTCAATTTACCATCACCTTCTTATTTAAACCGTACGGTTTTACATTTGATAAAAAATTTCATTCGTTTTATATTTGATAAAAAAATTCATTCATTTTATATTTGATAAAAGATTTTGGATTTGTTTTATCGAAATACCATTTCGAAAACTGTTCAGTTCTTAAATAACATATATAATCCATTTTTTATATGATTTTGAATTAAATTTTAGTAAAAAAATATAAATTAATTATTAATTAAAAATTTACAATCATTAAAATTGGTATTATTAATTAGAAATGCTGCTATAAAATCCATATTGATATCATTGTTTCATGACAATAATATAAAACCCATGACAACATCTTCAATTAATGATGTCAAGTATATAAATTACTGAGTGAGAAAAAATAATTTTTCTATAAATTAATTTTGATTTTCTTTTTATATTCATCACTACTTTACAATCAATTGTTCTTATACAATTGAACAACTTCATTGAAAAAAATAATTATAAATAAATATACATATATATATACATGCTCAACACAAACATTGAAGTTTACTGTGAGTGGTCACATCAAAATAAGCAACTCTCGTTGCTACTCTAAAATTTTTCCCTCAACCAAAATGGGGAGGATATGATTTTGAGAGAATACATCACAGTTCATGGCGAATAAAGCTGGTAAGTTAAAGAATTATAAATACTCCAACTGCACTATCTGTATGAATTAAAACAAATTGTTTTTCAGGTCTGAAGCGGCGTGGGAAGAGTTGCAGATTACGTTGGAAGAACTATGTTCGTCGTGGCATTAAGCGCGGAAACATTTCAGTCGATGAAGAGAAGCTCATTATAAGATTGCATGGACTACAATCCTTCTCTGACAGACTCTTCTTGCTGAGATAAGTGTTCCGGTCATTCCTGATTTCGTTATTGGTTCGACTCATCTGTCGATCTGCTATCAGTGATCACCTGCAGATAACAAACCATAAAAGTCGCACTTACATCCATTAACCTTTCCAATAATAGTATTAAATGTAACGGTATTAAGCGGAAGTATTGAGGTGATACTTATTGCCAACTAGTCCATGCAATCTTATAATGAGCTCCTCTTCATCGACTAAAATGTTTCCGCGCTTAATGCCAGGATGAACATAGTTCATCCTCCGTAATCTGCAACTCTTCCCACACCGCTTTAGACCTGAAAAACATATTATATTTCATTAATACTAGTAGTGAAGCTGAAGAATTATAATTTCTGAACGGTAAGAATCCATGCATGAACTAACCTGCTTTCTTGGGGGAAGAATCCTTCGCCATGAATACATTGTGATGTATTCAGTCAAAATCGTATCCTCCCCCGCGATTGAGGAAAGAATCTTTAGAGCAACAACGAGACCTGCCCATTTTGATATGATGACTGATGAATAACAGCAAAGTTCATTGCTTGTGTTGATGAGGGTAGGAGGATGAACATGTATACATTGAAAATAGTCCACTAATTTTTGAACACTTGGCAGCTTCGTATTTGGCAACAATGCTGGCGTTCCTAAATAAAATTACACCATTTGATTTCGACACAAATGATTATGAGAGAACACAACGCTTTTGTCGTTTTGGTATCAAGTAGGTTTTACGGACCCCGGCCATAAGTCAGAGCCTTAAAGTTTTAAGCCACCACTCACTTTCATTTGGACAGAAATATCGTTTTGGTATCAATTAGGTATTACGATCCACACTATACATGATTTTTAAATCAATTGGATAGAAATGATGGATTAGAGGATATTGACTTTTATTTTTTTTCGGTATCAATTAAATTTTATGGCCCCACATCATAACTTGATTCTTGAAGTTTCAAGCTGTGATCCACTTTCAATTAAAGATAGATGTCATTTACTTCATCTTACCTCAATAATTTTTTTTATTATTGTCCACTAAATCTCGTGATGATGTACATTACATTTTAGCCTCACAATAGTCAAATATCGTCTTGTATTTAATTTTCTCTTATAAAGTGTTAATTTGATAAGGTTTGTTTTTTTTATCATTGCATTTACTATTGAAACCTATTAGTATTATTATTAGTAGTTGCTTTAAAGGTGCAAGTTATGCCAGAAAGGATGACATAATTTAATTTATTTATACATACTTTTATAAAGGAAAAGACTATAAATCGATAGTCGTACTTCATTTGAAACCCATGGATGCTTACCTCATATCATCTTTTGTGAACAAAGTTTCAAAAAATAATAATTTAATATTTCTAGTGAAGGTGATGATGGAAAATGAGGTTGTGTGTTCCTTCATATGATACCACGTTGTTTGGAGAGAAGATGTTATGTTTCACGATGAGTATAAGCAATAACAAAATGCTAAGAAAAGGCAAGGCCATACAAACTATAAAAATGATTAAATATTTCAAGGTGCACTAAGTAATGATGGTAAAATATAATGACAAGAGATGTCAAGGGACGGACTTAATGAAAAATATATAAAGTTCAATGAAAGTAATGAAAAATATAAAGCAACAACATAAGTAACAAGAAGGTCAAAGCTATTTGAAGAAACATATTTGATGACAGTATTTTTGAGAAAAGAAATATCTCCCAAAGGAACATACAACAAGTTGAAGAACAATAAAATTGGTCTATGAAAAATTGTGAAGAAAATCAATTACAATGCTTATGAGGTAAGGTTATCACAAAATTTTGATACCTTTTCATTATTTAATGTTTTAGATCTATATAATTTTCATGAAGAAGATGATGAAGGGGAAGAATATGAAGAATTAGATTGGAAGCAACAGGTACCAAAGAAGAAGAAAGAAAAGTTGGTGTAGGGTCTGGACAAGAAGACAATGACAACAATACAAGGAAGTTATTACAGGGATTTGGTATAGTGCGAAGGACTAAAACATGAAGACAAACTTGGATTTAGAATTGGAGTTGAAAAACATTGACAAGAAAAAAAGTTAGGAGTATAATCATGGCAACTCGCAGGCATTAATGTTTTTCAATGAGAGGAGAAAGATGTAGAGACATATCTTCCTGAGGCCATGACTTTTGACTTGTTAACCCGATTGAGATCTCATTCATGGTAAAATTAAGATAAAAGAAAGAAGAATGCAAATATAACTTGATTCTCCTATTAGGGCCAATTCTAAGATGTTTAAAGATCTATATGAGATCATCTAAGTGTTAGAAATTGCATTCTAGTATTTTTAGTGATGCTAAAAATAACAAAAATCATATAACTTTGTAATTGAACGTGAACTTGGGTTGAAACTTGTAAAACACAATGATTTTAGTATATAAAGGATATGTTTAAAATTTTAGGCCCATCTAAACTTGTATGCAAAATTTATTATAAAAAACATGTTATTTATAGTAGAGGTAGTTAACTTTAAGTAGTTTATTTTATTTTATTAGATTTTTTAATTTTGCATGTCAACTCCAATTTCGAGTTGAGGTTTATTTAAAGACTTTTATGTAATAATTTTATTCATTCAACGTAAATCAATAAATATTATGGTTTCACAAAATTTTGAACATAATGCATATTGATATTTATGCTTTGATATTCTACAATTTCATCATATTTAATAAAATATAATATTATTAATATAAAAAAAAATTATATATAGTATCTATTCAGGTTTCTTTAAGTCCGTCCCTTGACATATCTTGTCATTATATTTACCATCATTACTTAGTGCACCTTGAAATATTTATTCACTTTCATAGTTTGTATGGCCTTGCCTTTTCTTAGCATTTCGTTACTGCTCATATTCATTGTGAAACATAACATCTTCTCTCCAAACAACGTGGTATCATATGAAGGAACACACAACCTCATTTTCCATCATCACTTTCACTAGAAATATTAAATTATTATTTTTTGAAAATTTGTTCACAAAAGATGATACGAGGTAAGCATCCATGGATTTCAAATGAAATACGACTATCGATTTATACTCTTTTCCTTTATAAAAGTATGTATAAAAAAATTAGATATAAGACGATATTTGACTATAGTGAGGCTAAAATGTAATGTACATCATCACAAGATTTAGTGGACAATAATAAAAAATTTTATTGATGTAAGATGAAGTAAATGACAGCTATCTTTAATTGAAAGTGGATCACAGCTTGAAACTTCAAAAATCAAGTTATGATGTGGGGCCATAAAATTTAATTGATACCGAAAAAAAATAAAAATCAATATCCTCTAATCCATCATTTCTATCCAATTGATTTAAAAATCATGTATAGTGTGGATCGTAATACCTAATTGATACCAAAACGATATTTCTGTCCAAATGAAAGTGAGTGGTGGCTTAAAACTTTAAGGCTCTGACTTATGGCCGGGGTCCGTAAAAACTACTTGATACCAAAACGACAAAAGCTTTGTGTTGTCTCATAATCATTTGTGTCGAAATCAAATGGTGTAATTTTATTTAGGAACGCCAGCATTGTTGCCAAATACGAAGCTGCCAAGTGTTCAAAAATTAGTGGACTATTTTCAATGTATACATGTTCATCCTCCTACCCTCATCAACACAAGCAATGAACTTTGCTGTTATTCATCAGTCATCATATCAAAATGGGCAGGTCTCGTTGTTGCTCTAAAGATTCTTTCCTCAATCGCGGGGGAGGATACGATTTTGACTGAATACATCACAATGTATTCATGGCGAAGGATTCTTCCCCCAAGAAAGCAGGTTAGTTCATGCATGGATGCTTACCGTTCAGAAATTATAATTCTTCAACTTCACTACCAGTATTAATGAAATATAATATGTTTTTCAGGTCTAAAGCGGTGTGGGAAGCGTTGCAGATTACGGAGGATGAACTATGTTCATCCTGGCATTAAGCGCGGAAACATTTTAGTCGATGAAGAGGAGCTCATTATAAGATTGCATGGACTAGTTGGCAATAAGTATCACCTCAATACTTCTGCTTAATACCGTTACATTTAATACTATTATTGGAAAGGTTAATGGATATAAGTGCGACTTTTATGGTTTGTTATCTGCAGGTGATCACTGATAGCAGATCGACAGCCGAGTCGAACCAATAACGAAATCAGGAATGACCGGAACACTTATCTCAGCAAGAAGAGTCTGTCAGAGAAGGATTGTAGTCCATGCAATCTTATAATGAGCTTCTCTTCATCGACTGAAATGTTTCCGCGCTTAATGCCATGACGAACATAGTTCTTCCAACGTAATCTGCAACTCTTCCCACGCCGCTTCAGACCTGAAAAACAATTTGTTTTAATTCATACAGATAGTGCAGTTGGAGTATTTATAATTCTTTAACTTACCAGCTTTATTCGCCATGAATTGTGATGTATTCTCTCAAAATCATATCCTCCCCATTTTGGTTGAGGGAAAGTTTTTAGAGTAGCAACGAGAGTTGCTTATTTTGATGTGACCACTTACAGTAAACTTCAATGTTTGTGTTGAGCATGTATATGTATATGTATATTTATTTATAATTAATTTTTTTAACGAACTTGTTCAATTGTATAAGAACAATTGATTGTAAAGTAGTGATGATTTTATTACATATAATTTTATCATATGTGATGCCTTGAAAGCGCAGCTGGTGTTCGTCACCAAAAGTTTTACAAAGAGAGATTGATAATACAATAAGGGTGAAGTTCAATACTAGTTATGTAGCAAGCAAAAATATTAACAAGGGCTTACTATTTGTAATGTATAATGTGTGTCTATATATATATAGAGTCACACACACATATTTGTGTGTTTATACACACATATAAGTTATGCATTTTATTTTGAAATCTTTCATATAGGGATAATGTTAGGGGTAATGATTACTGAATGTTTTAAGATTTTAAACTAAAAGATGATTTAAATACATGTAAGTTATCGATTGTGCTTTGTATTTTTTGAAATGAGAATAATATTAAAATAATTTTCATGGATGTTTCACATGCCCTATAACAATAGCACTACTAGTTATGGTCACGTGAAAATAAAAAATTGTAGTGATAACCACAAAGCATTACATACACCTGCATTAGTAGCTCTAATACTAAAAGCCTCTAAGTACTAGAAAAAATGAAAGTTGTAACCAAAATACTTGGTAACAAGCATTTGTCTCTATCCATGTCTAGTCATTCCCATAAAAATGTTGTTATTAAATTAACTAACCTTGTTTTGTCATAATGTTTGTGCTATGCAATTGTTTATGCCCTAGAATAATCCATCTTCTTTTTCTGTGCAACTTTTTCCCAAATAATTATCCAAGAATTTAACAAGGTCATCATGTTTGTATGGTTTGCCTTGTCTCAATCCTACGAACACGCCTAGTTTAAAAAGTAAAAAAAACTAGCATACAATTCAATGAATAGGCTTATTTCATATTTTTCTTACCATAACAATTGGAAAATAAATGGTCATAACTAAGACTAAAATATTTCCTTTTCTTGCACTTACACTATTTTTTATTGTTATGTTTTCAATTTTAAGCTACAATAAATTTAGAAACGCATGTTGCAATCTTTTCAATACATAAATATGGAAAGAAAGCTTGACTAAATTTGCTCAATGCTACTACCAAGCTCTTTATCTCAATCCTCCTGTAGTGATATTTTATCTTTCAACTTGTGCCTTTTGTTTTGATTTAATACGCCCTTAAATGTTTTGATTCTAATTTTTATGCTAGGTTATTCAATTTGATGCATTTTTAATTACGTTTGCCAGTGGGTACTCCAATTCAATGCCTTCATATATGGGTGGCCTTTAATATTTTCCTAATGGCACCAAAAGATACTCAAACAAGTTTATTTGGAAAAATAATATGAAATTAGTTACATTGTACATCATGCATGTTTTATAAATAATACATTGCCCTAATGCCTTCTCTAATACAAGTTATTGCATCCAATTCTTTTTTGTTTTAGTTTTCTTGGTCCCTTCAATTCAATAATTGCTTCACTATTTATTCATGATTTAATCTTGGGACATGACTCTGATATCTTCATTATTTTGTCGTATATAGTTTTTCATTAATGTGTTTATGTGATGTATGTGTCTAGGCTTTCCTATATAACGAGCATTTCCTCTCGTAAAAGAGTAAAGATGGAGAAGACTTGCTTTTCATTAATGATAAAGTGAGCGACATGACTGTTGCATTCATTATTGATTCCACTGGAGATGTTCATGTTGGTTTCATACACATTTTACTATATATCTGTCTAAGTATTATTTTTCTTCCTCAAATCTTCTATTCTATGCTACGAAACTTTTAAAACATAGCATTAATTATTTGTTGTTTTCATCTATAATAAAGCATTATATTATTCTAAAGTTTATTTTATTTTAGCCCCACCTATTATTTATGATTTTCCAATCTCAGTAATTATTCATAATTATAATTTATAACTTACACACATATGCATAATAGATTATCTTCAATCCACGAAATCCAATAAAAATAGGAATCACCATCTACTTCCTTGACATAAGCCTTGCAATTTTTTTCCTTGCTTTATGTTGATCTAAATGTTTTAAAAATTTTATTATCCTCAAATGTTTCAATTTCTTATTCTACCAGTTTACAATAAAGTTTATATGACTACTTCATTGGAGAAGTATGGATTTGAGTTTCTAAAAATGTACCAGTCATTTAACATTTGGATTTTAATTCCACATAAGATATTTTTTTTACTAGTTTGTACGTAGTCCTTGAATTTAGAAAATTTGACATTATTTGGCTTCAAACTTTAACATTTAATAATTCATTGATACTAAGTGTCTCTATGTTAAATCTCAATCCAGTTGACATTTGTGTTTATCCCATATTCAATGCTAAGTAGTTTAACATGTTTGAAATTTTTTTACTAACTTTGAAAACATGATAAATCATGTTTTATGTTCTTGCAAACACACACATGCATGCACATGCACACGCATGCACGCACGCGCATGCGTATGCGCACGCGCGCGCGCGCGCACACACACACACACACACACACACACACACACACACACACACACACACACACACACACACACACACACACACACACACACACACACACACACACACACACACACACACACACACACACCTGTCTCAAATATTTGGATTTACTTTCGTATGTAATTGTTAAACCATTTTATATAAGTTAAATTCTTTCATCTATTTAGAAAGAGATTGATGGGAATGATTGTTGGTTTCTTTAGATAGAGAGATTGATTTTAGATTTGTTATAGAAAGAGAGAATATTTTGAAAAATGTTTGTTTTTTTAAATAATATAACCCAACTTTTAGGAACACATGTACCATCAAGTCAAAGGCTATTTCTGATTGATGAAAATGATGTTTTTTCTATAAAATAATATTGATGATCAAGTGGAAGGATACTCAAAAAAATTATTCCCTCAAATGTGGGGGAAGATATTGATTTTGATTGAATACATCACAATATATCAAGTATTGATGTATGTTGTAAGTCATCACATCAAAATGGGCAGGTCTCATTGTTGCTCATCCCCAGGGAAGGATATGATTTTAAGAGAATACATCACAATCCATAGAATCTTACCCTTCATAAATTAATGTATATAAGGTAGATGGGGATGTCTCCCAAGTAGGTGAGTTAATGCATAGAAGCTTACCCTTCAGAAATTATAATACTTCAACTGTATCAATGAAAATACATTTGTTTTTTAGGTCTAAGATCCTCTTCATGGAATGAAATATTTCCGCATATAATGCAAATATTCCCATGCCATATCAAACTTGAAAAACAAATTTGAGATAAGAACAATTTTTGATAAAATGGATGAAAGAATTTATTATTATTATTATTTATTAATACCTATTTTTGTTAGGTATTATTGTTTTCACTTTAGTAAATTAATTTGTATGGGAGTTTCAAATTTATCAATAATTTTTTTTAGTGTAAATTTATCACTACTACTTAAAATTATGAATAATTTATTACTTTTCTTGTTATCTGATAAACTTCGATTAATGTTTGTGAACAGGATCCATTGAAAAAATTTCATTTAATTAAAATTTTGGTGAATTATAATTTTGTAATGTTTGAGTAAATGAAAGTAACTCCATGTTGAAACAATGATTCACAAAATATTAATTTGGGTGATTGGTATATTCGGCAACCCACAATGTATATTTTTTTTTTTACTGCTTATCCTTGTCAAAGGAAAAAAAGGCTATTTTTTTTGGTGCATTCAAACCCAGGTTTGGTTGCATACCACAAGAAATTCCAATAATTTTTGTAGTAAAATAACTTTGGGTCAATAATTACATCTGCAAATGTAATTTTTCGATAAAACTAGTCTTCCACTGTTAGGGAAACAAATGTTATTAGGTGCCATTAGCAGAAAAAGAAACATTAAACAAAATATAAAGAATGATTGAATTTGAAATATACCGAATTCGGTAATTATATTATAGCAGAAGATGGAGATGTTAACAAAATTGCAGTGAAACTTCAAAATCACAACTCACCATTAGAGAAATTTAACAGAAAAATCACAAATTTTGACTAGTCAAAAAATCAGCATAGACCCTGTTACCACTAACATTCATTTTGAGAGTTGCAACAAAAAAATCCAATTCCACTTGAAATGATCACCATTTAATAGTAATAATGGACTCAAATTAGCAAAAGCCTTTTCAATAGCCCCCAAAAATCCACCCTACAAATTGGATCACTATCCACATACATAGTAAACCTAGATCTGCATTAAATTATTATATTACAAGCTTGCTTATGAAAAAAGAAAACAATAAAAGTGTTGTGTGTATTATTTTATTGATAAATGTACAAAATAAATTTGAGAAGAAAAATTAGATGGAAAAGAAAATAATTCTCCAAGATACTCTAGTTGGGTAGTCCCCTTTCCACTTATCCTTATAATTGAAAAATCACAAACACCTGTTCCACTTCTCCTACCTATAATTACCAAAAGCAAAAATCAAAAGCACAATCAGTAAAATTTATTATAACTTCCACACATACCCACATGTAGTTGTCAAATTTGCCATCTAAGATTATTTTTTAAAATTTTTTTCAAAGAAATGTTAGGATTCTAAATTTCATAATAGAGTTCATTTTTTAATATGGAGTTTCCTTTTTATCTATCACATTAGCCTTTCCTAGTATCTTTTAATGTTGTGTTTCCTACTTTACCTTGGTGCTGTTATGTATGACATTCTACTATAATTGTGTTCTATATATACAATTTCTTATGGCATTTTCATTGCCTTCCATATGGCAAAATAATCTATAAATAACATCAAGGAGGAGTAAAAATATAATCATGCTCTTTTTAGTGTTGTTCATACTCCTCATACATTTCTTCCTTTATCTTATTCCCTTCTCCCTCACTTCACATTTTTACAAAGAACTTATGAAGATCATTTCCATATTATAGAAAAATAAAAATTATCCTCTCTACAAGTTCCACCATCTTATCATATGCTCTTTCCCTCCTGCTACTCCCCATCACCAACTGACATGGGTTAGAGAATAATGTATCAATGTCTTACCCTAATTTCTCCTTTTCATGATGCATTTTCCCCTAGGATAGACTACTAGCTAAAAAGGTTCCATCCTTGCTATATGGTATTCTCAAGGTGCCACCTTTGACTATTCTGTGGTTCATGATCTACTTCAAAAAAATACTTTTCATGCTACCTTCGCTTGATGAGATTCCAAATTATATTTTTTCAGCCTACTAACCTCTATTTGCACCTATCAAATGTTGTGGTGTTTCTTATTTAGAGTTCACATGACATTTGGAGCATATACAATATGTGAACTTTTTAACTGATAATTCGTTGAGAACTGTCAATAGTTAATATCGTGTAAGCCTGCATGTAGACCTATCATTAATTAATGCATGCCTCCTAAATTAAATTGTGTCTCTTACTCTGAGGATCTCTACCATTATTTATCAATTATTTTCTCATTTTTGTGGTGTATATTAATTAGTAGTCATTTTTATAATATTTATTGATACATATTTTTGATATTTTAATAATTATATTTAATAATAGGTCAATATAATTATTTTTTAAGTCAAAGACTTTTTTTTTATAATTTACATTTTAGTTTTAATTTGTTATCAATATTATTTGATAGTTTCAATCTCTTGTCATTTAAAGAATTATGTAATAGTATTATATATTATATTAGTAGTCACAATGTTATGACAATTTAGCTCATTATTATACTTCACATTTTTATTTATATAATAATAAAAAATGATTATATTTTGGTAGTATTATTAATATTAATAGTATATTATTAATTAAAATAATTTAATTCAATATTGATATTGATATTTACATATTATAATATATTATATTATAAATTAATATATATTATATTATGTTATTATAGTATAATAATATTATTAAATAATTAATTTTAAACATATCATATATACATTAATATATATTAAAATAAAAATATAATATAATATTATGATAATAATATATATTAATATCATATAAAAATATATAATATAACATCTTATAATAATATGATAATTTTTTTTAATTCTAGAATAATATTAGTATCAATAATATTTAAAACAATGTGTTATCCATCTAATAAGCTTTATATGTGTTCTACGCATAAAAGGCACCTATGAATAACCATTTGAAAAGGAAGTGATGATTATTTATCTTTCAATATGAAAAAAATTAAATTTTGAAAATTATTAATATAATATTAAAATAATAACATATTCATAACATATAACATAATATTATGATAATAATATAATAACAAATTAATATCATATAAAAATATATAAAATATGATACAATATCTTACAATAGTAAAATAATATGAGTATACTAAATATTATTAGAATTTATATATTTAAAATAAATATTACATTATTATTTTGTAATAGTTTGTCTACAATAAATGAGATGGTGACAACAATCATGTATTTAGAGTGAGCTACAAGTATCAATTTACACTCTTTCACTTTATACAATGTTGTTTTGCTAAAAGATAATACATTTTGAAAATGATATTAATAGTTGCAATAATTTTATAGAGAAATTTGCAATTAAAATGAACTATTGCTTGTTGATCTTCACAAATATATTATTTTGAAAACATTCTGTATAAATCATAGAATCTAATTATTTTTTTCCTATTAGAATTTAATTTCATTAAATCTCATCAAAAAAGACAATTACAATTACAAATAAAAAATGTATTTAGAAAACGCTCATACAATAACAAAACATGTCTTGCAAAAATGTTATTTGTGTTAATGATATTGTTATTGAAAATAAACTTGTATTTACTTAATTCCCAATCAAATACATTTGTTATCTACAATTAGGTATAAGAAATTTGTGTTTTGCATATGTGACTTAACATTCCCAAGTGTGCAAACAACATCATAATATATGTAACATAATGCTTTTGACATGTAGCATTCACAACTATGTACATGTTTCACTCACAATTTCCTACCCTACAAAAGATAGGTACTATAGCTACAATGTAGCTCTTGTTAAATCTTGTGATGATTTATATTATATTTTGATTTCATGATAGTCAAATATTTTTTGTTTTTAAATTTCTTTTACAGAGTAATAATTTGATAATGTCATTTTTATCCTTACATTTATTACTGGAATGCAAATTAATGTTATTAATATTAATTAAAAAAATATCAAAACATAAGATGGCTATAAAAATAAGGCACATTGTCACCTTAAAATCCAAAGGGATAATAGTCACCTTATCATTAACAAAAAACTAATAAGATGTCTATTCATTATTAAATGATGTTGAATTATTAACTTTTCATAATTGAAATAATACAATAGCCCTAAGAAAATTCAATAGAAAATCTATATATGCCATCCATTACGAATTATCCCTAAATAAATCTATACACCAAGAGAATGGTTTAGGGTGGAAGAGCTGAAAAAGGATTTGAATCCAATACAAAGTAAATTGAGCTTTGTGATAAAGACCAAAATAGGTGTTTAAAAGACTCTCATCTAAAATGGGTAAGACATTCGTATTAAAAAATTATAATATGTAAAAGATGCACCCTAAAAGTAAGACCATAATAAAGTAGATACCAAAAAGAGTGAGCAAGCTTAGGCTCAAGCTCAACATTCCAAATTTTGTTAAGTTTAACAATGTAACATGGGACTATCTGCTTTCCCAATATATATTATGCTAATCATAAAGAGTTTTAAATAACCTGATACCATGTTATTCCATGGTTCCCAAGACATCAATCCATCAATCGAGCAAATAATATGGAAATCAATATGTATGAGGGTCTTAGGATCTTGGTCTACCAACCAAGACATCATGTAAAAATAAATAAGCAAGATTCTCTCAAGATATCGGTCCATTAGCCAATATAATCATGTGTCAATAAAATATAAGAGGCTCTCAGGACATTGGTCCACTAGTCAATATAATCATGTGATAATAAATATGAAAGAGGATCTAAGGAAATCAATATACTAGCCAATATAATAATGTGCCAATCAATATAGAGGTGGATCTTAGGAGATCAATCCACTAGCCAATATAATCATGTGACAATCAATATGTAGGAGGCTCTCAAGACATCAGTCCACTAGCCAAAATAGTTGATATGCTAATGATTCTTAGGACATTAGTCCAATAGATAGGTCACTATGTAGAGTGAAAGAGACACCTCATTATTATGGAAACACCTCTGTGTCTAAGACTACCATGTCTAGTGGGTGGGAGAATGGTCTTAAGACTTTTTTCACAAGCTTGTCCATCCTTGCCTATATCTATATTATAGCCTAATTATTCCCCCTTATACTCTCCCTACATGACAAATATGGACATACTAACACATGAAACCACCATGGTCAGGCATCAAAATAACTTGAATAAATATTAGTCGATCATGTAAGTACAAAATCAATAAAATGAGACCAAGTAGTCTCAATAATGAAATCAAATTTAACCAAAATTCATAATGAATTCCATGATTAACCTTTTTCTTAAAACATTTAAAGTCAAAATAAAATAATGTTGGTTTACAAAAAACTTTAAATAAAATCTCAAACAACTTAAAATAAGTTTGAGAATCATACATAACATAAATTAGGTCATGATATGATCACTGTCTAGCTCTATGAGCCACTCAAGGGGATAAGGACAAGAGTACCCATTTTGAATGGGTCTACTAGTCACAAGAGCATTCAAGCATATCTTGACTTACTACACCATGCCATGATCAATATGTCAAGGCAATTCCATCATGATTTACATAATTCCTTACTAAGGTAATTCTGACATGGTTCATGGAATTCCTAAGAAAGTTGATTACTCCTTCCATTAATTCATAGCTTGATAAGTTCAATATATTTTGTAGTATCTTATGCATTATATTTTATACATTTTCATTAAAATTTTCAAATCATGTTTCTAAGCAAAACATTTATTCTCAAGAATTCATGATATGCAATATCTGTGCCTATTTAGATGTCAGACTTATGGATAGTCTATATTCACTACCCACTAGGGTGTGCTATTTTGTTGAAATCAGGCCTTATCAAATTTAACATGAGAATTTATATATAATGTTGTATGTAATTAGGTCCCACCTATATGTGTAGACATAATATTGATGGTAATAAAAATGTAAAGCTATTAATTCAAGAGAAGGGAACCTCCACAACTACCACCTTTTGATTCTTATTGTTATATAGTGTTATACTAGTACCCAAGGTAGTTATCAATTCTAACTATCATGATTAAAAAAAACTTCTTTTCATGAGATAAAATAATAATACCAAATGTATTCATTCAAAGTTATTGTCACATAGATTCATAGTAATTCGACAAAATTATTAGTTATTTTATGCTTTCATTCAGCCAATCAGAATTAGATATAAATTTATTTATTGATGGATTTATCATCATAATAATAAGAATGTGAAAGGTTACCTCAATCCATTCCAAATTCTTCATAACTAGGAAGATACACTTATCACCATTTGACATGCACCCATATAAGTCAGGTTATGTTCACATATAAACAAAAAGGCAATTAGCAGCCCAAATCTATCCAACTATAACATGCCAATTTCATGAAAGAATAATTATGCAGAGACATACCTAATTTGGTTAGTTTCAAAGAGATTCATCTTATTTCGTTATCCAAATGCAATATTACCACTCAACTAGTTAGCATAAAGTAACATTAGATTTATTCATAGAGAAATACATAACCTCAATATCTGAGTTTCACCACATCACGGTTCATTAAATGGTTCCAATACTTTGAACAACATGAAAACAATTTATATTGTAAGATTAACCTAAGAATGGACATCCAAGACTGATGATACAAATATCAAACATAAATATGTTGAAGCTAAAAATCAAGAAATGCATAGAAACTATAATTGATGTATCCAAAAATGGAGATGGATTGCATAACAAAGGCTCAAAGTTCACAGCTCTCATAACTCTCAAAGTTGTCATAACTCACAACTAAGTAGCTCACCACAATCCAAAAGACTCCAAATATTCTATATTAGTAAATTTTACAAAGGGAAGTACATATAGGTGGAATTTAAGAGAATCCCAACCATACCATGCATGTGGGCCTAACTTTACCAAAATGGATGGTAGAAAAGCAAGGAATCAACATCGCAATACATGTGGGATAAACTTCTTCAACGTACAAGAAATAACTAAGCAAGCTAAATGGTAAGAAAATAAATATCCTACACCAACACCCCCCTTAAAATTAGCTTAGGTGGGTAGAAGGATTGAGACTCACCAATGAGGCCTAATGAGCTACCCAAGTACCCAAAAAAAAAGAGAGAAAATAGAAAACTAACTATACTTGGTAATGAGTTCCATCACTCTGATGAAGTATACCTCTATTATGTAGATGATGAACTTTGAGTTTAATAAACGATCAAATATACAAGAGAAAAAAGCAAGGAGAAAAGTGTAGGAAAACCTACACTCCAACACTCTTGAGACTAAGCAACAATGACCCCCCAAATTTGGCACTTTAAAATTTTAATGAAATTTCAAAAAAAAATGGCACCAATAGAATGAGCACAAAAAACCACACACTTTTGACAAAAGTGGCACTCAAATCCGAGTAGCCGATCAAAAGTTATTATAAAATCTATTTTCTCATCAATAATAGCCCATTTTAATGAGTTTGCAAAAACATTAAATGCACTTAAGTAAAAGATGAGTGGGAATAACCTTGTAACCAGTCATTGGAACTTAAATTTAACCATGGAGAATTACAAAGTCTCAATTGATCTACCTATGATATATTGTTTTTATTAAAAAAAATACAATAAAAAAATCTTTAGCAATACTCTCCTACTATAATTATTTTTAGTAGCAGTTAGTGAAACTGTGATAACTTTTGCATTTTGTGATAAAATTCAAAAATTAAAAATGATTTGGAAATATAAAAACAAGATACACAAAACCCATAAATTTTTTCAAATGATTATGTACGATTATAGAGCAGTTTGCAGAAGAAAAGATGTATTTTTTGATGAAAAATGACATGCCCTTACAAATGGATGAAAAACATGATGTTATTATTGTAAGGTCTCAATTGTGTTGGGTATATGATAATGACATCCTAGATGAAATAATATCACCCCAAAAGAAGAAAACAATAAGTATTTCCTCCACAATCAGTAAGAAAAAATTCCAAATATAAAACAATATTTTTTTTGTAAATGATAAACTCAAGATCTTAAAATAAAAAACATAAATAATGGTGTTTTTTATTAGCACCCAGAGCTCTGATACCATGTAAGATTCACAAAAGAATGGACATCCAAGACCAATGACAAGAATATTGAACACACAAATCTGTTAAAGCTAAAAATCAAGAAATGAGCAGAAACTATAATTGATGTATTCATAAATGGAGATGGATTGAATAATAAAGACTCGAAGCCCACAGCTCTCAGAAATCTCAAAGTTGTCACAACTCACAACTAAGTATCTCATGATAATCTATAAGACTCCAAATATTCCATATCAATAAAGCTTACAAAAGGATGTACATATAGGTGAAAGTTAGGAGAATACCAACCATACCATGCATGTAAGACTAACTTCCCTAAAATATGCGTAAGAAAGGCAAGGAACCAACATCCCAATACATGTGGCATAAACTTCCCCAATGCACAAAAAGCAACTAAGCAAGCTAAATGGTAGGAAAATAAATATCTTACACCAAAATATATAACCTTCTCACAATCCCAACATACACAATCAATGCATCTGGGGAATTCATAATTTTAAAAGATAGGTTATTATAGTTTTTTCATAATTAAAGTTTAATTAACAACATTTGAGCACTAGTCCAAGCATATCAAGCCAACTTCGTTGAAATTCATAGTCTTTCATTAGTATGGTATCATTATAATAGAAATATGTCTATTTATCTAAGAACTATCATAGGAAAGCAATATGTGCATTTACACACACACACACACACACACACACACACACACACACACACACACACACACACACACACACACACACACACACACACACACACACACACACACACACACACACACACACACACCACTAGGTGATTCAAAACAAGAAGATCTATGATTCTTTTAACTATAATTAGCTCATCATAAGTATAATGCTCTCCTTCAAAATAGAGCAAGAGTTCTTGGAAAAAAATAATATAAGTATCATTAAAGGGGTATAACAAAATATGGTCCTTGAATCTATCCCTCATCAGGAATTCAATATACTTTAATCAGTGTTCTTAGGGAAATTTCATGCATAATGGCCAACAACACCATAATTGAAGCAAGCACACAAGGTAGTATCCTTTCTAGATTATTCCCATAGGGCTTTACATGGTTTCGAACTTAGATTTTTCATAAGTAGAGCTTTTTTTTTAGTACATTGCCTCTTCTGATACTTTTTAAGGTGGATCTATTCCTCCTTCAATGTTGTGACTTTGAGACTTGCTCAACAAGCCATGTCCTTGCTGGGGTGAAGAGACTCTTTTTTGTCATATAAAAGTTTTGGGAAACTTTTCTTTCAACACAGTCACCATGGGTTGAAGCATAATACTATGTCCCACTTTTTGGTACAAAGGGGCCAACAAAAAATGAAAATGTGAACATTTCTCAATTTGTATAGACAATAGTGACTTAACTATATAAAATGTGAAAATTGTGTAAAATAATGAAATGTTTCATTTAAATTTAGATTGCATTTATTATTTTTTTGAAAAAATAAAAAACTAAAAAATAGATTTTTTAATACCTAAATACATAGTGTGTATGTTTCCTATACAAAAAGTTTTATTGAGTACTTGATTTCTCCTCATAATTTTCTCAAAACATAATATTTTCTTAAGATTTTTTGTAAAGAGGTCTTAGAAACATGGACGTAGTGAAATATTATTTTTTTATAATTTTTTGATTAAAAAATAAAATTCTATTAAATTTTTAATGATCAAGGCAAGGAATATCAATGCTTATGTCTTCTCCTCACGATATGTGTGTGTGTGTCAAAATAGACTATTTTTTTCACCATTGGAACAAGGACATTAAATTTGAGTGCATTGATATTTTTCAAAAAAATTAGACATAGTCTCCTACTTTTCCTAGTGCCTTAGACATTTTATAAATAAGTATATTTTAAAAAATAAATCAAAATAAATATTAAATATTATTAAAATTTATAAACAATCATATTATTATAAATCTCATAAAAATACCTATTTATATGTAGAGCTACATGTTTTTATTTTATTTTTCATCCTAATATGTGGCATCCAAAGTGGCAATTTTAGGCCAATAGTAGCTTTCCACTTCAATGGGTGGGGATTTGATGCCACATGGGGTTCGAATGAAGGGGGTTCATTTGAACCCCCTTTGTTCAAAACCCCTTCATTGGTTGGTTCATTCAAATTAATCAAAAACATTTGACCCCCTTTGTTTAAAGGGGGTTCATTCGAACCCCCTTCAAAAAGTACATGTGGGGGGTTGAAACGAAGGGGGTTTGTTCAAACCCCAATTTTTTTTGGGTTTGGATGCACTTGACCTCCAAGTGGGACCCACTTATGTGCCATAGCCCTAATACGCTGTAGGATATTAAGAATTTGAATGTTGATATCAATCAATTGCTCAATCCATGGATTTTGGTGACACCCAGCTATAGTGTTTACTATACCTTATTTTTGTAACATTCTTGTCTACACAACTCAAGTTTTAATAAAGTTAGCAAGCAATGTGCACAAACATTAAATCTACACAAATCTTGATTAACCAGAGTTAGAAAGGTGATGAACTCATGCAAATAATTCCTAGATCTCCCAGAGTTTAACTTGGGCTTTGGTACCAAAATTTCATATCCATTTATTTCTTCATAAACAAGCATGACACAACCATTTCAGAAACAACCAACCATAAAACATGAGCACATATAAGAATTCATATCAATTAAAGACTCATAAATATAATTGTTACAACTATAATTATTACATAAATGTTGTAATCTAATGAATAATAGGTCAATGAATTAATTTAGATTGGCCAAATGCTAAAGGATTCATTCATTGGCTCATGCCTATTGTTATAATGTTATGACATTGAGATGGATGTCAAAATTAACGTCAACCATAATTGACATAGCCAACTCCACATGGATGCTTCGGTGTGGTCCTTAGCCATTCCAACTTTAATTTAAGTTCTCATGGCCACTTCTTACCACATGTCATTCTCCTAGAATCCTAGGCTTCTAGGCTACTTTGCAACTACAAAATGAGTTGTGCTAATTATTATCTCCACTAATTTAATGGGATGTAAATAGGTGGATGGTTCTTGATGATCCACTTTCTCAACATTGACTATACAATGGGATATACTAATGTCACCCCAAGGATAGTAGGATGGTGACACATGGATTGCTCCCAATGACCCACTTCCCCACCATCAACCATATAATGGAGCCTATTTATGTCACCCTTGGGCTAGTAGGATGGTGACATGTGGATGGATCCTGATGATTTGCTTTCCCAACATCGATCGTATAATGGAGTATGCTGATGTCACCCCCAAGTTAGTAAGATGGTGACACATGGATAACTATCATAATCCACTTACCCAACATCAACCATACAATGGATCATATTGATGTCATCCTTGGCGTAGCAGGATGGTGACATGTGGAAGAATCCTAGTGATCCGCTCACATGATGAAGATCATACAAAGGCAAAGATGAAATCACCCCTAGGTTAGTGGGATGGTGATATGTGGATGAATCAAATAATTTTAACTTAGTTAAGGTAATTTTATAGGCCTAAAATAACTACTAATGATAACTTGATCTATGTAGAGTCTACGTTCTTGAGAAGAGGTTTTACTAATGCTAAGTCTACATTACCTAAATGATTGAACAAGAAGGTGTCAAGGTGAATTACTATTTTAACTCTAAACCAATCTCTCATTAGTTTAGCTGAATATATAGACTATATGAGAGACTCTACTTTACACAAAATTCTCTGCAAGGGATACCTTAGTCAAACTTAAAGGTTTTGTGCTTTGTTAATTTATAATAGTAGAGCCAAGCTCTATAAATTTATCCTTTAATTATAATTTGGTCTTGTTACATGAAAATTCTAAGGCATAAAGCTTACTCAAAGCTATACTTGGGGACTCTTCCACAAGACATATATTTTACTAGATTATCATCAATACTCATATTTCCCAATCATCTACATTATTATCTTTCATAACATTCACTCAGTTATTTAATTTTATTCCACACATGGATAGGCTCAAATCCCAAAGATAGATATAAAATAATATAGGAAAAAGGATCCCCTTACTATCCAAAATAGACTGAGTATTATGAGGTTAAACCAAATAAAAGATAATTATCATTTTATTAGAATAGCCATAAAGGCCTAAGAGTTGCTCCTTTTTTGTAAAATTCCTTCCAAGAATATCTACAATCAAAATACAAGGAGGTTATCAATAACGTTATCTCTAAGATTTGTTTAAGATTTTATACCACAAAGATTATGCCAAATCATAACAAGATCTACCATAGCATGATTCATACAATAGAACACAATGCCATTGCTATTATTAAAGACATAGGTAGTTTATTCCACTTGCTTTCTTATATAGATAAGTCCTTTTATTTTAGGTCATATAAGAGTAGAGTTATTACAAGCAACTCAAGATGAATTGAACAAACAATCACAAGATGAAAAATTGGATGTGTGTGTGTAGGGCCCTTAACTTGGCTAAACTCATTCATAAGTATACAAAAGTTCATAAAATATTTCATCCTCAACATTGAGCCTATAAAAAGGAGATCTATAAATCAAATATAAACAAGTAGATTATACAATAGTTATTTATATTAATAACCATAGAATTCAAATAATAAAATTCACAATAATAGTAGCTCATATCTTCACCCACCACAAGTCAATAACATATAATTTATAATTGATTCAACTGAGAATAAGTAATCTTTGGATTATAGCCAGTTAGAGAAGGAAATAAAACAAGAATAATCAATCACTGAAGATAAACTCCCCATTGTTCCAAGTATAACTTCAGCCAACAAAAGGTGGATTCACCTCCCAACCTTTTGCCATCATCAAGCAACTACTCTAGGCACCCCCAAGCATAACTCCCAGCTTCAGGCATGTTCACATCATAGTGCAAGGAAAATAAATGAATGAAACAATTTAGATGTCTTAGGTTATAGGAGATAAATACTTACAAGGTGACAAACCAAACATCTCTTAGTCAAGATGATTAACATCCTCAACTCTATTTTTAGAAAGCATAAAACACCAAAGAATAAAAACAAGTATAGAAACCTTCATGTATACAATCACTAATATATGTTCTAAAAGTAGTCATGAGAGGGCTTATGCAACCTACCATCATGTCCCACATGAGAGACCTAACCCTTCTTCTATCATGAAAAATGTAACCTTTCAGGCATCATTAGTCTTACTCGATGAAACCTTACTATTCAAATAATTAGAAGTCCTAATAGCTAGAATTATTGTGGACGAAAGACTCAATTAGGAACTCCCACATAAGGGTAAGAACACTATATGGTGACCCAAGCACAACCATAGAAATATAAGTAAAGAGAAGAAGTAATTCAAGTGGATTTACTCCTTTTGAACATGATAAATCAATCAAGAGTCACACAAACTTTATACATTAAAATAATAGACTAGTTAAGTCAAAAGAGAAGTCTACCAGTTGATCTCGGTCCTTCTTGGGATATTTTCTAAAACTTTATACTAACCGAGGATCTCCCTTTCCAAGTTATTTTTGTTTCCCTTCTATGGCAAAAAGTCCATTTTAAGAGATCTACCTTCCTCAAATAGGTGTTCTCTCCTCTTCACAACCCAATCAAAACATGACAAGCATTTATTTTTTATTTGGATTGACCAACCACTCTCCTTGCCAACTCATGCCTTCATAAGTGGATGTTATATTTTTCCAATCCAAAATGGTGAATGTCATCTCAAGAAGAATCCTATGGTTGCTTCTAAGATAACCCACCTCCCTAAACTGGTCTCAAAACAAAGGCAATTAATGGACAAGTCTATAATTATACCACTAGGAATTCTCAACGCTGGTCTACTTTGTCCTCATGCATTAAGATGACCAACCAAAGGTTGTTCAACCAACCCAATAGATGACAATCCATTAATAAATTTCAAGACTAAATAAAGGGTTTGAATGGCATACAAGGCATTCAACTTGTATCTGTTAAGGTTTAAGACAAGATATACGTTAGATATAGGATCACACATGATGTGACAATGCCTATCACATTCTTTGTTCCCTCATTGGTAATGACTTGTTCCTGACTAGTTATTACAACCCTAAAATTATTCTATTCTAATATCCTAATATTGCAACCATAAGCATGCTAGACCATTTTATTTAAACCAACATAATCAATTTACCTTGTAATTCATAAGGTCCTGAAGTGATGCCCATATAACACCTAATGCATGTATAGTTCAATTACAATATAGGGAAATAATTCAAGTATTACAAAATCAAAATTACCATATGCATAACCCACTTACTCTTGTAATCAACATCACCATAGAAGTATAACCATCAAATTAACATAGTAACATTGTTCATATCCAAAGCATGTCTCAATGGGCCATAAATAACATCATAGTCTAGAGTCAAATATGAGTCTCAATTATTTGTATACATCATGTATCCATAGGTGAGCCCCATGTCGTCTCACTAGTAGGGATCTTGATCTTATCAGGCAATCATATGTCAATTATCATTTAAAGTCACTTTTTGTTTAGAAGGTACATTATAGTATGGTATATGGCTTAGATGAATATATATTTTATGATAATTTATTTCTTGCTTTTAATTTATTATAACACATGTTAATCCTTTCATCTTTTATTATGATATAAAATGAAATGGAAAAATGTATGGATGTGTGAATGGTTAGATAACTGCCTCTTGTGTTGTTTTTGTATTTTTTATGAAATTCTAACATGAATAACCAAGTAAGAATTTGAGTAACCTAATTTTTAATTTAGTGTAAAATAATATACACAAATTATATGAAATAACCATGATGAGTATTTATGTTGTACGCATAAGGAATTGAAAGATTTATTTGTACAAAACTAAGTGCATCATGATATGAAATAAACATAATCACACTATTTGTAATACATAAAATAATCTTTCCTAAAAAACAAATAAAAGAAACAAGCTATTAAAATAAAGGACATGATGTAAAAGTGATAAATACATACTCAAAGATGTAAAAGTGAAAAACACATATAAAAATTTAAACAAAAAGATAAATAAAAGAAAAAAAATTGAAGTACATGACAAGACACACTGGATCAATAAAACAGTGACAAAACCCAAGTAAAAATAAAAACTAAGATAAATAATACCTAAAAAGAAACAAATGACTTTACAAACATCTTAGACTAAGGTGAAGACTTTTGGTAGCCAATATCCATGACAACATTGAACTATCAATGAAGAAGCCCTAAGATAACTATATGGTTTTGGATATGGATGTGAAATATTGAAATCATTATTTGGATGATGAAATTGATGTAGGTGGTGGTCAGTCTTACCCTAGAGACGCCATATCTATATGCATTGCCTACATAATCCATTATGGACAAAGTTTGTGTGGGGATATCAGGCCAGATGTAGTTATTCCAATATGGGAAGTGATGATAAAAAGGGTTGATTGATGAAGTGTTTTCTATTGATAAATAGATGAATGATTTCCATCCAAATAAAAATGAGCAAATAAACAATGTTGATTGGTTTAAAAGATAGTTAAGTTGGTAGATGTGGATATATGAAGTGTTTGTGTGATTGGAATGCTTGTTTGAAAGTGTGCATGGAAATGGATGTTATAGGGATGGTCATATATAATATGTTCCTATAACATCATCAAGGACACAATTATGTAAATACAAGGATCAAACCCTAAGCTAATATGCCATGGGTAGATGGAAAGATAAGTGATGACATGGGAATATACAAGTGACAACTACAATGGGATGCCCCTAAGTAAATAGGATGGATATAGACAATGTATTACTCATGGCACTAAAAATTTGGTTTTCACCATGGTACTTACCCAAATCATCAGTAAATTGGTTTTCACTTGTGGATGCACTATGTTTTTCTCTTTTCTTTTTCTCAATTTTTTTTGTTTTGAATTTTTTGAATTTATATTTTATATTTTTTAGCATTTAAGATATAAAAAAAAACATTAGAATAATTTAGGCATAGAATATTTTAAGTTAAATTATTTTCATAGGCTCATCAAGCTCCTCTCTATCTCTAGTAGCCAACTTATAAGCTTTAGATCCATACTTGACAATGATTACATATGGGCCCATCGAATTTGGTTCAAAATTTCCTTTCTTCTTCCACTTAGCATTGGCATTCCATTGGTTTTATTTGAGAAAAATATCTCCAATTTCAAATTATTTAACTTTAATCCATTTATTATATCATGGCAAAGGCAGTTTTGGTAAACTTGCAAGTGGTTTAAAGCATTGAGACATTTATCATCTATAAGATCAAGTTCATAGAAACCTAAAATGTGGTCGGATTCATAATAAATAATACTTTGTAAGGATATGTGTAAAGATGTAATCTTGAATTTTATAGGTAGAATAGACTCTAATGTCATAGACAAGTAAATATGGGGTTGCCCCTGTGGGTGTGTAGTTTCTAGTGTGGTATACCCAAAGGGCAGGATAAAGCTACGCATGTTAGTCATGACCAACTATGTTGAGAACTCATTTAAGGATTATGATAATAAATTTATTTGTTACCTCTACTTAGATTTTACCATACGGATAATATAGAGTGGACCATTTGTGTTTTATATGGTAGGTAGTGCAAAGGGCCTTGACTTCCTTGTTCTTGAATGATTTTTTGTTATGAGAGATGATAGTGGTCAGGATACCAAAATGATAGACAATGTGTTTTAAAATGAACTTGGAAATTTGTTTGCCAGTGACATATATTAAGGGCATGGATTTAACCCACTTGGTAAAATAATTGGTGACAGTAATGATGTGTTTGTGGCCATCTGAATAATTTAGATTGATTTTTACAATGAGGTATAACCCATATGTGGATAATGGCCAAGGCATTCTAATGGGTTGCAAATCTTGTGAAGGACTATGTATGAGATCACCAGGATTTTGGCAAGGCACACATTTTTTAACATAAGCACAAGAATAAGATTCCATTGTAGGCCAATAATAACCTACACATAAAGGTTTTTTAACAAATATTATACCACTAGAGTGAACACCACAAATTCCCTCATGAACTTATTTAATATCCAAGGTGGACTCTTAAAAATCTATACAACATAATAGGGTTCCATCATAACCTCTTTGATACAAAGTTTGACCAAGGATTGTGTAACAAGATGTGCATTGGATGAATGATTTGTGTTGATTATGAATTAAGTTGGATGGAAGGATGTTATTATGGAGATATTCATAAATATTGGTATACCATGGAGAAGTGGGACCAACCATATTGTAAACCATCTTAGAATTGGGATTATTATATAATAGTTTCATAAAGTACTATACAGGAAATTTATTGTGCTTTATTTTGAGATCAATTAATGAAAAAATAGTTGCCATGGTACCAAATACTATGTTATTAATCTGTGGCACTTATTCAAATTTTATAAATTTAAAACAAAACTTTATACTATCCACCATCCTTTTGTATAGAATTAACTTGTCATCATGAGCTTGAAATTAGTCGAAGACCTGATTTATGATGAGTTTGGAATCATCAAAGACAAGAAGATGTTGGATACCCCATTGTATAACAAGTTTAATACCAACCATGAGGGCTTCATATTTTACTATGTTGTTTGTATCAGGGAAATTGATCTAGAATGATTTTGGAATACAATCCCCACCTGCTGTAACTAGTACGATACCTGCCTCTAAACCAAAATGTGTGAAGAAAATCTAGAATGCAACTAAAGCTAAGATATCAATTAAAAAATGAAATATAATCTAAACTCAACTGAAATTAAGGATAGAGCTACAAATGAAAGGAAACAAAAAACACAAACTTACATAATTGAAGTACCATGAGCCTCCTCTGTTGTGATTAAAAGCAACTTGCTACTAAATGTGGTTGCTCAATCTTCTCCAATGCAAGGGGAATTAGGAAATGTTTTGGTATGAAAATGACTCTTGATAGCTTGGATTCACTTGGGATTCACTCGTGAATTTGATATCACTTCATTGACATAAGTGAGGATGGATGAAAGTGATGGATTGCATGTCTATTTATAGGTCTATGGGAGGTTGATCAAATAGTGGAAGATTATTTGAATATTTTCAATAAATCAAATAATCATCAATGGAGAATTAGTCCTCATCCATGAGGATGATGACCAATTATATAGGTTGAGAGGAAAGGGGAGTTGGCTGAGAAAGTAATCAAGAATGGGTCAAGGAGGTTAAATGTTCTAAGGTGACTCAAAAGTTGGTTGAGGAAGTTGATTAGGGTGGTTGTATGAGTTAACAAATGGTTTAGATAAACGTGGAGGATTTTTGGATGAGGTGGAAAATCTAGATTTATTAAAAAAAATTGGAAGAAAAGGTGTGTATAATTTATTGATTAAGAATTATTTAATTATTCAAAATTTTGAGGGAAGCAATGTTAGTTTGAATTCAAATTTGGGGAAGAATAAGGGTTAGCATGTCAAAGTTAATTTTGACACTAAATGGTGAAATTTAAGTGTCTATAGAAAGATATATAAATGATGTAGAAATCCATTAATAGGTGAGACGAGTATTATTTACGATGAGTATATTATACATAATAGTTATCTATTCAAGATAAAACAATTATGTATTATAGTTGGATCTCTCATAGATAATATTATAAGATAATTACACAATGGTGCTTTGGGTGGAAATTTTGGTAAAAATAAATAATAGATTTGGTGGAAGAGAAGTATTTTTTTGCAAAAAATTAAGATAGATGTGGCAATGTATGTTTCAAGATGCAAGATATGTCAAGTGGCTAAAGGACATGCACAAAATATAGGGTTATACATACCATTACCAGTTCTAAGAGGACCATGGATAGATTTGAGTATGGGACATTATGTTCGGATTGTCAAAGATGCAGAGAGGTAATGACTCAATTTTTTGTTGTTGTAGAAGGTTTTATAAGATGGTTTATTTTATTGCATGTAATAAAACTAATGATGCCACTAGAGTAGTAAAACTATTTTTCAAGCATGTTGTGAGATTGCACGGTGTTCCAAAAACCATTACTTCAGATAGGGACACCAAATTTTTAAGTCATTTTTTAAGGACTCTATGGAATAAACTGGGACTTGAACTAAAACTTAATAGCACATATCATCCACAAATGAATGGAAAAATAGAAGTAGTAAACATGATCTTGAAAAATTCATTGAGATACATAGTTGGAGAGAGGTATAAGCAATGAGACTTGCGTTTACCACAAGTAAAGTTTGCCTATAATAGTTCAATGAATAAATCAATAGGGAAATCACCATTTCAGATTGTTTATGGTAGAAATCCTATGAGTTTTTTAGATTTAGTACAATTAATAATGTTAGAGGTATAATCATTGAAAGCGGGGGGGGGGGGGGGGGGTTGAATTAGTGAGCCTAGATATTTCAATTACAAGTTCAGGGCTTTCAAACTATTAAGCAATCAATGTATATCAACTTGATCAAGAAATATTAACAAGAGAGTTCATTCATTCAAAGCATACATAAGATCAAACACATAACACATAGTTCCTATGGGAAACCCTCATGGGGAATAAAACCTACTCATAAGCTTGCAACACAAATGGACTATTATCATATAAGAAATTATAAAAAAGAGACTGATCAACTCCTTTAGACTATCAAACCTTAATCATATCCTCCTGACCAAAGGTTTTAGTGAAACACCTTTTTCACAAGGAACAACTATCCCTAAAGAATACCAAGTATTTTAGACCCTCCTTTGAACACCTCCACCTTAGAAATGATTTCTTTAACACTTGATGATGATCTCTATTTATCTAATCCATACACAAACTCTCTCTATCTCAAACAAGCATCTCACATAGGCATGCCACAATCTCTCTCCTTCACTCCAATTATCCTCATATGCACACTCAGACCTCTTCACATATACTCAAGCTGCAAGTGAACTTTTTTGACATCATAAATATGACCTATAGGTCATATAAATAGTCATCAATCTGCTCTACTTATCAATTCATTAACTAGGCACTCTACCTCTCCTTCACTCCACAACTCTCACATACACCTTGCATAAGTCTCTCTCACAAGTATTTCACAAGCTTAGAAACCATCTCATTTGGTTCCACAACTTATAGAGTAATCATGAATTAACAAAATTATAATATTTCCTTATCATCCAAAAAACATGACTTCACCCTTAAGGCATCTCACATGGGTCACACTTAAGCACAATCTACTCTCAAATAGGCCTAAGTCACTTTTAGGTCCTATGAAGACCTATTCAACTCTTTGACACTTATTCAAGTAAACTAAAACATATGAACACTTTACAAATGCATGGACTCATTCCACATGATCTATAGGTCCTCCTTAAGTGCTAACATCCATCATAGTACCCTTCTACTTAAGCATAAATCACTTAAACAATATTTTATGCATACAATCACCATGAACGAATATATAGTTGACTTATAAACCTTTATTCATACTACATATGATTAGTTAAACCTTAAAAATTCACACAGATCATCCTTATGGATTCTAAAACATGATCCAATATATAATTCATCAAGATATATCTAAACAACATCAAAATAAGCTCAAATACCCTTCTCAAGTTACTTGTAGAACATGCACAAACACACAATCAAATTTGGATATCAATATCTTTATTTGTACACACTTCTAGATCTTCAAATACATATTTCCATATGCATCTTAGAATCCTCTATAACTTTGATTTTTACTACATGAACAAATTCCACCTGGATCAAAAGTTATGGCTAAAATATAGAGATCTATTTTTTTCCTTTACAAATTCAAATATTCAAATGTGAACGATCATAGTTAAACCTCAGTCACTTTGCTTACATCTTGTGTCCTCACTACTCAGATAAAAAATGCACCATCGATCTCTTCTAAACTTTAACACATAGGTGCCACTGTTTAAATGTTAATCCTTGAATAGTTGACCTCATCTCATTTAATCTTTCAATGTTGACTCAATGCACTCTGTCGATATGTTGTACGTAGCTCAGTATTTAATAATGTTAAACAACTATCAATTTGACCTCTTGAATTTAATACACATCATTGATCCTTGAAAGAAGCTTTATCTTTATCTCTACTCAACATTAAACATCATGCACCTATCCTCATCTCACTGCTTCTTGACTTCTTGGAGCAACACACTCCATCGATGTTTCTCAAACTTTAACTTGTGAAAATTTGACTACGGGAACCTTGCTTATCTTCCTGGAAGGCCAACTTTACAAAGTCATATCTTTTACCTCACTCACTCGCATGTTCTCAAATTTGGACCATATGATATCCTTACATAGGAGAATCCAACCATGTGATAAAATATTCATAGAACCCTTACACATGTGAGATATATCATCATTAAAATTCATTCTCAAAATCTTTTATCACAGAGCCAACTATGCTTATAAATTATTTGGTAGGCCAATTATGAACATGTATGTCTTTTCACGTGCTTTGGTGCTTGGGATGAAAGTTAGTGAAAATTCACTAGGAATAAAACTAAACAAACCCATGTGATCACCTTCTCTTGAAATGTCCACATGTGTGAGATATTCTACCATAAAAATACTTACTCAACGCTTCCTTGCCTCATGCAAATTTGGCTAAGTATGGGAAAATAATATCAAACTGCCTAAGATCCCAAATTTGCACTTGCATATCTTTTGTCATGATTAAGTGCATGACTTGGGATTTAGAACATAATAAATAGGAAAAATATTGAACCAACCCATGTGACCATTTCCTCCTAAAAAATACATGCATGTAAATACTGACATCATCAACATGCTTACTCGACTCAAATTGAACATAAAAAAACACTATCAAAATGCTTGAGAGCCCAAATTTGCACCCACATATATTTGATTGTGTTTAGTCACATTACCTAAGAATTAATGCATAGAAAATAAGTGATAATGTGATCACAACCATATGACCAACTCTCCTTGATTCATCCACACATGGTAATGGTGATGTCATCAAACTACCTACTCATATTTTATCATTGGACCCAAAATGTCTAGATGAGAATAATGATGAATTGAGTGAATACACTTATGAAAACAAACTCTCTAATCATCCTTGACCACTGATAAGACACTTTTCACATGCTCAATAATTTATACTCATCCTTGAGCATCTCTAACCATGCCAAAACTGAAGATCAACCAAGCCAACTTCAAGCACACTTTGTCAAGCACATTGCACACTTTTTCATTGTTACTTAGGCTATCAAAGCACATCATCCACTCACCAGGACACCTCCATGACATCACCATGATATGATTGACAACTCTCTAATAATCTCCCCCTTTGTCATTGATGTCAACAAATATCATTCAACTCACCTTCTCTTTTCAAGCACTCCACAATAGGAACTTTATCTCCCTTTGACACAATGGCAAAGTGGGCACCAACTAATCTTGAGGACCTAAAAAGAATATCAATAGGAAAGGAACATCTTATAAATATGATACAAACTCCCCCTTACCTTGTGCCTACCTCTTATTGCCTTGACACCTTCCTCTTGCTCCATGCTAACACTCTCTTCAACTAAGCACTCCAACAAATGAAGACAAAACACACAAAAAAATTAAAATCTGATGGAACTTACCAAGAAACATCTGATTGCGACTCCCCCTAAGATCTTTGATCCATTTCACCACTTGAGCATCTTCATATCTCCACACACCATGTAGAACCATTATGCAGGCTTACTACCCTTCTCTCTCAAGCCACCTCAAGAACAACCAGCATAACTTAATTCTACACACCAAATAGGAAACATGATATAAAATAAACTAATAACTTACCTTGAAATACTCATGCATTTTTCTTATGGAAAAACTAAGCAAAAAACACTCTTCTTCACATTAGGCCTATCTAGTCTCCTTGTATCTCTATCTAGAACTTGTAGAGCCCACAAATTTTAGAAGACACATATTCATGACCTAAAAATTAATATCTAGAACACTCTAATATTCCCCATCAAACACACTAATTTACAACATCTAGATCATCTTCTGAAACATACTTCCTTCACAAACCTACTACCTAATTAGGCCTCCATCTTGACACAAATATAAATAATTTGAAAACCACAAATATTAAAATCTCTATGAAGCTTGATTTGATAACCCATTTGGCCCATTAAACTTATTAATAATTCTTAGACCTTAACTCATAAGGCATACCACTTTTATAGCAAAGCCCAAAACCCTAGAATCTTAAAACAAACAGAGTCAACAAACCTCCTTCTAGTCAATGTCCACCTCTAAAACTTATAGAACACCTAGAGACACCCATGAAATAATTTTGGACCAAAATTTGAGCCTTTATACCTTTGGCACAAACTGGGAAACCTAAGAGAAAACAAAAATCTCCAATTGTACATAAAAAATCTTCAAAGCTTGAAATCACTTGCTCCAACCGAAAAATCATCTCTAGCCTTCTAGGACCTTCTAAAGAACATCAAAACAATACTTTCTTCTCCACTGAAAGGATTATCTTAATAAGCATAGACAAAGACATCCCTTGTACTATAATTCTCTAAAATAAAGTGAAACCAGGAGTGGCCCACATTTCCTTAGTAACAACATGAATCCTCTTATAGCTATAAGACTCCTTGCTCTTGTTATTCTTCTTAGTTTGAACTATGACAATTGGTTCCTTTTCTATATCACTTTCCTTCTCTTTTAAGATAGAATTGACAACACATGGAGCAACTATGCAATATTGACACACCTTTTCATTTTAAGAATCAAAATTGTAGCTTGGAAACTTATTATTCGGCAAAAACAATTAGTGTATTCTATATGAAATATGCTAAAAAATAATAGGATGTTCACTTGTATCTATACTTTAGAACAAGCCTCAACTAGCACCTTGGTCATCTCTTTGAGCTTGAACTCTTCATTCTCAACATGAGCAGACAATGAGACCTCTTGGGACTCTTCAACTTCAATAGCATTCTCCACCATAGCAAATAGTTTGCTTGAACCTAAATACTCATAATAATTCCTACTTACCACCTTTGGTATCCATGAGTTCACTTGCCGTCTACCTTACACTCTAGGAGACTGATAAAATCTATTCTAACTTAATGGCCTTTGTTTGCAAAATCTAGCAATGTGACCTTTATGTTCATAGTTGTAGCAAACCATACTCCTTGCTGAAAACTCAACTTGTCTTACCTTGTTTGAACAAAAACTATCAATGTATCCAATGTCATGACAATTGAAACAAACTACTCTTTTTGAAGAAGACTTACCTTGCTTTTCCTTATTTGTTAAATGCTTAGCAAAGTGCCCTTCATTAAGACAATTGAATCACTTAACTTTTCTTACTCCTTTTGATTGATGACCCCTAACATAGTCCTATGCAAACTCATTTTTAACAGGACTTCTACATTCTCTAGCTCTATGCCTAAACTGATTTCAAGTATAGTAGTAACCATTAAAATTTTCATACCTCATGATATTTGGTTGTCTGATCTAATTTTTCTTTATTTTTCCATAACGTTCATTCCTTATTTGATGATTTATCTTTAAAGGCTAATCCACCTTGCTCTTATTTACATTCATGTCAGCTTGAGAAGTAACTTTGGGTTCTTCATTAAAACCCAATCTATATATGTCACTAGCTAACTTTTGACTATTTATGAGATTATCTAGGTCATTAGAGCTCTTATCAAATTTGATAAATTATTTCACCTTGTTTGTAGACTTCTCTAACTCATCTTTCAAAGATACAATCTCAAAAGCATACCTTGAACAATAATCTTTTTTATCTTTCAGGCTTGTAGACATGATTTCTAATTGAAAATTGAGATGCTTGACCATATATTCATGCTCCTTGGCATCTTCATTCATTCTTGCCTAAAAAATAATGAATTGTTCCTTATAGTATTTAAGTTGAGACTTCATCTTCTTGTTAATCTTATTTTCAATCTTCACTTCTTCAAGAGCATTTATTAAAGTAGTCTCATAGTCCACCTCATTTTCATCATCATCTGAATCACTACAAGTAGACTCCTTTTGATGTGAGTAATTCCTTTCCTTAACCATGAATAGGGATTCATTTTTAGTAGGACCATAATATTCATGATCATACTCTGAGTCACTGACTTTAGTCTCATCTGATGAGCTGCCTTGTTCTTCAGTGTAGAGACTTTTCTTTTCCTTAAAGTACTTCTTCTTGTTTTCAAACCTCTCAAATCCCTTTTTGATTTTATTGGACTTAAATTATCTCTTTCCATCATCATGACCTTGATCATGCTCATCATCATCATCCTTATTATACTTATAAGGGCACTTATTAGGAAAATTTCCTATCTCACCACAATAGAAGCATTTAAGGGGTAGTTTACCTTTATAATTGCCTACACATGTTCTCAATTTTATTGAAATCAAAGTGATTAGTTCATCCTCATATATATCAAAAATTTCATCCTCCTTGGGTTTCTTACCTTGGAACTTATTCTTTGGCTTCATCTCTGTCTTAAATGTTGATTCCTTCTTTGGTGGTATATCATCATTCTTCCTCATCTCAGAGGCAGTAAGGGTGCCATGCAATTGATCTATCTTCAACTGAGTAAGGTCATGAATTTATTCTTTATCAGATAATTTTGGATCAAAATTTTGGGATAGAGACCTTAAAACCTCTTGAACAATAGTAGATTCTTTAAGGTTCTCTCCAAGACCTCTGATGATGTTCAAAATTTCATCAACTCTCTGCAGAAAGGATGCCACATAATCTTCTTCCTTCATCTTGAGACTTTCAAATTACCTTCTGTGAGTCTACAACTTATCAAGATTGACCTTTGAATATCCTTCATAAATGATTTGCATTTTGTCCAATATCTCTATAGCATATTTACAATAAATTCCCTTGGTGTATTCAGTCTCTATAAAACCATAAGTGATAACATTCATTGCCTTGAATTTTTTTTCAAATAACTTCTTGCTTGCAACACTAGATGGATTAGTAGGAGTAACATAACCATCCACAACATATTAGCATACATCAAACCCTAGAGACATAATGTATGTCCATATCCTTGCACTCCAAAAACCATAATTAGATCCATTAAACATTGGTGATTGCTTAATAGAGAAACATCTTTGATGACTACCCATATTGTACCTTGGATCACCTTCAAGCTGTCAAGCCTTTACCAAAGGACCCACTCTGATACCAATTACTAGAGGTACAATCACTGAGAGGGGGGTGAATCAATAATCCCAAATATTTTAATTATAATTTCAGTCCTTTCAAACAATTAAGAAATCAGCATATATCAACTTGATCAAGAAATATTAACAAGAGAGATCATTCATTCAAAGCATACACAAGATCAAACACATAACACATAGTTCATGTGGGAAACCCTCATGGAGAATAAAACCCACTCTTAATACTGCAACACAAATGGACTGCTGTCTTATAAAAAATTACAAATAAGAGACTGATCAACTACTTTAGACCAACAAAACTTGATCATATCCCCTGACCAAAGGTATTTAGTGAAACACTTGTTTCACAAGGAACAAAGTCCTTTAGACCCTCCTTTAAACACCTTCACCTTAGAAATTATGTCTTCAACACTTGATGATGTATCTCTATTTATCTAACCCCTATAAAAACTCTCTCTATCTCAAATTAGCCTCTCACATAGGCATGCCACAATCTCTCTATTTTGTTCAAATTGTCCTTATATGCATACTTAGATCTCTTCTCATATCCTCAAACTATAAGATCATTTTTTTGACATCAAACTTATGACTTAAAATTTATACACATAGTCATTAATCTGCTCTACTCATCAATTCATCAACTAGGCACTCCACTTCTCCTTTGATCGACAACTCTGACATACACCTTGCATAAGTCGATCTCATAAGTCTTTCACAAGCCTAGAAACCATCTCATTTAGTTTCATAATTTATAGATTAATTATGAATTAACAAGATAACACTATTTATTTTACATCCACTAAACATGCCTTCACCCTTAAGGCATCTCACATGGGCCACACTTAAGCACAATCCACTTTCAAATAGGCCTAAGTCACTTTTAGGTCATATGGAGACCAATTCAAATATTTGACACTTATTCAAGAAAATTAAAACATATGAACACTTTCCAAATTCATGGACCCATTATACACAATCTATATGTCCTCCTTAAGTTCCAATATCCATCATAGTACCCTTATTCTTAAGCACAAATTACTCAAACAACATTCTGTGCCTACCATCACCATGAACAAATATACAATCATATTTGAAAAACTTTGTTCATACTGCATATGAGTGGTAAAACCTTAAAAATGCACATAAAACATCTTTATGGAGTCTAAAACATGCTCCAACAGATAATTTATCGATAGATATTGAAACAACATCAAAATGAGCTCAAATACCCTTCACGAGTTACTTGTAGAACATGCACAAACACATAGTCAACTTTGGAGATTGATATATTTATTTGTACAATTCAAATCTTTAAATCCATATTTCCAACTATGCCTTGGATTCCTCTATAACTTTGCTTTTTATTGTATGAGTAAATTCTATCTGGATTAAAATTTATGGCCAAAATACAAAGCTCTAGTTTTTTCCTTTGTAATTTCAAATATTTAAATGCAAATGGTCATAGTTAAACCTCAATCACTTTTCTCACATCTCATGTCCTCACTACTTAGATCAAACATGCATTGTCAATATCTTCCAAACTTTAACATATAGGCACCACTGTCTATATGTTAATCCTTAAATAGTTAACCTCATCTAGTGCAATCTTGCAATGTTGACTCAATGCACTTCGCCGATCTCTTGTATATAGCTTGGTCTTTAACAATGCTAAACAACTATCACTTTGACATATTAACTTTAATACGCACTATTGATCTCTATTTTTATGATCATTTGCTCACCATTGATCCTTGGAAGAAGCTTGATCTTTATTTTTGCTTAGTGTTAAACATCATGCACCTGTGCTCATCTCACTGCTTCCTAACTTCTTAGATAAACACGCTCCATTGATGTTGGTCAAAATTTAACTTGTACAAATTTGACTAAGTATGGGAACCTTGCTTATCTGTGTGGAAGACCAACTTTTCACAATCATATTTTTTACGTCGCTCACTCACATGTTCTCAAAATTGGACCATATGATCTCCTCACATAGGAGAATCCAACCATGTGATAAAATACTCCTGGAATCCTTACACGTGTGAGATATATCATCATTAAAATTCCTTCTAAAAATCTTATGTCATAGAGCCAATTATGCTTAGAAGTTGTCTAGGAGGCCAACTATGAACATGCATATCTTTCGACGTGCTTGGCTTGAAAGTTAGCACAAATCAACTAAGCACGAAACTTAAAAACCCCATATGATCACCTTTTCCTGAAACATCCACACATGTGATATATGTTATCATCAAAATGATTACTCAACTTTTCCTTGCCTCATGCAAATTTGGTTATGGGAAAATAATATCAAACTGCTTGAGAACCCAACTTTGCACTTGCATATCTTTTGTCATGCTTAAGCACATGACTTGGGATTTAGTGCATAATAACTAGGAAAAATACTAAACAAACCCATGTGACCATTTCCTCCTAAAACCTCTATGCATACAAATTTTGACATCATCAACATGCTTACTTGGCTTTATTTGAACATAAAAAATGTTGTCAACATGCCTGAGAGCCCAACTTTGCACTCACATATATTTGAATGCACTTATAAGCATGACCTAAGAATTTGTACATAATAAATAGGGACTAATGTGATCACAACCATATGACTAACTCTCCCTGACTCATCCACACATGGCAATGGTGATGTCATCAAACTACCTACGCAAATTTTTTGCTATTGGACCCAAAATGTCTAGATGAGAACAATGATGAATCGGGTAAATTAAACTAATGCACACAAGCTCTCCAATCATCTTTGACCACTGATAAGACCCTTTGTACATGATCAATACTTCATACTCATCCTTGAGCATCTCTAACCATGTCAAAACTCAAGATCAACCAAGCCAACTTTAAGAACACTTTGTCAAGCACATTGCAAACTTTGTCATTGTTACTTAGGCTATCAAAGCAAATCATTCACTCACCAGAAAACCTCCATGACATCACCATGACATCATTGATAGCTCTCCAACAACTAATTGCACAACTAGTTAGTGATGATCCATAAGCATTTGCAAAACACATACAATAGTTGCAAGAAGAAAGCTACATGAAAGTAATGAAAAATATAAATCAACAACATACATGTAACAAGAAGGTCAAAGGTATTTGAAGAAGGATATTTGATGATAGTGTTTTTGAGAAAAGAAAATTTTCCCAAAGGAACATACAACAAGTTGAAGTATAATAAAAGTGGTCCATGAATAATTGTGAAGAAAATCAATTACAATGCTTTGAGACCTGAGTTTACCATAAAATTTTAATACCTCTCTATTATTTAATGTTTTAGATCCATATAATTTTCACGGAGAAGATGATGAAGGGGAAGAATATGAAGTATATTGAAAGCAACAAGTATTAAAGAAAAATAAATAAAAGATAGTGTAGGTTCTTGGATAAAAAGATAATAAACACAAAACAAGGAAGTTATTACAGGGATTTGGTACAGTGTGAAGGACTACAACATGAAGACAAACTTGGATTTATAATGGGATATGGAAAACATTGACAAGAACAAATGTTAGGAGTATAATCATGGTAACTCCCAGACACTAAGTTTTTTCAATGAGAGGAGAATGATGTAGAAACACGTCTTCATGAGGCCATGACTTTTGACTTGTTAACCTGATTGAGCTCTCATTCATGGTTAAATGAAGATAAAGGAAAGAAGCATGCAACTCTAACTTGTTTCTATAATTAGGGCCAATTCTAAGATGTTTGGAGATCTATACAAGATCATGTAAGGTCAAAAATTACATTCTAGTATTTTTAGTCATGCTAAAAATAGCAAAAATCACATAACTTTGTAACTGGACGTGAACTTGGGTTAAAACTCGTCAAACACCATGACTTTAGTATTTAGAGGATATTTTTAAAATTTTAGACCCATCTAAACTTGCATGCAAAAGTTATTATAAAAAAACAAGTTATTGTTTATAGCAGGGGTAGTTAACTCTAAGTAGTTTTTTGTTTTTATTATATTTTTTAAGTTTACATGTCAACTCCAATTTCGAGTTGAGGTTTATTTAAAGACTTTTATGTAATATTTTTATTCATTCAAGGTGAATCAATAAATATTACAATTTCACAAAATTTTGAACATAATGCTTACTGATATTTATGCTTTGCTAGTCTACGATTTCATCATATACAATAAAATGTAATATTATTAATATAAAAATATAATATAATCATATAATATATATTATAATACTATTATATATATTATTAATAAAATAAATATATTGATACGATATATAATATAATAGTATAATATATTATAATATCACATATACATGAATATATAAATATATAAATAATAATATTAATTTATTATTATATTAAATATTATACACAAATATATAATATTTTATCATTCATTATACAAAATATAAAATATATTAATGTATTATAATAGTGACATGTTACACATGTTTATATGTGTATTTATTCAGGGTTCTTTAAGTCTATCCCTTGAAATATATTGTCATTATCTTTTACCATCATCACTTAGTACACCTTGAAATATTTAATCACTTTTATAGTTTTTATGGCCTTGCCTTTTCTCAGCATTTCATTATTGCTCATACTCATCGTGAAATATAACATCTCCTTTCCAAACAACGTGGTACCATATGAAGGAACACACAACCTCATTTTTCATCATCACCTCCACTAGAAATATTAAATTATTATTGTTTGAAACTTTGTTCACTAAAGATGATATGAGATAAGCATCCATGGGTTTCAAGTGAAGTACGACTACTAATTTATACTCCTTCCCTTTAGAAAAGTATGTTTAAAAAAATTAAAAAAATATACCATCCTTTCTAACATAACTTACACCTTTGAGACAACTACTACTAATAATACTAATATGTTATAATAGTAAATGCAATGATAAAAAAAAACCTTATTAAATTGGCACTTTATAAAGGAAAATTAAATAGAAGATATTTGGCTATTGTGAGGCTAAAATGTAATGTACATCATCACGAGATCTAGTGGATAATAATGAAAATTTTTATTGATTTAAGACGAAGTAAATGACATCTATCTTCAATTGAAAGTGGGTTATAGCTTGAAACTTCAAGGATCAAGTTGTGACGTGGGTCCATAAAATTTAATTGATATGAAAACAATAAAAGTCGATGTCCTCTAATCCATCATTTCTATCCAATTGGAAGTGAGTGGTGGCTTAAAACTTTCAATATCATGTATAGTGTGGATCGTAAAACCTAATTGATATCAAAATTACAAAAGTCGATGTCCTTTAATCCATCATTTCTGTCCAATTGAAAGTGAATGGTGACCTAAAACTTTAAAGATTGAGTTATGACGTGGGTCACTAAAACCTAATTGATACCAAAAAGATAAAAGTCTATATCCTCTAATCCATCATTTCCATTCAATTAATTTAAAAATTATGTATAATGTAAATCGTAAAACTTAATTAATACCAAAACAACTAAAGTCGATATCCTCTGATCCATCATTTCTGTCCAATTGAAAGTGAGTGGTGGCTTAAAGCTGCCAGCAGCGCTTTCAAGGTATCGGAGTATTGTTGCCAAATACGAAGCTGCCAAGTGTTCAAAAACTAGTCGGCTATGTCCAACAGCTCATCCTCCTACCCTCATCAACACAACCAATGAACTTTGCTGTTACTCGTCAGTCATCATATCAAAATGGGCAGGTCTCGTTGCTGCTCTAAAGATTCTTTCCTCAACCGCGGGCGAGGATAAAATTTTGACTGAATACATCACAATGTATTCATGGCGAAGGATTCTTCCCCCAAGAAAGCAGGTGAGTTAATGCATGGATGCTTACCGTTCAGAAATTATAATTCTTCAGCTTCACTATCAGTATTAATGAAATATAATATGTTTTTCAGGTCTAAAGCGGTGTGGGAAGAGTTGCGGATTACGGAGGATGAACTATGTTCATGCTGGCATTAAGCGCGGAAACATTTCAGTCGATGAAGAGGAGCTCATTATAAGATTGCATGGACTAATTGGCAATAAGTATCACCTCAATACTTCCACTTAATACCGTTACATTTAATACTATTATTGGAAAGGTTAAGTGCGGCGTTTATGGTTTGTTATCTGCAGGTGATCACTGATAGCAGATCGACAGCGGAGTCGAACCAATAACGAAATCAGGAATTACCATAACACTTATATCAGCAAGACGAGTATGTCAGAGAGGGATTGTAGTCCATGCAATCTTATAATGAGCTTCTCTTCATCGACTGAAATGTTTCCGCGCTTATTGCCAGGATGAACATAGTTCTTCCAACGTAATCTGTAACTCTTCCCACGCCGCTTCAGACCTGAAAAACAATTTGTTTTAATTCATACAGATAGTGCAGGTGGAGTATTTATAGTGCTTTAACTTACCAGCTTTATTTGCCATGAATTGTGATGTATTCTCTCAAAATCATATCCTCCCCATTTTGGTTGAGGGAAAAATCTTTAGAGTAGCAACGAGACCTGCTTATTTTGATGTGACCACTTACAGTAAATTTCAATGTTTGTGTTGAGCATGTATATGTATATGTATATATAATGTTTTTTTTTTTTTTTAAAAATTAATGAAGAAGTTCGGTTGTATAAGAACAAATGATTGTAGAGAAGTGATGATTATTAAAAAAAAAAAAAAAATTAATTTGTAGAAAATTTATTTTTTCTCGATCCTTAATTTATATACTTGACATTATTAATTAAAGATGTTGTCATGGGTTATATATTATTGTCATGAACCATTGATAACAATATGGATTTAATAGAAACATTTCTAATTAATAATATCAATTTTAATCATTGCAAATTCTTAATTAATAATTAATTTATATATTTTTTTATAAAATTTAATTCAAAATCTTATAAAAAATAGGTTATATATATTATTTAAGAATTGAACAGTTTTCGAAATGGTATTTCGATAAAACAAATCCAAAGTCTTTCCCCCCAGTCAAAACGAATGAAAAAATTTATCATACATAAATACGAAGGTGAAGGTAAATTGACATAAAAGCGATTTCCTACAACTGATATAATTTTTTGAATACGCAGTTGATAGATTCCTACTTGCGCTGCTGGTGTTCCCCACCAAAAGTTTTACAAAGAGAGATTGAGGGATTAATATTTGTAATGTATAATGTGTGTGTCTATATATATATAGTCACACTCACACACACAAATATACATGTGTGTCTATACACATACATACATGTGTTTAACATATGGCGATAATGTTAGGGGTAATGACCATTCTGCATTGCAAAGGTTATTGGTTATTTGAAACATACTCTCTCTAATACAAAACTTCATTTGATTGTAAATTAATATGTTGTATTCTATTTGTAGAGTGTATTATTATTAAAAGAATTATGGTTTTATGAATGTATTATTTTTTTGAATTTTAACAAGAGCTAAATTCTATTGTAATTGTTATTGATCTTGGAATAACATACTCTTGTGCTCGTACTTACATTACCCCTAAAATTTTATCAAGGAAACAATATAATGACAAGGTAACCCATTTCCCATTCTAGAAACATAAACAATAAATTTCGACATTATAGATGTCAAAGAATTAATTGTGTTCGCTTCTCAACGCATGTATGTGTGGCCATACAGGGAACTCTGTATGCAATCATGGTAGGGGACTACTTAAATGTCATTGCATTGCAAAGGTTATTAGTTATTTAAAACATACTCTCTCTAATACAAAACACCATTTGATTGTAAATTAATGTATCCATTTGATTGTAAATTAATGTATTCTATTCTATTTGCAGAGTGTATTACTGTGAAAAGAATTATGGTCTTATGAATGTATTTTTTTTGTGAATTTTAACAAGAGCTAAATTCTATTGTAATTGTTATTGATCTTGGAATAACATACTCTTGTGCTCGTACTTACATTACCCCTGAAATTTTATTAAGGAAATAATATAATGACAAGGTAACTCATTTCCCATTCTAGAAACATAAGCAATAAACTTCCACATTATAGATGTCGAAGAATTATTTGTGTTTGCTTCTTGGCTCACGTATGTGTGGCCATACAGGGAACTCTGTATGCAATCATGGTAGGGCACTGCTTAAATGTCATTGCATTGCAAAGGTTATTAGTTATTTGAAACATACTCTCTCTAATACAAAACACCATTTGATTGTAAATTAATGTATTGTATTCTATTTGCAGAGTGTATTGCTATGAAAAGAATTATGGTCTTATGAATGCATTTTTTTTGTGAATTTTAAGCAGAGCTAAATTCTATTGTAATTATTATTGATCTTGGAATAACATACTCTTGTGCTCGTACTTATATTTCCCCTAAAATTTTATCAAGGAAAAAATATAATGACAAGGTAACCCATTTCCCATTCTAGAAACATAAACAATAAACTTCCACATTATAGATGTCGAAGAATTAATTGTGTTCACTTCTCAGCTCATGTATGTGTGGCCATACAGGGAACTCTGTATGCAATCATGGTAGGGGATTGCTTAAATGTCATTGCATTTCAAAGGTTATTGGTTATCTGAAATATAGTCTCTCTAATACAAAACACAATTTGATTGTAAATTAATGTATTGTATTCTATTTTCAGAGTGTATTACTATGAAAATAATTATGGTCTTATGAATGTATTTTTTTTTGAATTTTAACAAGAGCTAAATTCTATTGTAATTGTTATTGATTTTGGAATAACATACTCTTGTGCTCGTACTTACATAGCCCCTAAAATTTTATCAAGGAAACAATATAATGACAAGGTAACCCATTTCCCATTTTAGAAACCTAAACAATAAACTTTCACATTATAGATGTCGAAGAATTAATTGTGTTCGCTTCTCAGCTCATGTATGTGTGGCCATATAGGGAACTCTGTATGAAATCATGGTAGTGGCTGATCCATTTCATGTTCAAGAGGATCCCAAAAACTTCACGAATAAATTACAGACATGTTTTTATTCTTTATTATTGATTGTGTTACTTGATTTTTACTATTTTCTATTATTGATTGTGTTAATTCTTAACACTTTTTAACATTTGTATAAATAATAGAATAAATTATTAGGATCACGAACAAGAAAAAGTCAAACTAAGAATATAGAAAATGTTATATTCTTAATTTTTTTATCCAAGTTTTCTACTTTCAATAAATTCAAAAAGATTCAAATGAAATAAGCATATTGCCTTGGATAATCTACAAATAACTGCTTATATATTTAATAATACTTTTTCGCAACAACAAATGACATAATATATTTGTTATGGATCGAAAAAAATATGTGTAATAAAATTTTATTATTTATAACTTAGCTCGTTCATAGACCTTATATACCTTGCGTGGTTTAATATTTTTTTATATTTCCATCAACTATTCTGATTAAGTAAATTATTATCAATTTCTACTAAACTCAAGCATAAATAAATCAAGTTTTGATTTTCAATAAGATTTACATAAATTATGTATACTGTTTAAGATGAGTTTTGCATTCATTTTATATTTTGTTCATGTAATTATATAATTTACAATTCAAATATATAATTTATTATGTAATTGTTACAAATTCACTAAAATGACTTCATAAAGTTCTACATTTCTCTAAGATTTTTACTCAAACCATGTTACAAACAAATTTAATATTGACTTTAGTAATAAATATTATCTTATTAGCTTTTAGAATGATGCTTTACCTATATGTCGGTATTTATAATAAATATTTTTTCTGTATTAAATGTTTTTAACCCTCTCTCTTGATACATAATGAATAAGATTAAGTGTTGTTCACTAGCTAACAAGCTTCATATATTTTGTTCTACACCTTTAACACAAGCAATAGATTGATTACTTCATGAACTTTTACAAAGGCAACAATAAAAAAATAAAGGCCTATGCTATTAGTATTCAACATCTCCACCACTTAGCTCAATACAAAATATAAAGTCAACATGTTTATTTTTATGATGGATTTCTGAAAATGCATTCATCACAATCAATCAAACAATTCATAATTTCAATATGTTTGACAATTTGTTTTCTATAAAATTACATAAATCAGTTTTTACAATCGTAAAAGACCGATTTAATGGTTTGTTACTTTTCTACAGACTCCCAACTCTATCCTCTTCTTCTTGCAAAGATGTAGTACCATGCACCCTTATTTATAAATAATTAAATTCAAAGTTTTAAAAAAATGGTAAAAATGTTGACATTTAATCTCATTTAATTAAACATAAAACATAAATAATAAAATATAAATTAACAAATAATTTACACATAAAAACAAAAAAAAAAAGATTATTAAACCGGAAAAAAAAAAAAAATCATAATTATATATAAAATATTACTATAAAATCAGAAACACATTAAATTATCTAAATAAATAAATAAACATAAAACAAGTTTTAAGTCTCCAAAATTATCATAAATTAGTAACATTTATTTGAATCAATCTCAACATCATAAAGAAAATTTAACGCTGAAGGACCATTTTTAAGTGTCCAGCAAACCTCTTCAAATATTTGGATTTACTTTCGTATGTAATTGTTAAACCCTTTTATATAAGTTAAATTCTTCCGTCTGTCTAGAAAGAGATTCATGGGAATGATTTTGGATTTGTTTAGAAAGAGAGAATATTTTGAAAAACGTCTTTTTTTTATAATATAACAAAACTTTTAGGAACACATGTACGATGTTTTTTAATAAAATAATATATCAACACAAGCAAAATATATCACAATATTTCAAGTATTGAAGTTTGCTGTAAGCCATCACATCAAAATGGGCAGGTCTCATTGCTGCTCTAAAGATCAATCTTCTCTTAATCACTTCCACTTCTCCTTACAATTGAAAAATCACAGACACCTCTCCCACTTCTCCCACCTGTAATTACTAAAAGCAAAAAGCAAAAGCACCGTCAATCAAATTTATTGTAATATCCACACATACCCACATGCAGTTGTCAAATTTGCAGCCTGTAATGCCATCTAAGATTTTTTTTAAAAAATTTCTTTTCAAAAAAATGTTAGGATTTTAAATTTCATAATAGAGTTCATTTTTGAGCTTGGAGTTTCCTTTCTATCTGTCACATTAGCATTCCTGAGTATCTTTAACTGTTATGTTTCCTACTTCATCTTGGCGCGGTTATGTATGACATTCTTCTATAATTATATGCTATATATATAATTTCTTACAACATTTACATTGCCTTTTATATGGTGAAATAACCTATAAATAACATCAAGAAGGAGGAGAAAAAATATGATCATGCTCTTTTTACTGTTGTTCTTTCTCCTCCTACATTTCTTCCTTTCTCTGATTCCCCTCTCCCTCTCTTCACGTTTTTATAGAACACTTAAGAAGATCATTTCCATATTATAGAAAAATCAAAATTCTCCTCCCCGCAAGCTCCACCATCTTATCATATGCTCTTTCCCTCCTGCTACTCCCCATCACCAACTGACCTAGGTTAAAGAAGAATGTATCAATGTCTTACCCTGATTTCTCCTTTTCATGACACATTTACCCCTGGGAGAGACTACTTGCCAAAAAGGTGCCACACTTGCTATATGGTATTCTCAAGGTGCCACCTTTGACTATTATATCGTTCATGATCTACTTCATCAAAAAATTACATTTCATGTTGCCTTCACTTGATGAGCTTCCAAATTTTATTTTTTTAGCCTACTAACCTCTATATGCACGTATCAAATATTGCGATGTTTCTTATTTAGAGTTCACATGACATTTAGAGCATATACAACATGTGAAATTTTTGACCAACAATTCGCTGAGAACTATCAATAGTTAATGTCGTGTAAGCTTACATGTAGAATTATCATTAACTAATACATGCATCCTAATTTAAATCATGTCTCTCACCTCGAGGATCTCTACCATTCTTTATCAGGTATTTTCTCATTTTTTGTGGTGTATATTAGTCAATAGTCATTTTTCAAGTATTTTTCGATACATATTTTTGATGTTTTAATAATTGTGTTTAATAATTGATCAATAAAATTATTTTTGAGTCAAAAACATTTTTAAAAATAATTTATAGTCTAATTTTAATTTATTATCAATACTATTCGATAATTTAAGTCTTGTCATTTAATGAATTATGTAATAATATTATATATTATATTATTAATCAAAATGTTATGACAATTTATCTCATTATTATACTTCATTCTCACACACACACACACACACACACACACACACACACACACATAAATATAACAAATGATTATATTTTGGTAGTATTATTAATATTAATAGTATATTATTAATCAAAATAATTTAATTTAATATTGATATTGATATTTATATATTATATTATATATTAATATATGTTATATTATGTTATTATATTATAATAATATTATTAAATATTTAATTTTAAACATATCATATATACATTAATATCTATTACAATAAAAACATAATACAATATTATGATAATAATATATATTAATATCATATAACAATATATAATATAATATAACAATATATAATATAACATCTTATAATAATATGATCAATTTTTTTATTCTAGAATAATAAGAATGACAATAATATTTAAAACAACATGCTCTCTATCCAATAAGCTTTACATGTGTTCTATGCATACAAGGCACTTATGAATAACTATTTTAAAAAGAACTGATAACTCTTTATCTTTCAATGTGAAAAAATTAAATTTTGAAAATTATTAATATAATATTTAAATAATAACATGTTCATAACATATAACATAATATTATGATAATAATATAATAACATATTAATAAAAAACTAATATTATATAACAATATATAAAATAAGATACAATATCTTACAATACTAAAATAATATGAGAATACTAAATATTATTAGAATTTATATATTTAAAATAAATATTATGTATTATTATTTTGCAATAGTTTGTCTAAAAAAAATGAGATGGTGACAACAATTATGTGTTTAGAGTGAGTTACAAGTACCAATTTACACTGTTTCAATTGACACAATGTTGTTTTGTCAAAAGACAATACATTTTGAAAATGATATTAATAGTTTGCAATAATTTTATAGAGAAATTTGCAATTACAATGAACTATTGCTTTTGGATCTTCACAAATGTATTATTTTGAAAACATTTCATATAAATCATAGAATGTAATTACTTATTTCCTATTAGAATTTAATTTCATTAAATGCCATCAAAAAAGACAACTACATTTACAAATAGACAATGTACTTAGAAAAAACTCATACAATAACAAAACATGTTTTGTAAAGATGTTATTTGTGTCAATGATATTGTTACTGTAAATAAACTTATATTTACTTAATTTCTAATCAAATACATTTGTTATCTATAATTAGGTACAATAAATTTATGTTTTTCATATGTGACTTAACATTCCCAAGTGTGTAAACAACATCATAATATATGCAACATAATGCTTTTGACATGTAGCATTCACAACTACGTACATGTTTCACTTGCAATTTCATACCCTACAAAAGACAGGGATTATAGCTATACTATAGCTCTTGTTAAATCTTGTGATGATGTATATTATATTTTGATTTTATAATAGTCAAATATTTTTTTGCTTTTAATTTTTTTTTACAGAGTACTAATTTGATAATGTCATTTTTATCTTTATATTTATTATTGGAATGCAAATTAATATTATTAATATTAATAAAAAATATCAAAATATAAAATGGCTATAACAATAAGGCATATGGTTGATATACACAACCCAAATTTCAAAAAATTGGTTCAATAATACATAAATAATGGGCAAAGCATGTGAGTGAAAAAACAAAATAACTTAAGACAATATCAAAATAAATTGTAAATAACTAAACACAAGCCAAAAATCTAAAAGAAAGAGGTGGTAGATCATCCTTATAAACTTGGGCACTTCAAATAGAAGGCTTAATAATGAACCCAAAAACTATCGTTACTGCTTTAAAATTCTTCCCTCAGCATCGGGGGATGATATGATTTTGAGAGAATACATTACAATGAATGGTGAAGGTGGATAACGATTTTTTTAAGGTGGTAAGTTAATATCTTTTCAAAATCGTTTTCATCTTATTAAGAAAAAAGAAATTTTCAGAATAACAAGAAGGCCTACACTTAAAAAACAGGTGAGTTAGTGCACGGATGGTTGCCGTGCAGAAATCATAATAATTCAACTGCACTGTCTGTATTAATGAAAATAATTTATTTTTCCAGGTCTGAAGCAGTGCATGCAATCTTATAATGAGCTCCTCTTCATGGGCTGAAATGTTTCCGCGTGCGTCTAATGCCAGGACGAAGATAGCCCAACCAACATAATCTGCAAATCTTCCCACGCCGTTTCAGACCTGAAAAACAAATTATTTTAATTAATAGCAATAGTGCAGTTGGAGTATTTATATTTTTCTAAGGGTAAGCATCAATGCATTAACTTACCAGCTTTATTGGAGAGAGATCCCTATCCACCTTCGCCATTTCTCAAAATCATCTCCTCCCTCGTTGTTGAGGGAAAAATTTTTAGAGCAGCAATGAGATCTGTCTATTTTGATATGATAATTTACAGTAAATTTTAATGTTTGTGTTGGGTATGTATATGTAATTTTTTATATGGAACTATCAAGTTATATAAGAATAATTGATTGAAGAGTAGTGATGATCGTAAGAAAGAAATTAATATTATTTTTTTTTAGAAAAATCGTTTTTGTCAGTTGAAAATTATCTTCCAATTGATAGTATAAAAACAACATATATATTTAACATTATAAATTAGAAATGTTTTCGATTGATTTTATATTATTATCAATATTTTAAAATGTTAACAATAATATAAAACTGATCACAATATCACCACTTAATAATACTAATTCTAATCACTATAAATTCTCAAATAATAATCAACCTATATAAAAATTCTCAACTAATTTTCAACTTATATATTTGTCTGCAAATTTTGATTCAAAATCTTGTTAAAAATGGGTTGTATGTATTGTTTAAGAACTAAACGTTTTTCAAAATGGTATTTCTTTCAAAACAAATCCAAAATCATTTTCCGCACTCAAAGCGGATGAAAGAAAAGGTGACGGTAAATTGAGATAAGAGCGGTTTCCGACAACTGGTATAATTTTCGAATATCAAACCAAAAATTTCCATGTGATTTGGCATAAATGATGGATTTGAGGACCCCGGCTTTTGTCGTTTTTGGTACGAAATACCATTTTATGGACCCACGCCATAAAGTTTCAAGCGACCACCCACTTCAAATTGGAGACGGGTGTCGTTTTTTTAATCATTAAGCTAAAACAAAATCTTATTAGTTTAAAAAGGTATATTAAAGTTTTCAATTTGCTTTAATTTTTGATTAATTTTTGTTTTCAAAATTAATTATAATATATTGTTTTTGGTGTATAAAAAAATTTGCATTTTTTTAAAAGTTAAGTTACACAATTCTTAACAAAAAATATGGAAAAAACTATTTATCAATACTTTGATTGGCTAAAATTGAATAAATGTTATTAAAGGGCAAAAGAGTAATGTCATGCATAGTACATAGAATAAATACCCTATCAAAACACACTTCTCTAAAAATTTGGGTTATGTGGATAAAAACTAAAAAATATAATATACTATCAAAACATACTACTAGGATCTATGTGGGAGATACGGGCATGGCCTTAAGATTTAAGAAAGAAACATCTACTCTTTTCCTGCCTATTATCATAATCTCATAAAATATTGAAATTGTTTTGAGAAACCTAATGGCCTTGAAGGCGTTTGTCCCTTTAGAGTTGCATATTATCTCTTGCCATGTGGGATTAATGGATAGTTTGATTTACTCAGAAAGGATGTGACCTTGCTGAGGATGGCAGGGTTTTTTTGCTTAGGAACTATTTGGTCCTGAGATTTTGGGTCTCTCTACAGGACTCCTAAATATATTTGTAGAATCCAGTTTATCCCAGAACCCTGTTGCAGTTGATACAGAGTTGTTAAGATCTGAATATACTGTGAATTCAATAAATATGATTCTAAATTCATCTCTTATATGTTCTTGTGTAGCATTCTACTTTTGGATCCTTGATGAGCATAGGTGCCATGATTGGTGCAATAACCAGTGGCTGAATTGCAGATTACATGGGTAGAAAAAGGGTAATTGCTCTACTTCCTCATATGAGCCCCCTACTTCACTATTATGTAGTGAAAATCAAACATGGTGGTATGCACTTTAGGACTGTATAATGATCAAAGTAAGGTAAACAAGTTAGAATTAAAAAAAAAAATCCATCAGTATTCTATGACCTTAGTCTAATAAGCTAAAATGCTATCGATTTGACAATGCAGGCATTGAGAGTAGCTTCAGCATCTTACATCATTGGATCGCTTATCATAATATTTTCAAATGTCCGATATACTCTTTTTTAAACCTTCTCAATATTTTAATGTGCATTGCATATAGATCTTCCAATAATAGTTGCAAATAGATGTCAAGTTTGTTTATATGTAGAATATGGCTATGCCCTGAAAGAGTAGGGGTCAATGTAAATTTGGGCCTTCTTTGATAATCGGAAATATAGTTTGTAAGGAGCATTTATTTTATTATTTTTTATTATGTAGGTTGCATTTCCACTAGATATTCGAAGATTGTTTGTGGGATATGGGGTTGGCCTTACTTCCTATACAGTATGTTTTCTTGCTACACAAGTTGTATTCTAAAAATATTCCTTGCTAGATGTTTTTACTCTTGAAAATATGAGCTAGCTTTTGAGCCATGGGCCTCACCAACTCAAAATCAAGCAAAGATTAAGATTAATTTTTTTGTCTACCACAAGTCCCTTAGTGTTGAATCAGAGAATTTTGATCTGGGAGCCTAATCTCTGTTATCTTGCAGTCTCAAAATGGAATACTTGTAAGTATGAAAATGTGACTTGTAAGACACAATGAAAACATTTTTTTGGAGATTAAATGGCATGAATTAAGTTTCCAGTTGTAGCAGATAGTTTGACTTTGGGTGTTATGTCTTCGTTTAAGTCTAAATTCCAAGTCATATTTTAGGGGAATATGTTTGTGTGCCATATTATGGTCAAAAGGTTATGTTAACAGAGAAGGAAACACTTGGTCAGAAGTAGATAGTATGTTAGGGTCAAGGAGAGATTATCCATATGGTCTCTGTAAAAACAAATGTTTTTCCTCGGTTACAAGAAAGTGATGGGAAAGGGGCTTATTATGAAAATATTCTAAGTTTATCCTCATATTATTAAACTAGTTTTAAGGAAAGTAGATATGTTATTTTTCTTCCCTTTCATGTCTTTTGCATCCTTTTTTGACATATCCTTGTGAATAATCAAGTTCTAGTAATTTTTATAATGTTTAGGAACATTTGTCTATCTTTGAATTGCAGGCACATTAAATCAAAGGTGTTGTATCATATGCCATTCATGTACTATTTGTAGATAGTGTAATTGGGTTGCATATTGCTATACATCGAGCCCTAAAACATTTTTCTAAGTAATATGCTAGTTATTCTTGGTAACTTTGATAGAAACTAGATTGTCATATCCAGTGATGTGACACATTGGATTCTCTTTGCTCAGTGTTGGAGGTAAAAGATCATGCTCTTAAGAGAAACATATTATCAAAGTGATCATGGTTACTAGCCACTGTGCTTGGTTCATTTAATTCCCACTAGGGTTCCATTACTTCATATTTCATTAAGGCCCAAACTAAAATAATATTTGAGATTTAATGACCAACTGAACCCTTACCTTTTGATTTAGATATTATAGATTCATAATTAGGTCATAGGACCTCATCATTCATGATGAATCTATAATTTATTTATTGGGTTACACTCCACCAAAATTAATGCCCTCTCTTCTGATTTTTTGAATAGTATTAAATATATTCATTTGTGAAATTTTTATGCAGGTTGTTGTCATTGGAAAACACTTTAGTGGAATATTGATATGATTGTAAATTAGTCTTCAACTTTTATATTGATAATTGTCCTATTTTGTAAGTGGATTTGGTCTCAAACAAAGTATCTTAGATGATAGTTGAACTAATTTTTGAGTACCATGGTTCAATGGATATGGGTTATTGTTGGCTATGTAAAGTCATTATAATACCAGGATAAATTCAAGATAAGGTTTCTATAATATGTATGTGATGTTCTCCAATTCAGCATGGTAACCCTCAAAAGAAGGGAAAACCACCATCAAAATGAGCAATTAGGTGGAGATACATAACTAGATAAAGAGACTTACATTCTCTTCATGCCTTTTAATTTCCCTTTTCTTAGACATAGATTCATTGAAGCTCTGAAAATGCAGAGTCATAGACCATTAGAAGTGTATTGATAAGAAGTGTCATTGTGTGTGTAACTTCACCTTTTGGCACCACCTGGCAACTGTGGTGCTACGTGTGAACCACTGCCTTCCATTTGTCTTTCTACCAACTATTCCTTCTAGCTGTGAACTGCAACATATTATAGAATTAATATTATTTCCTTTTCCGTATAACAATAAACTTCCATCAAAAAAATTAATCATTTCAGTTTTATCATCTTAATGTTATATGTAAACATAATTTAGTAAATAGTATTACAAACAAAAATATGAAATTATATTGGTATAGCATAAAATTATTATTATTATTATTATTATTATTATTATTATTATTATTATTATTATTATTATTATTATTATTATTATTATTATTATTATTATTATTATTATAATATTTATTTATTTATTTCCTATATTGATATTTTCCATGCAAAATTAATTATTTGTAAACATATAATACAATTTTTTTAACTTATTATAATATTATGTATACTATGTTATAAAAAAAGTTTTAATTAAAAATATGTTTTATTAGAATATATAGACAAAAGTCAAAAATCACCAATTGGCCATTTATATTTCTCAATGTGCTTAAAGGTACTCTATAAATCTGAACTAATTGCTCCTTGCCTATTATTATAGTTATCTATAACTGTCGACATTTTAATAGTATATCTGCTTGGAATGCTAGTGAGCTTGTGCCTACTTGTTGTTTTAGGTAGGAACTACCATTGAAATACCCTTTACCATGTTCTTATCAAATACATCATCACAAAAAATAATACAAAGGTTTCCATCCAGGTTGAAGCCTAATACATAGCCTTAACATCTCTCCAACCACTCAAAACATTATAAAACCAAATAATAGAGTGTTATAGGAGCAAATGAAGAGCTAGATTACTTGAATTTATCTTCACTCATTTTACAAGTCCATGGCATACAGTGTCTTTGTTTGCTGCATTTTTTATTTTTCTATTTACAGTTGCCCAAACCATGTCCTTCATGTATGGTATTTATAAGGGTTCTCCCCGATTATCATCTTTAATGTAAATATATGATTTATATCTTGTTGATGTTTTATTAAAATTCTATATGTCAGTATTAGGCAATAAAAACACAAATGCCTCAAACATATAAAACACGTCCATATTGTGGTGTAGTAGTTGCAGGTAGTGCCAAATTTTGATAATGAAATGGCAATTATGCATTCAACATTTATAAAAAAATAGATGGATCATTGATTTAATTTTATAAGACACTGTGATGGATGTATACAAAATTGCTTTTCATTTTATAGTAGATATCTACAAATGTTTCAAAGCCCTAGTTTTATACATGGCTAGAGGCATCTCATTTCGCTGAGTTGTGAATTCAAATGATGGGAAGAGCACCTGGAAAGATTGGCCATGATGCTAAAGAGTTGGAACCTACCTTTACAGATTATTTATAGAATGATCTATTTTCAACAATTTTTAATGCTAAGGAAAGATGAGTGAATCTTCCTTTCAAGGTGCCTTGTATCAGTATAGCTATGACTCATTAATTTGGATTTAAGTCTATTTCAAAATTTAAATTAATTATTCTTTTTCCATGAACATGCTCAAATTTACTAGGGTTGATGATTACTTTAGCATGTCTAATGTGATAAAGGGTATTACTTTAGTAAATGGGCTTGTTCTAATTATATCAAGAAAAACATCTAAGGTTAGTTAAGTGTTCTTTGTAGGGTATTAGCATTGAGATCAATATAGATATTTATCATGAGAAAAATGCATAACTTAACTAGAATTTGAAATTGAAAATGTATTAAATATTAAAATTTTTGGCTAATTTGCCTTGGACTTGAAATAGAATAGATACGTAAATGGCACAAAAGATTTACTATTTCGAAAGAAACCAAATATTGGACTTGAAACAGGCTAGATACATATATGGCATAGAAGATTTACTATTTTGAAATAAACCAAAGAAGCAATGAGTTGCTACAAAGCTTTCTTTAAGTTCCCAAGTTAAATCTTATTACTATTTGGATAAAAGGGTCTTCTCATTTTTTGAGTGGTTGAAGCCATTAATTTCGTATTTTTTCCCCTTATTTTTATGTAATTTTCCTATCTAGCCTTACAAATTCAGACAAAATATTTACTGTGAAAAGTTCTATGGTTGGTTTGTGCTTCAAAATATAAGAACAAAATTTCTTAGTTGTGTTATTTGGAACGATAAAAAAATTATGAATGCTTAATTCAAAATGAATAAAATTATTCTGGATTCATCTATTTAAAAATGTCTTTGTCTAAATTTTTGGATTCTATTACTAGGTCCATCTTTAGAGGATCTGAAATGTGGGACACACATTTCTAAGTAGATGAATTTATAAGAATTTTACTAATTTTGAACTCTTTTTTTTACATATAAAAAGTAACTAATGTGTGTATGATTCATTTAAGATAACATTTTATCAAATTTCTTGTAAATCTAAGCAATTTACATTGCTAATGACATGCACTATTTCACTACACATATTGGACTAGGTCAGTTGTATTTGAAGTCAACAAAGATCATACACAAATATGGATTCATCTTTTCTACCATTGTTTATAATGAACTCTATCTGCTATATTATTCATAATTTTCATTCATATCTACTCTCTATTTCCTATCATCATTTGAACCACATCAAATAATAAAACTTCTTACCTCAAGGCAAGTGCTGTAGAAATCATTGTACGGTCCTGACAATCTCACAGGCTCTATTCCTAAATAAATAGGAAATTATACCAATCTTTGTGGCTTGATGTTAGAGTGAACCAAATGAAGGGACCTTTTCCAATGAGTATCTCCAAGCTTCCTCTCTCCACCCGTTCTTTAGTTATAAATCATTTTGAATGGAAATTACCAAAAGTTTTATTCAATATGACCCAATTAACCTTTTTAAATCTTGGTGCAAATTAGTTTACAGGTAGAATACCTAACAACATTTGAAAACATACTGAATTGATAAATTTGATTTTAGGTTCAAATAGGTTAACAGGTATGGTGCCTAAATCAATAATCAATTTGAGAAACTTGTAAAATATTTAACTAGCCCTGAAAAATCTGATAGGAAAAATTCCAAAGGCCAAAGGAGACCTCCAATCTTTGAAAAATGTGTTTTTGTAATCAAAAATTTTATTGGACCTATATCATAGAGCATTGGTCAACTCAAAAATCTTACTCAATTAGTCATCTACAGTAATAAGATTTTTGGGCTTATACCTGACAACATTGGTGGTTTGATTTCATTTAAAATATTAGATGTATCTGATAATCAGCTGATGGGACAAATTCCATAATTCATAGGCAACTGCAAGCATATAACTGATTTGGTATTAGACAACAACTTCTTTTCAAGGAGATTTACACTAACACTGGGTAGTTGCACAACCTTAAAGAGGCTAAAGTTGTCCAACAACTCATTTAATGGATATCTAGATGTCATGTTTTCTTCTTCTTTGGAAGTTTTATCTGTAACTTTTCTTCTTCTTTAGATATTGTGTTTTTATAGTATATATTATTTACTCAATAGTTTCATCTCTTAATCATGTTTCTTTTCCAAAAAAATATATTTTGAGCTTAGAAACAAGAAAATGGATGCTAGATTAATGTAATTGTTGAGTCTTCTTTCATAGTTTAAGAGCAAAAGCAAGTGTTTTCTAGATTTTAAATAAATTACAGGTGGTGAAATATAGGTCTTCTCAAATTTATTTATAATTTATTATTTTATCGACTAATTTTTTAATGAAAAAAAGAGTTTAGTGCTAATTAGGTTATGGGTAATGAGATATGAAGAACTACTCTTCATGGACTAGTTTATAGGTTTTATTTTATAAAATTAATATGTTGGTATTGGGTGTATAGATTACAAGTCAAGATTGATAAGTTTTTATGGATTATAATTAGCTCCAGTAGGTGAGAATTTATATTTAATATTGAATAGAAAGAGGGTTATCATCATAACTCATTGAATTAAACTTTGGTTGACTGTTTCTCATCAAGCATTCTCTAATTGTGAGATTTCACCCCTTAATTTTTTGTTTTGTTTAATGAGGAAATTTTGAATAGAGATATTTATGAATCTTACTAAAATGGTATTGTTTTTAAGACACAATAGAGTCTTGAAAGTTGATTATGGTACTATAGGGAGGGGTTTCCAATAGACATTGATCTACTAAATCAATTATAGGGATTGGCTTGTCAAAATTTCTCAATTTCTAAATTTCCTTGGTCCTAAGTTCTTACCAATCTCAACTGTGGAACTACTTAATTCAAATTGTAGCTACTTGAGTACCATTTTGTTATTTTATTTTTGGGAGCTCTCTAGAATGTTGCTTATATAAATAAAAATTATTTATTAATTAGTATAAGTATAATATAAAATGTAAGAACCATCCAAAATCAAAGCAAGCGTAAAATAAACTTATATAATATTTAGGACTTGTCAATATATGTTATAGACAGGCTTAGTTTACTAACACATTATTGTACAATGGAGTGAAATTGCACTTTTGAAATTTTGAAATGCTCTTATTTATAACACTCCCAAACTTATCTATTTCAATCCCCGTAGGGACTTGGTGTATGGCACACTTGTTATCATCCAAATTTTAATTAGACATTGATGTTGTTTCCTTTATCTTCAATGAGGATATAAAAATTCATTATCATCTAATGGATGTCATTTTATTTATTCTAATGAGTTAAAAAAATTATTATCATCCTATTTTTAATGGGAGATGGATGTTATTTTTTAAAATATTCAACAAGTTTTTTTAAAAAAAAAAAAAAACTTAGGAAGATCATTAGATTATATAATTTAAGAATAGTCTCCCACCATCTCATTAAACTAAGGACTGGTGTGAGTGTGGACCACTAGGAGCTCAAGTTTCATACTTCCTTTGTAAAACTAGTGCCTAGGTTTCATACCACCTTCATATAACTGAAGAACACTCAAGATCATTAGTCTCACAGATGTTGGTCAGACTACTCTAGCAACATGTAGGAACTCTAGTCAGATTACTCCTATCGCAAGTGAACAATCCAATGAGTTAAAAATATTATTATCATCTCATTTTTAATTAGAGATGGATGTCATTTTCCTTGTTCTAAAAATTTCATTATCATAAATTAAACCTTGTAATAGCGTACATTATATTTTGACTAATTTCATTATCATCTACTAAATATAGTGATGACATACACTACATTTTGACTATATGATAATCAAATATCTTTTTTTTAATTTTCTTTTGCAGATTATTAATTTGGTAATGTCATTTTTATCCTTGAATTTATTATTGGAATGCATTTGTGTTATTACTATTAATAAAGAAAATCAAAATACAAGATGGCTATAACAATAAGGCATGTGATTGGTATTCATGACCAACATTCCATGCCCAAAAAATAAACTAGTCCAAAATTACATAAACAATTGGCAAAACATGTGAGTGAAAAAATAAATCAACTTAAGACAACATCAAAATAAATTGTAAATAACTAGGCACAAGCCAGAAACTTAGAAGGAGGAGGTAGAAAATCATCCTTATGAACCTGGCCACTACAAAATAAAATCTCAACTAAAGGAGGATAAGGGGCCATACAACCATAATAAATATGGTCTAGGAGAATCAAACAAACAATAATGCCCCAACTAAAAGGTTGCTAAACAACATTTCCAACCAAACCACTTTATGTTGGTTTTAACCTTATTTGCAGTAAATTCATAATCATCTATAGTTTTCCCTAATCCTAATTCATCATCACTATTCATAATTACTATCCATCATCACTATTTATAATTACTATTCATCATCACCATTCATAATTACTATTCATCATCACCATTTATGATTTACTATTCACATCTTTATTACGTTAATTAATTCAAATTAATTAACTAATCCTTCCTTAATCATAAATTTCATGGATTCTTGAATATTTGTAATTTCTAAAAATACAAAAAAATCAAATAATCCTCACATCATGTAATTATCCTCCAATTCATTTTGCCCTCCAATTTTATAATCCACCTCCAATCCTATTATATTCCATGATTTATTTTCCTCCAATTTTATAATCCACCTCCGATTCCATTATCCTCCATAATTTATTTTCCTCTAATTTTATAATCCCTAGATTCCTATTTCCTCTGCATGTGTCTCTTATTATTCCCTAATTGGATCCACATGTCTTCCATAATTTCAATTTAAATACCTCTAGTTCTACAAGTCAATCTCAAGCTCTTCAAATTGATTCTCAAGAAAATCTTCTAAGGTGGTATAAATATTATTTTTGTCTTCTAATGTGAATTTATTTCTTGTTTTACACATAGCTCAATCTAGGGATTACACTTGAGATACTAGTTCTTCAAGTTTATTTTGATTAAAAATGGATTTATTAACCTCTCTTAGATTCTTGATTTACACATTTCACCTATTGACGAGTGAGATGGCAGTTACATTAGAGGACTTATGGAGGATATTGAGGATCTTGATGTAAGGGAGAAGGGTTTATTGGGGTGAGGGACCATAAGAGGTGACTCTATACATTATTTTGGGAGAGGAATTGATTCTAGTTGTTAGAGGTGGGGTGGACATTGACACATGTATTGATATAAAGTCATATGCTTTGATTGTTGTATTCATTATTTTTATTAGTGGAATTATGTTTCCTAACAACAACAAGAGATTATGCCCCATTAGACTCCCAGATGTGATAGGTAATATGATGGAGATGGACAAGAGATTCACATGGGGTCCATGTGTATTATCTTACCTATATAGAGACTTGCACCATGTGGTGAATTCATATGGGAGAGAGATAAGACCTTATACATTATTACAGGTATGGTCATCGGAGCACATTGTGGTGGAGTATCCCATAGGACACATGAGTATGATATCATCAAAGGAGCTAATAACATACAGGCGGCATGTGATTATTAGTGTACATAAACCACATCTAATGGATTTTTAGTGGCATAAGAGGCTACTAGATGAGCTTGGAGATGAATAGATCACATGGAGAATGTATAGGGAGATTGACTTTCAATGTGCACAAGATGGGTTATACATGGATTACATGATGACATAATGTTATATTATTGGTGTGGAAAATTATATTATTGAGTGATACAGGTCAGGCATAGGTGGAAGTTAGTATAATCCCAACCATATCATGAATATGAGACTAACTTACCCAAAATAGGTGGAAGAAAGGCAAAGAAAAAACATCCCAATACATGTGGGATAAACATCCTCAATGTATAAAAAATAAATGAGCAAGGTAAATGGTAGGAAAATAAATATCATACCCCTAACCCCTCTCCCCTCTCCCCCCCTCCCTACCCCCCCTCAAACATAGCTTAAGTGGTTATAAGAATTGGGACTCAGCAAAGAGGCCTGATGAGGTAGCCAAGTACATAGAAACTCTCATAAAGTGAAAAAAATGAGAAAATCCATAGGAAAAATTCCCCCCCAAAGGAGAGAAAACCAAAAACTAACTCTACTTGGTAATGAGTCCCATCACCCTAACGAATTCTACATCCATTGTGCATATGATGACCTCTAAATAGAATAAGTGAACAAATATACAAGAGAATAAAGCAAGGAGAAAAGTGTAGGAAAACCTGCACACCAACACTTCTGAGACTAATCAGCAATGACCCCCCAAATTTGGCAATTACAAAAAAAAAAATGGCACCAATAGAATGAACACAAAAAACCATACACTTTTGACAAAAGTGTCACTCAAATTTGAGTAGTCAATCAAAAGTTATTATAAAATATGTTTTCCCATCATTAATAGCTTATTTTAATGAGTTTGCAAACACATTAAATGCAATTAAGTAAAAGAGGAGTGGTCATAACCTTGTAGTCAGTCATTGGAATTGAAATTGAACCATGAAGCATTAAAAAGTCTCAATCAATCTACCCAAAATATATTATTTTATTTAAAAAATAATAAAAAAATCTTTAGCAATAATCTCTTACTATAATTTTTTTCAGTAGTAATTAGTAAAATTGTGCTAACTTTTGCATTTTGTGATGAAATTAAAATATTAAAAATGTCTTGCAAATATAAAAACAAGGTGCACAAAACCCATAAAATGGTTTCCATGATTATTTAGAGTTATAGAGCAGTTTGTAGAAGAAAATATGTGTTTTTTGATGAAAAATGAAATATGCCCTTATAAATGGATGGAAAATGTGATATTTTTGGTTATGAATCCCTCAAATGCAAAGAATGTGACGTCCTATTTGTATTGGGGATATAATAATTGCATCCTAATTGTAATACTATCACCACAAGAGAATAAAACAATAAGTATTTCCTCCACAACTAGTAAGAAGAAATTCTACATATAAAGAAACATTTTTTTTTGCATATGATAAACTCAAGATTTTAAAATAAATAATAATAGAAATAATGGTGTTTGTTATTAACACTTAGAATTTTGATAACATGTAAGATTCACCAAAAAATGAACATCCAAGATCGATGACAATAAGATCGAACACACAAATTCGTTAAAGCTAGAAATCAAGAGATGAGCAAAAACTGTGATTGATGTATTCATAAATGCAGATGGATTGAATAAAATAGGCTCAAATCTCACATCTCTCAAAACTCTTAAAGTTGTCACAACTCACAATTAAGCAGCTCACCATAATCTAGAAGATTCCAAATATTTCATATCAAAAAAAATTACAAATGAATGTACATATAGGTGGAAGTTAGGATAATCCCAACCATACTATGCATGTGAGACTAACTTTACTAAAATATGTGGAAGAAAAGTAAAGAACCAACATCCCAATACATGTGGGATAAATTTTCCTAATGTACAAAAAATAACTAAGCAAGCTAAATGGTAGAAAAAGTAATATCCTACACCAACATTTATAACCTTCTCACAATCCCAACATACTTAATCAATGCATCTAACAAAATTGAATTTCAATTAACAAAAATCGAGCACTAGTCCAAGCATATCAAACCAACTTCATTCAAATTAATATTCTTTCATTAGTATGGTAGCATTATAATAGAAATACATCTATTTAGCTAAGCATTATCATAGGCAAGCAATATGTACACACACACACACATACACACACACACACACACACACACACACACACACACACACACACACATCACTAGGTGATTAAAAAAAAGTAGATCTACAGTTATTTTAAATATAATCAACTCATCATAAGCATAACATGCTCTTTCAAAATATAGCAAGAGTTCTTGGAGAAAATAGCATAACTATCATTGGAGAGTATAACAAAATATGATCCTTGAATCCAACCCTCATCAGGAATTCAGTATCCTTTAATCGATGTTCTTAGGGAAATTTCATGCATAATGGCCAACAACATTACAATTGAATCAAGCACACAATGTAGTATCCTTTCTAGATTATGCTCTCAAGGCTTTACAAGGTTCCAAACCTAGATATTTCATAAGTGGATCTTTTTTTTGAGTACAACACCTCTTATGATACTTTTTAAGGTGGATTTACTCATCCTTTGATTGATGGTGTGACTTTGAGACTTGATCAACAAGCCCATGTCCTTGATGGGATGAAGAGATTCCTTTTTGTATTATAGAAGTTTGGGGAAATTTTTCCTTCAACACAGTCACCATATGCTATAAGGTCTTAAGGATTTGAATGTTGATTTCAATCAACTACTCAATCCATGGATCTTGGTGACACCCAATTTTAGTATTTACTATGCCTTCTTTTGTGACATTCTTGTCTACACAACTTAGGTTCTAATAGAGTTAGAAAGTAGTGTTCACAAACATTAAATTTACATAAATCATGATTAACTAGTGTAAGAAAGTTAATGACTTCATGCAAGTCATTCCTATAACTCCCAGAGTTTACCTTGGGTTTTAATACCAAAATTTCATGCCCATTTATTTCTTCATAAATAAGCATGACACAACCATTTCACAAGCAACAAACCATAAAACATGAGAAAATATAAATATTCATATTAATCAAAGACTCATAAATACAATTATTACAACTACCACTATTACATAAATGTTACAAGCTACTAATTAATAGGTTAATGACTCAATTTAGATCAGGCAAATGCTAAAAAAATCATTCACTATATCATTCCTATTGTTACAGTGTTAAGACATTGAGATGGATGTCAGAATTAACCTCAACCATAATTGCCATAGTCTACTCCACATGGCTGCTTTGGTATGCTCCTTAGCATCCTAGACTTGTAGGTTACTTTAAAACTACACAATGAGTTATTCTGATTATTATCTCCACTAGTTTAATGGGATGCCAACATATGGATGTTTCTTGATGATCTGATTTCTTAACATCTATCATACAATGGGATATACTAATGTCACCCCCAAGATAGTGGGATTATGACATGTTGATAGCTCCTAATGACCCACATTCCCACCATCAATCATAGAATGGAGCCTGTTGATGTCACCCATAGGTTATCAGGATCTTGACACATGGATGGCTCCTCATGTAAACTTGCCCAACATTGATTGTATAACAGAGTTTTCAAACATCACCTTGAAGTTAGTTAGATGGTGACATGTGGATAAATCTCATGATCTATTTGCCTAGCATTAACCATATAATCGATCATATTGATGTTAACCTCAGGGTAGTGGGATGATGACATGTAGAAGAGTATTGGTGTTATACTCACTCGATGAATACCATACAAAGGAAAATATGACATCACCCCCAGGTTAGTGGGATGGTGACATGTGGAAGGATCAAAGAATTTGAACTCAACTAAGACAATTTAGTAGGCTTGAAATGATTATTGATGATAACTTGATCAAGATAGAGTTTACATACTTGAGAAGAGGTTCTGATAATTCTAAGTTTGCATCACCTAAATGATTGAATAAGATGTCAAGGGGAAATACTCTTTTGACTCTAAACCAATATTCTCATTAGTTTAGATGAATATGTAGACTATCTGAGAGACTCTACTTTGCACATAAATCTTTGCAAGGGATACCTCAATCAAAATTTAGGTTTTGTACTTTTATAATTTATAATAGTAGAGCCAAGATCTATAAATTTGTATTTTAAATATAAGTGGATCTTTTTACATGAAAAGTCTTAGTCATAAAGCTTACTCAAAGCTATACTTGGGGACTCTTCCACAAGACATATCTTTTACTAGATTATCATCAATACTCAGATTTACTATTCATCTACATTATTATATTTCATAATATTAACGCAGTTATTTAATTTTATTCTACACATGGATACGCTCAAATGATCCATGCAACAATTCAAGTGACAATTCAGGTGACAGTTCCACCCTAATTGATGACGAAACTTCTGGGAGCCATAACGTTTGCACCGTAGCTCCAATTGACTCACCATTTGAACCGTTGGAAAGATAATAATGAGGATAACATGGTGAGATGTCATAGAGATCCTCTCAATGAATTTTGACCCTTAAAAACCTGATGGAAGTGCCCCAAATTTTAAATTTTAGTAGTGTAGTCTAAAAATAGTAAGTTTCTAAAAATAGTAATTCCTCAAATTCTATATTGTTTTAAATCATGGAAGTCGAATCACTTAATTTACCTCAATATTGGTGACCTTCCACATCCTCTCCCTACTTTAAAAGTGTGTATAAATTAAGATGTAACCTGAAATGTAAAATCAGACATCTCTAGAGATAAACATATAGTTGTATTGTGATCTTGAGTAATAAAACATCTCTTCTCAGAGAATTCATTATTACTATGTTATTTATGTGTTCTTGAAATATTTATCAACCAAAAATTTTGGTAGCCAATATCCATGACAATATTGAACCATTGATTAGGAATCCCTAATATAACCATATGGGTTTGGATATGGATGTGAAAAATCAAAATCATGTTTTGGATGATGGAATTGATGGAGGTGGTTTTCAATCTGACCCTAGAGATCCCATGTCTTTAAGCAATGCTTACATAATCTATCATGGACAAAGTCTATATTGGGATATAAGGCCAGATGTAGTTATTTCAATATGGGGAGTGATGATAGAATGGGTTGATTGATTAAGTTTTTAATATTGATAAATATATGAGCAATTTCCATCCAAATAAAAATGAGTGAATAAACGATGTTGATTGGTTTGAAAGATAGTTAAGTTGGTAGACGTGGATAGATGAAGTGTTTATGTGATTGGAATGTTTGTTTGAAAGTGTGTATGGAAATGGATGTGATAGGGATGGTCATATATAATATGTTTCACTAACATGATCAAGGACATAATTATGCAAATAAAAGGATCAAACCCTAAGCTAATATGCCATGGGTGGATGGCAAGACAAGTGACGACATGGGAATATACAAGTGAAAATTATAGTGGGATGCGATCAAGTAAATATGATGGATATAAATAATGTATTACTCATGATAATAAAAATTTGGTTTTCCACCATGGTACTTAGCCAAAACACCAGTAAACTAGTTTTCACTTGTGGATGCATTGTGTTTTTCTCTTTCTTTTCTAATTTTATTTTTGTTTTGAATTTTTTATTTTTGTTTTTACTTCTTTTGAACATTTAAGATATAAACAAAAAAATTATAAAAATTTAGGCATAGAATATTTTAAGTTACATTATGTTTGTAGGCTCATCAAGTTCCTCTCTATCTCTAATAGCCAACTTATAAGCTCGATATCCATACTTGACAATGATTACATATGGGCCCATCAAATTTGGTTTAATTTTTCCTTTCTTCTTCCACTTTGCATTGGTATTCCATTTATTTTATTTGAGAACAAGATCTCTAATTTCAAATTATTTGGATTTAATCCTTTTATTATAGCTATGACACAGGTGATTTTAGTAAAATTACAAATGGTTTAAAGCATTGAAACATTTCTCATCTATAATATTGAGTTCACAAAGGCATGAAATGTGGTAGGATTCATCATCAATAATGATTTTTAAGAATATGTGTGAAGATGGAATCTCAACTTCTATAGGTAGAATAAACTCCTTGCCATAGACAAGTTAATATGGGGTTACCCCTATGGGTGTGTAGATGCTAGTGAGGTATGATATGTATGCTAATCATGACCAACTATGTTGAAAACTCATTTAAGGATTATGATAATAATTTTATTTTTTACCTCCATTTGGACACTACTTTATGTATAATATGGAGTGGACCATTTGTGTTTTATATGGTAGGTAGTGCAAAGGGCCTTGACTTATTTGGTCTTGAATTATTGTTCGTTATTAGAGATGATAGTGGATGGGATACCAAAATGATAGATAACAACATTAGTATTTTAATAGTAACCAGACTAAATTATAAAGCCTATTATATTATTTTATCTAAAATGGTAAATAACACATTATTATTCAAATCTGAAATATAACAATGTAGTTATTGTTGTTACTACACTATCTAGGTTGTTTATGTCCTTGTGTCATCTATATATATTAAGGCATTAAATCACATAATGATATTCTCGATATCATAGACATAACTAGCTAATGTTCTCAAACATTACTAAGACACTATTGTTAGGCTATATGTAGTTGTAATTGAATCATGCAAATTTACATTCAATCATGAATTCCATAACATGACATAAGCATACTATTACATTATACACTAAATTTATATATAAAAACAACATACAAGTATACACATACCATTATCTAAATGAAGATAGCATAAAAAACATACTAATGCTAACAATTCAAATAATGCATATGCCATGTACTATCTAATGTGGTGTGTGTAGGGTTCTAGCCATTTTTTTGTCATCTCCCAACATATCCCTCTACATCACCCTATGCTCTCCCTCCATCATACTCTGAGAGATGAATCTCTCCTATGTCCAAATCATGCCAAGAATGTACATATATTATAAAATGCTTGCGAAATAACAAATCAACATGATCACAATGTAAAGAATATATAATAAAATTAACTTATAGCAATGCAATCATGAAATCAAATCAACATACAATTGTCCCATAATAACATATAACTCAAAACTTAGTCAAATAATAATAAAATCAAATTTTCAACCTTAAAAATCTATGAATAATCAGGTAAATTTACCTAACAAGGAATCAAGATGTAACATGTAGTGCAACCATTGTTGGTTACACATATGCATTGTATATTAACTTTTTAATTAATACAATGTCTCTTTTATTGGTGAATATCTTTTATCTCTTCTGAGCACCTATGTGTGGATGTTTACATTGTAGAGTTTTCCTAAGGCCTCCTTTTTTTAATATGGCATTACATGTATGTTAATTTAATAATACTCATAAAGAGGAATGTCTCTTTGAATCCAAAATAGAAAACCTAGTCTTCAACAATGAAAAGGGTAATGTTAATTTTTATGAATGTTGAGTGGAGAACAAAACTAGGAGTTATTATAAATAAAAACAATGAAAATAATAAATCTAAGATCAACAGTGATATTGGATTGAAAAAAAGATGCCCCTAATACTAACATTATTCAAATTATTTATAAATGAACTAGACGATTGAATTAGGAAGCATGGAACATTAGGAGTACACATCACATGTTATACTTTACTATTATTGATCTATGTAGATGATCTCAAATTATTAAAAAAGCATAAATAAAATCTCGATAGATATATTGATGTCATTAAAAAAAATGATATTAATAAAATAAGGCCAGGGTCAACAAAATGAAGGTAATAGTAATAAGGTCTCAATATTAGGAAAAAACTATTACATGTAATAGTGAGAAATTGGATGTGCTCCCATTTAATAAAAAAACAAGCTTTGGATTTCAATTTAGTTATAATAAAATTATTTTGTTAAAAAGTGGACAATTCCATGAAAAATAAATGCAATAGAACACAGTTGTGGAGATAGAAATTGAGGATGATATATTTGAAGGGTAATGTTGAATAACAAAAAAAATCATGATAGGAAAAGTTGACCATAAAATTTAGTAATTGGTCGTAATGTCTTTCATACCATAATTAAATTAACCTTAAATACCATAATTAAATTAAAGTAGTAAAATTTAGTAACTGGTTGACCTTTGTAATTTAATAATTGTCATTCGGTATCCTAAGATATTAAGTTGATGATAATGGCAAAGAAAATTGTAACAGAATTTGAGAATTGAAGCTAGATCAATAATTTGATCTAACACATTCAAGACAAAATGTTATATTTCTTATGAAGACTAGTGTAAAATCATCTGTAGCATCCTTTGAATCCTCTTTTGATTCTAATATTAGTAAGCTTGATGACTTCAGACATTGTAATTCATCTGCCCAATTACCTTGTTGCATATTACTGTAGATTCCATCCAATCCTTGATCAACAAAAACCTTAAAAATCTTAGCTTGTTCCATATTATTATGGAGACAATACATTTGTTCCAAGAAATTATTATATTCAATTCTAAAATCTTTGGGAAAATAACATGTACAATATTATTAATGTAGGGACTAGGTTTCTAGACTTAAATGTTTTTGAAATGTCGTGCCCAAGATTGCTCACTCTTTTTGGTATATAAATTTTTAGGGTCTTCCTTTTAGGGAACATATTTTACATAGTATAATTTCTCAATACAAGTGTTTACTTGTTTCAGCCCAGAGCCCTTCAAACACCTTTTTTGGTCTTTGTCACAAAGCCTAATTTACTTTGTATTGGATTCAAATCCTTTTTCAAATCTTCCACGCTGAACCATTCTCTTGGCATATACATTTATTTAGGGATAATTCTTATTGACTGATATATATAGATTTTCTATGGAATTTCCTTAGGGCTATTGTATTATTTCAATTATGGAAAGTTAGGAATTCAACATTGTTTAATAATGAATAGCCATCTTGTTAATTTTCTGTTAATGACAAAGTGATTATTATCTCTTCATATTTTAAGAAAATACAAGCTCAAGCAAATAAGGTGCTCTTGAATTCCAACACTTTCCAGTGTTGCTCAATCACATGAGGAGTGCTCATTGTACTACAATTTGCACCCCCTATACCATATAACACTTGGATTTCCCCACCTAGCACTTTGGCATCGACAAAGTCACTCACATAGTCACAACCTCAAGGGGGTGGTGAAGTTTGATAATACCTTGTGGGGTGATGGAACTCCCCTATTCTGGGTAGTGGTTTGGTTGGCAATGTCATTTAGTGACCTTTTGGTTGGGGCGTTATTATTTGTTTGGCTCTCTTACACTGCATTTAGGATGGTTGGATGGCTCCTTATCCTCCTTTAGTTGAGCCCTCTGTTTGAAGTACCTAGGTTCACAAGGATGATCTCCCACCTCCTCCTTCTAGGTTTTTGGCTTGTGCCTAGTTATTTATAATTTATTTTGACGTTGTCTTAAGTTGCTTTGTTTTCTCACTCACATGTTTTGCCAATTGTTTATGTAGTATTGAACCAATTTCTTTTTTGGACATAGAATGTGGGTCGTGAATATCAACCACATGCTTTATTGTTATAACCATCTTGTATTTTGATATTTTTTTTATTAATATTAATAACACTAATGCGTTCTAATGATAAATGCAATGATGAAAATGACATTGTCAAATTTGTACTTTGCAAAAGAAAATTAAAAATAAAAAGATATTTGACTATTATAAAGTCAAAATGTAATATGTGTCATTACAAGATTTAGTATATGATAATGAAATTACTCAAAATATAATGTACGTCATCACAAGATTTAATAGATGAATGAAATTTGTAATGCAAGAGAAACAACATCCACCTCTAATTGGAAGTGGGATGATAATAACATTTTTAACTCATTGAGGATAAGAAAAATGACATCTGTGTCCAATTAAAAGTGGGATGATAATAATTTTTTTAACTCATTGAGAATAAAGAAAATGACATCCGTCAAATGATAATGAAATTTTTTATCCTCATTAAAAATAAAGGAAACGACATTAATCTCCAATTAAAAGTCGGATGATAATAAATTTTTTAATCGGAAGCTTATACAATGGGGAGAAGCCCTCAGATTCATCTCACATGAGACAAACACAACAAATATGCCTTGAGGAGTAGGAAGGGAATATTCACCTCACAATTTTGGTTTATACTGCCCAGTTTACTGCGCTAATTTTCCAGGACATCTGTCACCTGCCTTCCATCTGTCAGCTTCCCTAGACTGCAATACATGTTGGGCTATGAAACTGGCATTTGGGCATTAACCTAGCAATTAGAGATGATGACATGGTGGGTGCATATTAATATCATCAAAAAATGATTATGTTCATATCTATCTAACATGCCATTTATTCTGCAATCAGCTTTGGTTTTGAATTTATATTTCATTTCTCATGTATTTGGTTTGTCTCTTTGTTTAGTATCTGTTGAAACTCGTTTCTTAACCTTGCATCACCCATTTTTGGTGGCTCTTCCATTCAGGACAGTGCGAAGACATTTTTTCTCCCTCTCTCCTTATTTGGTAATTTTAACGTTTCTCTGATTACATTATTGTCTCTGTTTTAAGAGATATAAGACCACAAAGAAAGAAAAAAACATTAGTTATTAGCAACAGAGTGAAGCTCATCATAACCTGGTCAGTTACACAAACTTGGGCGCAAATATGGGAATATGGCTCCATTTATATTTAGCTCAGCCAATTGTAAACAAAGATCAGAGTATTAATATTTCCCCTATCCAAAATAGGACCATTCAGTAGTATGGTGCAACAAATTAGAGGTCTCTTGCATGTTGAAACAAAACCAAATAAGACAAGATTGTGGTTCCTAGCTATGGCATCCCAGTTTTGCCTCCACGCCTACCTCTAAGCTGACAATGGACAACTGTAAGTTTGCAGTGTCAGGTGTGTGTATGGAATGACACCATTGAAAAATTAGGTGGCAGCTCCTACAATTGAAACCTGTAGCACTCTTTTTTCTTAGGTATATGTATGCAAATATGTCTATTTACAGTCTTTGACTACTTCAGCTGAAAGCTTATATAAGACTCTGGAATGTTCGATTACCTCTTTTTTACATTTTTTATTTTATAATATTTAATATCACTTTCACTTTTTAAATTCCCCTGTAATTAATAGTAAATATAGTATTATTATAATATAATAGTAATTTTGTATTATAATATTTTTTTTTTAATATTATATAAAATAATAATTAACAACACATAAAAATAATATTTATATATACCGATTTTTTTTTATAAAGATTGTAAATATTATTATAAATTAATGTTAGATTATAATATCAATATAATATAATATATTTTAATGTAATATATATATAGTTTATGAAAATATATTTATTCATATAGATTTAAATATACAATATAATATAGATAGATAGGGCCCTCAGTCCCTATTATATAATATATTAAAATAGACAATCTATTACAATATATTTATTCATATATATAATATATTTACTACTGATTTAAATATAAATTATGATTTCTAATTTAACTATTTATTTTATTGAAATCAATACTTATTTGTTGTATCAAACTTTCATAGATATTTTATTCATACAAGATTTAAAATGAATGTTTTTATACTTTATAGTTGTGAAATACAAAGAACATTAATAGTGTTGAAATTTATGAAAGATTATAGGTCAATATGTATAAATGCATGCAAGCTCTTAAACTATAGTTGTGAAAACAAAAAAAAAAAACTCAGTTTTCTCTAATTGAAATCCAAAAATTAGTCTCTCTATATAGAAAACAACTACCTCAGAGGCTATATGACAAATTAACAATGATAACCCATTAAACCAAAGGTATCGAGGAGGAAACCTTTTTAGTTCTAAATGGCCTATATAATAGTATAAAACAATTATGCATTAGAAAAAAATGCATTTTCCAGTTGATATGACAAAATAATGCTCAATGATTGAAACTACATGCTAAAATAGACCTAAAAATAAATTGATACCACATGAAACTAAGAAAATTTGATAAATCTGCTGACATAAAAACACTTAACACAATGCCTTTGTCTCATATTCCAAGTTCAAATGTTTCTTCCTAAAGAACCCTCAAAGAGTTGTGAGCCCTTGAGAATATACTAGTTTCCTTGAGCTGGGTATATGATATCATCCTCTTATAAATCATGCCGGACATAACCAACTTTATAGCTCCTGTATATTATCACAAACCCTGTCATAAATAAGCCTTATCCAAATCCACTAACATACAAATGTGACATCGAAACATGAGAGCCATAGACAACAACAATACTCTTAATTTTGAAGGTCCTTGGATAGAGGGGATTATAAAGCCCATTTGGATTCATACTATTTTAATATCTCTTGCTACAAAAAACTTCTAGGAATGGAAGCATGTTTTTATTTGTTTTAAATATTTTAATGCAATCAATAAAGTAGTGTCTTTTCTATTTTTTTAAAGTAAATTATTAATATCATATATGGTGTTCATATGTGAACCATTTGACAAAATTTTAGTTCCCTATTTGTGAATGAATGCAAACCAAGACTTACAAAACTATGCATTCATCACTTGCCACTTGGCTTCCCAAACCTAATGGTGAGAAGCACTATTGTATAGGAACCTATAAAGAATCACTAAAATTATGAGAGTTTTATTCCACAACTAATATATCCTTATCAACATTATATTTATGAAGTACATCTATGGCTTTATCAACCACCTCGTTAGCTCCCATTTCTTCTTTATCAGCAACCATTGGAAAAACCTCCCAATTGGAAAGTTTCCCTTTTGCATCTTGTCGAGGTAGGAAACTCATCAGGTGTTTAGAGCACCACCTCCATTGCCTATAAAATAATGCATAGCTCAAAATATGTTTATGGTGTGGCATTTGGGCATTAGTTTATAATATTTTTTGATTTGTTTAGTGAGATTTAAGAGGACTATGATGAAAAATTTAGTAAATGATACTAAGATTACTGAGGTAGAGGATCTCTTCCCAATATTAATGAAAGAGATCTTGATAATCAATTCGCTATCTAAGACTGGTTAACTAGCAACATGGTTGCATGTAGTGTATTTTCCCTTTGTTTCTACTGATATTGATCAATTTTACCTAGAATTTAATTTTGGTGAGTTAATATAATAAACTTGCTCATCTTGAATGTAGCATCTATAGATCAAGTTTTTATATAGATGTTAACATCAATATCTAGTATTTCTATTGAAAACTCATGGAGGCCTACTTGATGCTTCATATGGTAAGGGTTGCATATACCTTTTCCTTGAATTTTTTTGCTCTTTTATTTTTTGTGTTATCTGAATTTTTTTTATTTGTAATTATAAGTCTACAAGTTATGATTTATTAAAAATATATATTTATATTCAAGGTGAATTTTAATGAATTTCTTATACAAAAATATATGTAGATTCCTTGATTTTTTATTGAAGAATGTAAGCTTTTCTTTGGTCATGCATATTCTTCCAAAGAACTGATGAGAGAAGATTTTTTATTTTGGACAAACTTGTAGATTGATTATATGTCGTTAACTTATATAGGCTTTGGGAATGCCCAAAAAATAGTTTATATCAATGGTATATATCTTCATTAACTTTTATAGGCTTTGTGTATGGCCAAAAAATAGATTATATCAACGGTATATACTATAACTTGTTTAGATACTGATGAATGAATATATATCATGTGTGAATGGATCACTGAATATAGTTTCTTTCTTCTCATTCTTTATCATTTAATTAAATGCTATAAGTAGAGCATATTGTACACATCCATGGAGGATATTCAATAGACAACACAATTGTATATATTAGTCCCATTCCTAGGAGCCATCTTCTGATTGGTTTCTACAAAGATGCTTTAATTAGAATCAGTTGTCAATTTGCATTATTATTTGTTCTATATTAAAGTTGTGATTCTTTTGTGTTATTCACTTTTATATTACGTGAGTCTATATTATTTTTGTTTTCTATTCAACATCTACAAGCTGTTTAGACATGCGATGTATTGAGGAGGTCGATTATGATCATGCAATTTATGATGCGGATGGAAATATGCTAGCTCAAATAGGCTCCTGTCAACAGTTTTAAGGGCCTCCACCTGTTAATGGTACCTCTCATGAGGGTTTTGGGCATAAACTGATTTTTACGGGGCCATTATATCACCTTCTTTTTTTGTAATTAAACATCTTGACCAAATTCACAATTTCGATGTTTGAAAATTTAAGATTATGTTAAAATATAAATTATATTATATTATGTAATAAATTCACAATTTCAATGTTTGAAAATTTAAAAATAATTTAGAGGATATAATATTGTATCATATCATATTATATATATTTACTCATTACAAAACTAGAGTAGTTGTGTGGATTGTGGAAGAAGTAATTCTGCGAATAAATTTTCTTTTGATTTTTGGAGATTTATACATTTACTTTTTATCATTCGCTTTTGTAATGAATGCAGAGTATGTAAATTTGATAGCTACCTCCAAGTTAGTGCATGTGTATTGTTGGTGCTCGGATTTGCATCACGTATTCGTGCTATTTTCAGAGCAAATAACATGAGAATTGGGGGTCCACGATGGAAGGGTGAGGCCATGTAGGCATAGAAAACAAAGCTATGCTACGGTTTCATTGGAGACTAGTAAATGTCCTGACCAGTCTACGTAGTTTTGCTTTGCTACGTAGCTGTAAGGAAGCTCAGTGGAGATTGGTCCTTTGATTGCGATGTTAACCTTGGGGCAAATTACATGTGATGGTGTAGAGTTCCACCGAAGGTCTGTGGTTTAAAATGCAATTGCAAAACGGGTAAGGAAAGCCCGTGGAACACAATTGTTGAAATTGTAATTTGCACATACGGCCCCAGATCCTGTGGGAGTAAACAGGATACAAATTGTAATAAAATAAAAGATAACAGTTTGACCAAATACTTGTAAATGAGAGGTGGAATCCCAAGAAGAAGCCTTGCAGAGAACTCAGTGTTGACTACAGTTTGACCCACAAATTACAAATTGATTGGCAAATTCTGGATCCCACTGAATAAAAATGAGCGGGAAAAGTGAAAAAGAGGCTGCGGACTTGAACAAAAGTTCAAAAGGGTTTAAATTTTGATAAACATGCCCTCTGCAGACTGAATGGCGACCAAAGACAACTATGTGGTAATGGATTTCAGTCAAACATATTTGCAGGGATTGCCCTTGTGGACGTGTATGCCAAATAAGGGAATGTAGAGATAGCTTGTAATGTCTTTGATAAACTGTCTCAAGCTGATTTGGTATTATGGAATACGATGATTGCTGGTTATGCTTTGCATGGGTAGAGTGAATGTGCTCTTATACTCTTCAATGAAATAGAAAAGGAAAGCGTGAAACTGGGTCAAATCTCTTTCATTGGTGTTCTGTCCGCATGTAGCCATGCCAGACTTGTTTAGAGAGGCTGGCAACACGTTGCTCCATGATTCATGATTATGAGATAATATTGAGCCTGCGATGGAGCACTATAGTTGCATGGCTGATATCCTTGGCCGTGCTGGGCGTCTTGAGGAGGCACCTGATATTATCATCAAAGTGCCTATAAAACCCGATGTGAATGTGTGGGGATGTCTGCTCGATGCTTGTGGGAGATATAACAACGTTGAGCTTGGAGAATTTGTGGCAAATTAACTGTTGAGTTGGACCCTAACAATGTTTCCCCTTATGTTCTATTGCCAAATAACTATGTTACAATTGGCAAGTGGGATGGCGTTAAAAGAATGATAGTTCACACCCACAAACGCAAGAAATTTATAAGAAATTGGAGATATTGAAACATGATGTTTGATGGAACTTCTGATTTGTAAAATGATTATGGGTGATATGCGAGCATTAGAGGACTGGACTTATGAAATGAGGCATGAGTCTATATCTGCACATACACTTCCCACATATGTACCATTAGTATCATTTCACATAAAAGTCACAATAGTTCCTGGAGTCCTGGCTGACATGTCCCATATTGAACATGCATAACTTCCATGATTGCCTTACCAAGTTTAAGTGCAACCTTTGAGGAAGATACCATTCAAAGCAAGAAGGTTCTGGTTGTTATTCCCATTAATTGCAGCAGCTATGATATATGTGCATTTCATCTTCAACTCATAAATAGAGAAACAAGTTGCACCCATAGTCATGGGGTTAGCATTATACAAATGAATTCTGGGTTTGATGCAGGGAAACCATTTCAATCTTATGAGTGAAGGAGGGGCAATATAGGGTTCCATTGGAAAATGCTTCAAATCCAAATGTATTGTGTAAATAGAGAAGGATTTTTGAGTTGATGCATCAAGTTGAAAAGGCTTGGCTTTTGGAGAAATTTTTTACAGGGTACTCTGCTCATCCAGGGCGTAGAAAGGAGTGGGTGAAAATCAAAATTTTTGTAAGTTCCAAAAATTGCAGAAGAAGCTCAAAAAGTCTCTAGGAAATCTTAGTGGGAAAAAAAATTTGCAAACTGCAAGTCTCCAAAATGCAATTGTAAATTGTGGTCAACTCTCCCAAACCTGCCAATCAAAGCATGGATAAAAGTCAACTCAAGAGGAACTTCAAGGAGATCTTGAGAAGAAATGCAATTTTGCATTTGTGCAAATTGCAAATTGCAAATTTTAGTTAGGTCTCCCAAACCCCCTAGTCAATGCCAGTCAACAAGAGGTCTTAATGCAAGATAAAACTTCCACAACCAATTGTAATTTTGCAAAAATTGCAAATTGTAGTTGGAGTTCCAGATTCTTTAAAAATAACTTTTGACAAAAATGGGAACCCCAACTGCAATTAATAATTTTATAGTTTTACAAATTGTAAATACCAGTTGGAGTTCCCATTTCCCTAAGGGAATTTTTTAGGAGAACTATAATTGTGAATTATAACTCTGAAATTTATAAAGAGAACTTTCTAGGGGGATTACAACTGCGAATTACAACCCTGAAATTTGCAATTCTACAATTTGTAAATTGTAAAATTATTGTTGAGTTTTGAATTTCACCAATACAAAGGAATTGCAAAATTACAAATGGGACCCAGATTTCTTCAAAACAAGGAAAATTACAAATTTGCAAGAGTGACCAAAATTTTCCCAAAAGATCAAAAAGTGAAAAGTAATGCATTTATGCATTAAAAAATGTGGATTTAAATCTAAAAAGCAAATTTGAAAAATCAAATGTATAAAATACAAAGTGTAAATAGGCAACTTAGAGCCAAAAATAAAAAAGGTAAAATAACTTAAGTTTTGCATTTGAGGTGTTCAAAAGCTATCATTGTAAGCCCAGGTTGGTCCAAGAAGGTTTCAACTGTGCAAATGAGTGGTCAAGGGGCATCTCTAGGTAGTTACACAAGAGGAAAAAGTTTGTTTGGCCTCCACCATGAATATTCTCTTTCCAACTCATGCAAAAGACATTTCCAACCAAGGAGAGAAAAGGGTTGTAGCAAATCTTCATCATTACTTGTAAAGGCAGTTAGAGGAATCATTTTTCTTGTAAATACATGAATATTTCAGGTGGGACAAAAGATATTTTCCTACTGAAAGCATCTTGGAGGGACTTTGGGGTGTTGACTATAATTTTGCAATTTTATAAAATGCAATTCCCATTCTTAGATTGTAAATTGGTGTAAAAAATGTATAAATACAGGGCTTCTCCTCTATTCAAGGTTGTTGGTTGTCTTTGTTTTTCCTAAGTATAGGCTCTTCTAAATTTTAGGATTATGGCTCTCTGCATTTTATCTCCCTTACTAAGGTGGTTAAAATTCTACAGCCATTAGCAAGCTTTGAGAGCATGTTTATATGTCTCCCATATCCAACATGGAGCAAACTCACCATGCTTATCCCCATGGTATTTTTTCAAAACTCTGATGTATGTAATATCTCTTTTTAAAATAATTTAAAATACTTGTAGTTCTTACTCTTTTTTATTAATGAAATACAATGATATGTTTTGTAAGTTTAGTTGATTGGATATCTTGTTTTATGCTCATTACTAGTTGTCATTTTGGGCTTAGATCTAGGTTATAAATCCCTTTCTACATAGTGATTTAGAACCATGTTTTTGAATATCTCTTAAAGACATCATGGGTTTATGGATTCAAAAGTAAAAAGTATTTGAGATTCTAGTTTCAGTGTATGTTCTAGGGTTTCAGGAATCATTTGGGTATTTAAATTGTATTGACACTAATGGATGCAAACCACCCCTAGTAGTTCCCCTTAGCTTGTAAGTTATTTTTTCTGCATCTTTGCAATAAGTGATGTCATGAATGTTGAAATAATCCTTGCTATTTAAAAACCACCATCACACCACCCCCTTTTTACAATTACGTAACTATCCTACCATGTCCCATCCTGCAAATAATACACCCTACTGAACATTTTAAGTGTTATTTACCTGCAAATGTATAAATCTTGCCTACTTAACATGTGTCTATATTTTGTACTTCAAAGATCAACATTATAGTCTTCCTTTCAATGCCTTATTTTTAAAATTTATTTGGAATGAAGGTTGAAAGCACATCCCCATTTGTCTTTAGTAGCTTGTATGTGATCTAGTGCATTTGTTCATTCCATGTGACAACCCTTCCTAGGTAGAGTAAATAAGTTTGGGTGTCCTCTATTCATATTCTTGTGTGCCAAAAATCTCCATAGAGGTTGAATTGTAGAATCACTCCATGTGAGAAAGCTACCCCTTAGGTCCTCTCACCTTGGTTCAGGGAGAGCCAAAAGTAACAAGGCACTGACCATACCCTTTGTCGGTACCTCTTATTCATTTTCTGTGTTTGATCCATTCTTGATGCCAAACCCTTTCCTGACTACAATGACATATCAATGAATTTTTCATCTTTGATTACCATTTTATTCAAGTGTGCAAGGTCGATCAAAAGAGATATAAAACTACAAACCAACATGTATGATATGGGCCTTTTGATGTACGATATTACATGAAATAACCTATCACTACCCCTCATTATCCCCACCCATTTCATTTTGAAATATTTCACCACTTGAAAGTTTAATAAAATATAAAATCAAATATAAAATTTAATGTAAAATATTATATAAATTAAATATAAAATTCAGGGAATAGATTTTCACTTTTATCAGTTAAATATTATGTAGAGAGAAACGTACATTAAGTATACTATTTATTATTGTAGTAAACTATATAATTATATGAATACTTATTTTATTTAATCATTTCATTTTAATTAAATGTATATAAAAAAATAATATAATATATTTCAAATATATAATATATTATACTAATACTTATTAAATATAATCCACATATATACAATTCCTCTAACTTTCTTTGCATCTTTGAGACACCTACTAATTTGTCAAAATTACAAGTTTTTGAATCAAAATTTGTAGATAAATAAATAGGTTGATTATTAGTTAAGAATTTATAGTGATTAAAATTGATATTATTAAGTGGTGTTATTGTGATTGGTTTTATATTATCACTTTTCAAAACATTAACAATAATATTAAATTAATTATAGCATCTCCAATTAATGACATTAAATATATACTTGTCTTTATACTATTAACTATAAAATAATTTTCCATTAATAAAAACAATTTTTATACAAAATAATATTAATTTCTTCTTATGATCATCACTACTCTTCAATCAATTGTTCTTATATAACTTAAGAGTTTCATATAAAAATTACTTACACATATCTACATATACATGCTCAACAAATTTTAAAGTTTACTGTAGATTATCATATCAAAATAGGCAGGTCTCATTTTTTATTTAAAAATTCTTCCCTCAACCATGAGGGAGGATATTATTTTGATAGAATAAATCACAATTCATGGTGAAGGTGGATGGGGATACAATTTTGATTGATTGTGATGAATGTATTTACAGAAACTTATCATAAAAGTAAACATATTGTTTTTATATTTTGTATTGAGTTTAGTGGTGGAGAGGTAGAATACCAATAGCATAGACCCTTATTTTTTATTGTTACCTTTGTAAAATTTGAGGAAGAAATCAATCTATTGCTCGTGCTGAAGGTATAGAACAAAATATCCTATGCTTGTTAGCTAGTGAGCAACACCTAATCTTATTCATTATGTATCTTGAAAGAGGGTTATAAACATTCAATGGAGATGAAATAATCATTATATATATCGACATATAGGTAAAAATTCATTATAAAATCTAATAAGAGAATATTTTTCAATAAATTTAGTCTTAAATTTGTTTGTAATATGATTTGAGTAAAAATCTTAAAGAAATGCAGAATTTTATGAAGTCATTTTAGTGAATTTGTAATAATTATATAATAATGTATGAAATCATATTTTTAATTGTAAATTATATGATTACATGAATAAAATATAAAATTAATACAAAACTCATCTTAAATAGTGTAAATAATTTCTGCAAATCTTATTGGACATCAAAAATTGATTTATTTATGTTTAAGTTTAGTAGAAATTGATAATAATTTACCTAGTCAGAGTAGTTGATGGAAATATGAAAAAACTAAACCATGCAAGGTATATAAGGTCCATGAATGAGCCAAGTTACAAAGAACAATGTTTTATACCATAAATTATCTTCAATCTATACTAAGAAGATAATATTTTCCATATTCTCAATCCAACTTTTTCTTGTCCTTGATCTTGATGATTTCTTCTATTATGTATACCAACATTGGAAAGTGCTAAATATTAACACAACCAATAATA